>NW_020769355.1:5411093-5460361 GCF_900518735.1 Pseudonaja textilis
AGGAAGGAAGGAAGGAAGGAAGGAAGGAAGGAAGGAAAAAAAGAAAGACGGAAAGAAAGAGAAAGAAAGAAAGAAAGAAAGAAAGAAAGAAAGAAAGAAAGAAAGAAAGAAAGAAAGAAAGAAAGAAAGAAAGAAAGAAAGAAAATAACCCATTGGATCATTCATAGGGCAGTGCAGACTGCAAACTCCCATCCTCAGATGATGCTTGGTTCTCTTAAGAAAGGCAGAAAAACTCACCCCAAAGTAGAGACCAAAAATAATGGATCCCCTCCCCCACCGGGCAGGAAATCATTTTCCTTAACTCGTCCCATATTAAAACTTGTAAAGCTGAATTACCAAAGCAGAAAGTTGGCTAGGAGAAGAGAGCAAATTTTGCCAGCAGATTTGTGCCACCTCGGGGATTTAAAAACAGCTGAAAACACATTTTTAACCCTTTTCAAATATCAGTATTCGACTTTTCATGACAAGAAATGTCTTGTTATTCCACTTTCGAATGACAAGAAATCAGATTTCCACTCTGGAGTCCAACTGGGTTCCAGAAGCTCCAAAATAAAGGTTTGAAAACAGCTTGCAGTCCTGGGGCTACAGGTTGTCCAACCTTGTTTAAAAGAAGTCATGTGGAAAAAATAGCTCACGGTATAAGTATATTCATTTAGTAATTCACTGCTGGCAATGAAAAAAAAAACATCTCAACTTTGCTGTTTTAATCAGTGGTTGGTTCCCTGTAGGAAGGAAGCCACACGTCTAAGCTATGAAAAGAGCTTTATATGATATGATTGAATCCTTTGCATTCTTCCTTTTCACTGTGGTTGGGATTGTGCATTTTCCTTCCCTGTGTTTGGCTGGGATTTTTTTTGCTAAGGAAGAGACTGCTGGGCCCAATCAGAGATGACAAATTCCATTATTTCAACTTTCAAGATGGCATGAATTATGCCATGGCAAATGTTCAGTCGGTAAGGTTCTCTTAGGCAATTGAGTGTTAGAAACCAGTTTCAAATCTTGCTAGTTCTGACATCTTAAACTTGACGTGCAAGATATGCATCAAGCAAGCCTCTTTACCTTGCCAAGTTTGAAATAAGGAGGCTGATATCTCAGGAGGAGAGGGAAAGGGAAGCACAAAAAAAATGCATTGATTTCTACTTCAAAAACATAAATAAAACCCAAGTTCTGTCTGGAGGAATTTGTGCTAATGAGCAAGTAAATCAAGTTCTTTTAAGCATTTTCTAATCCTAAAATATGTGGAATCGGAAGGCCAACTGGCAGTGAAGACATTTGTTAACACTTGCATCAGAATAGCTCAATATCTTATTTCAGCATAGCCTCTCATTAACACGTGTCATGACAAGGCATGAAGATAAAATATCAAATCCAAAATAAATAGAAAAATTCATGGAAAATGTGTCTTTAGCACAAACCAGGCACACAAAGCTAATTTGTTTGCTTGCAGCTAAGGAAACTTGGGGCTCTCGTGTGGCAAATGGCTAAGTGTGGCCCTAACTTAGAGGTGGATTCAAATAATTTAGCAACCCCATTTGCCCAGGGTCAGGTTGGCTTGTCGAGGTGTGGCCGATCCCCATCCTTCAGCTCTGCCACGCCTGTGGAATGAGCTTCCCGCAACAGCCAACCTGACCCTGGGGGAACTGATTGTTAAATTACACACACACTCCCTCTAGCTATCAAAGTGGATCCTGGGTGCTGCACTGAAATTGAGAAATGGGAAATGGAGTGGCCAGCCCAAGAGGGGGAGGGGCCGGAAGAAGAAAGAGGGAAAATGACCTTCTCCTTCCCTCATACCGGCCACTCCGTTGCCCATTTCTCCATTACAGTGCAGCGCCCAGGATCCACATTGATAGCGGAGGGGTAATTTAATAACCAGTTCCTCCAAACCAGTGTGAACTGGCTAAAGACCATCACTGTGCTAACTCCTGGTCTTGCAGAGCGCCAACAAAGACAGCAGCCCTGTGCCTCGTCCTTCGGTCTATGCCAATTTTCAACAACCTTTCCATGTGTGTCTTGATTTCAATATAATTCCCAACTGGCATGGCTGAAAAGAATCGTGTCAGATGAGTTCACCGATGAGTGAGGAGCTAATCCCTCCTGCACCTCCTTTTCAAGAAACCATCCTTGGACCCAATGATTTTGGACAATTATTGTACTGTCTCTAATCTTCCCTTTATAAGGCAGTGGATTAAAAAGGTAGTTAAGGCAAGAATATTTAAAATCCAACATTAAATGTTAATTTAAAAGCAAAGGGAGGGTTCCAACCAGCCCCATGGTTACAAGTCTTCTCTGAGCCTCAAGCAAGATGGTAACATCAGGTCTTTAGATATTTCCAAAAAGGAGGGTGTACAAGATACCCAGGCTGAGCCTGAGGGAGGGGTCCCAGCACATCATTAATCTCGAATCCCTTCATGCCTGCAGAAGATCTAAATCCAGCCCACCTGGAATTCCTTTGGCTCTTATCTACCACCAGTTGGCTTTGACCGTTAGTAGTTCAGATTCTTGTAGAGAGTATTAGCAAACTGGCACCCAAGGCAGCTCAGACAGCATGTGTGTTACATGAGCCATTCTCTCCTCATCACAGCCTTTCATGACATAGAACCAGGTTACCTGGAGGACTGCCTTTTTCAATTATTTCTTGATATTCCCTGAGGTTTGGCATCTTACTCTAGGTCACCCTGTTAAACAGGCCCACATAATGAGATACAGCAAGAATGCCTTGTCTGTCATAGCTCAGGCCTTTGGAGTTACATATCTCCCAAGATTCTGATGGCCCCAGTTGTGCTGGACTTCTAGAATTAGTAAAATTACTAAATTTTACTAATTGCTAAATTGCTAAAAATCTGGCTCTTCCTCCCAGGATTGGCCTGGTTACTGGCCAAACTTTACTGAATTTTGTTTCAGGTAGAAAATATTAATTTTAACTGTTTTTATTATCATTGTGTTCATTCAGGACTGTTAGCTACGCAGAGCCACCTATGGCTTGAGCAGCCATATAAAGTACAGAGGGAATTAGATTAGGGAAGAGTGGGTTGGTGTCATCACAAAAACGTTAGTGGCAAATCCAGACAAGAACTCGATGAACCTTGTACAGCAACAACAAAAAGTTTTGGAAACACTTGACTCCATCCAGGGGTGACTGAGTTCTGAATAAGCCATGTAGTTACTCTCAATATTTGGCACTACAAAATACAGCACTATCATAGTTCTAGGCCACTTTCCTGGGGCTGAGCTGGCAAAACTAAGGAAATTCACCACACTGCGACGTCATGTCGCTAATTTTGTAATTTTAGCTGTTAGTGTGTAGGAGAAGGAAGTAAAGGGGAGGGAAGTGGGAGTTTTGATCACAGACTTTTTGAGTCATCATCCTCTTAGAGGCCATCTAGTTGTCTGATGTAGTATAAAGCCCTTAATAACATATTTTATAAGTATATTCTCTCATTATTCCTAAATATTAAGATCGTGCAGAAAACAGTTAACTTGTGCTGTGACTGGCATGATTAGTTTTCTCTACGTTACAAAAAGCATTTCCAGTACTAGTATCACAGCTTTGATATTCCTTTGCAAGTCTGTCTTGTGGGCTCATTTACCTGGTGCTTCTAACTATTATTCATAAATGCCCATGTTTCATCAGGTTTTGAATGGACCAAAAAAAGGGAGAACTTAATTGCTAGCCTTTAAATATTAATTTTGTCTGTTGGCATGGTTTTGCTAATTCACTTCATTTTAACTTTCAGGAATGAGGAAGGATAGAGGACTACTTTGCACCAAGTGTTATCAAAACGTGCCAATCTTTACATTTAGTAAATAAAATACAGGGATTAATTCACTACCTGTGAATGGTTACAAAGGATCCCCCAGGAGATGTGTATATGTGTGATCCATGGTGGGATCAATGGCAAAATAGGCCATTTCCTTCCATTTGTTGATAATCAAGGGTTTACATAAAGTAAGTTTACAGATTTTTAATAGTTATTTATTAATGTATCCTGCCTTTTCTTTAGGAGTTCAAGTAGCATGGCTACAACTTCCTTTTCTGGTTTTCCTCACAACTACCTTTATGAGGAAAGTTAGGCAGAGAGAGAATACCTGGCCCAAAGTGTCAATTTTTCCCCACCCATTTTCTATCCCAGACTCCATCTCTTTTACAGATTTTACATCATGACACTGACCACTTCAATCGCATAGCCTCCCCATGATAGCAGGGATACCAGTGAATAGCACTTAGCAGTAGCACTTAGACTTGTATATTGTTTCATAGTGCTTTACAGCCCTCTCTAAGATGTTTACAGTGTCAGCATATTCCCCCCAACAATCTGGATCCTCATTTTACCAACCTTGGAAGGATGGAAGAATGAGTCAACCTTGAGCCAGTGAGAAATGAATTGTCAAACTGCTGTCAGCCAGCAATCAGCAGAAGTAGCCTGCAGTACTGCATTCTAACCTCTACGCCACAGCTCAATATCTGAACTAGTGCCATAATAGCTGAAAATGGAATAAGAGTTTGCAATATTTGCCTTTTTAGAAATTGATGCCAATTCTTCAAACCCTCAATAGATGGTCCATCCAATGTTGATTTACATCTTACTGCATGATACTTACTCTCCATAAGAGTCCAATTAGTATAAATAATTTCAAAGTCATTGATGATCAGTAACTTAGATTAGGGTCTTCAGACTTGACAGCTTTAAGACTTGTGGATTTCAACTCCCAGAATTCCTCCTCCAGTCATGTTAGCTCAGGAATTCTGGAAGTTGAAGTCCATAAGTCTTAAACTTGTCAAGTTTGAAGAGCCTTGGCTTAGAGCATGGGTGTCAAACTCGCCATGTCACATTGCCATCACGTGATGTTTTGCAACGTTTTTGCCACTTGCAGAGCTGGGGTGGTGATGGCCTGCACATGATGCATCTGGCCTGGGGCCCCCCAGTTTGAGACTCCTGGCTTAGAGAAATAAAGAAGAAACACTCTGTTCCTTCACTTGTCCACTGACTTGTTCCAGTCAGCCCAATCCTGGTTGAGAAGATAATCCCATTGTCCATTCTAGCTAGGTTTCTAGCTAGAGGAAAAGTATCTTGGGCCAATTTCTGGATGAAAGTCCAAGTTGTGTTGTAGATGTTCAGTTGTATGGCTTTCACAAGCACTGTAGGGAAGCAACGTTTTTTATGGCACTTGCAAAACTCCCCAATTAATTACAAATGGATCTCAAACCATTAGAAATAGAGATATCACACAATACCTGAGATATTACACAATACCTACTTTTTTGTTCTTTCAGGCAAAGTAAGCAACATCTAGCAAGATTTTGACCAACTTGTTAAATTATAATGATTTCTGGGGTGCCTGCATGATTGCACAAAATTATCATTTCAGAGCCCATCACCATGACAAACCAGATTGCCATGGTTTGCCAATGGCTTTGATGCCTGAGAGGAAAAAAGCAAATTCCTTAAAATTCTCAACTTTGTCTATCATTTTTATCTGTAAGGGTGTGTTAACTCAATCCTTCTGGGAGCGGTGTATTCCTTTCATGCGGGAAACGCTGATACTATCCCTGCATGACAAAACTGTGAGAGCTGTTTTAGAATGATACAACACATCATGTTTCTCCTGATTCCTATACCAAAGACTTTCACAATTAATGTTTTTGACGCTTTCCTATCAGTAAATGCCTTCAAATTGTGCCTTACAAGGCAGAAATCCTTTCTCTGGATGAGCTGTCTCAGTTCCTAATCTGGGCATGTGCACCCTGAAATACCTCCGTGATACTTCTCATGTATCAGCATAGACGCCTTTTCATTCTATGGGTACTATCCCATTGTAGAGGAAGAGTAGCACTTGATACAACTCCCAGATCTTTGATTTCAAGTCAGCTCCTAAACCTAATCATATTTACGTCATCATCAGACTGGCAAGTTGTCTCAGATGCCCTTGTCCATCACAAGGCTCCAAGGCACCAGGAGAAAAGGAATTCCTGCTTTTTCTCCTGCCAGCTATGGAGCAAATCTGGAATTAGATTGGTCAGGAAGGGCAAGAGGACTGCATCGCTGGCAGCCGCTTCCTGTGGCTCAGGAGGTCCGCACTCTTCCCACTGCTGCTCAACCTCCTTGATGCGTGGAGGCAGGAGGCAGCAGCCACAACATGGGTTTGCTAGAGAGACTGCAGGGTTGCCCCACCTCCCCGCCAGCCACCTGGTCTTCGGCACATGGCTCGTTGGCCTCCAGACATTAGATTCCCACCACCCAGCACCAGTTCAGAGGTTCCTTTCCCCCCCACCCAGGGGTGGGATTCTACCAGTTCGCACCTATTCGCCAGAACCGGCTGTTAACATTCTAAGCAGTTCAGAGAACCGGTTGTTAGAAGAAATTACTGGCCTAATCCTGTAAGGAAGGCAGGAAAGAAACATTCTGGGGTTGCTTACAGAAACTGCCTCTCCGTTAACCCTTATTACATTCTTGACAGGACAAGACTTCCTGTCTCTGGAACATCTCTGGAGTTTTTCTCCCCTCCTTTGCTGGTACTTTGCTTGTGTGGAGTGACCATTCAAAGTTACAATGGCACTAAAAAAAGTGACTTATGAGCATTTTTCACACTTATGACTGTTGCAGCATCCCCACAGTCATGAGAGGCCAGGCGAGGAGATGCGTGCCTCGATGTGAGTGATATTGAGTTGGCTACACCCAGTCAATAACATGACCGCCAAGTCATGTCCACCCAGTCACATGACCACCAAGCCACGCTCACCACCTAAGCTGTAGTGTATTTAAATAGAGACTTCTAGGGCGATGTTCCTATTGGTTAGCAGAAGCAATGATACGATTGGGTAGTAACGTTAGTATCTGATTGGCCACCTATAGCGGCAGGAAGTTTAACTAAATGCCATTGGTTGGGAGCCGTGGAGCAGCCGCTATAAAAAGGGCTGCTGCAGTTCGACTGCAGTTGAAGTTACTGTTTATTATTAAAGAGCTGAAGTCAACTCCGGTCTGCGAGTCTCTTTACTGGCGACATAACATAAGCCACGTCCACAGAACCAGTTGTTAAAAATTTGAATCCCATCCCTTCCCCCACCCTCATCCCCTCACAGGCCAGGAAACACCCAGCAAGGGCTCCGATGCCGCAATCTTCCACACATTACCCTCCCTCCCCGCACGCATCAATCCATCCGCTGCTGCTATCACCTCTGTTGCGGACACGGGTGTGCTACGGACCACCAGTGGTCTACAGACCACCAGTTGGAGACCTCTGCCTTAGATTTTGAAGCCATGATGTTCTTCTTCTGCCTAGACCCCATTTGCCTTCAGTCTTTCCCTGAAGGATTAAGTGAAGCATGGTGCATTTTTCCAGGAATCACATCCCATGTCTGAAATATTCTAACTTTCGCTTTTTTATGGTTTTGATGGTTTTCCTTGGCTTTCCCGGGCAGCTTCTCAGTACCAGTAAGACAACTCAAAAGCTGTAGCTTGCTCAACAAAGCAAAACAAAATGCAATCAACAAAATCATGACTGGCCTTCATGATTTTGTATATGTGGGCTATCTAGGTGTTTGGCATATGGATTTAGCTGGGGCAGAACAGGGAGACACACTACAGTTGGATAGCTCCAGATTAAACTTCAGTTAGAAACTCTAATTGCAGGACACTTAGGTCTGTCTGGTTTCTCTTTTCATTAACTTTCTTATTGAGTTGTTGTACAAAATCTGAAGCCGTCAAATCTGCTAATGGCATATTAAAAATTCTGAACACAAACGCTGTAAGCTAGTTCCTAATTGTTATTCCGCAGTGTGATTATCTTTCCTTGATGATGTCTCAAATTTGGTTGATTTCAGATTGAAACCTTCCGCTCCCCGCCCCACCCCCTCCCTGACACGCGCTTTTCAATTTGGAGCTAATTCATTTCCTAACTCCTTGTTGGTGCAAAAAGCGCAGAGAAATGCTCGAAGCCTCGAACTTTCTCTAATTTCTGAAGTTAAGTATCATTTGCTTGCAATTAAAATTAGCCTTAAGGGCTTTTGCAAACAAGCAGGATTAGCTTAAAAGTGAAACATTTCTGTTTTTGTAAACAGCAACTTCAGGACTTTAAACCAGACAACAGGAGAATGGAACCATTTGCCTGGAACTACGAGCCATTAAAGTCTTTAGAAGCTCATGTGGGAGTCTCCAGACTGAGTGAAAACTCCTAAGGTTGTTGTTTTGTTAAGAAATCACATCTCACCAGAGTGAATTGCTCCGTTGAGAGCACGAATAGCAATAGAAACAGCACTTAGACTTATCTGTCGCTTCATAGTGCTTTACTGCCCTCTCTAAGGAGTTTACAGAGTCAGCATATTGCCCCCCAACAATCTGGATCTTCATTTTACTACATCGGAAAGATGAAAAGCTGAGTCAACCTCAAGTTGGTCAGGATCGAACTCCAGGCTCTGGACAGAGTTTGCCTGCAATACTGCATTCTAACCCCTGCGCCACCACAGCCTGACACTAGTGCTTGTGTGCATATGGTAGGTAGCCTGAGACCTGGAAGTTTTGGGGAGCCATGCTTCAAATGACATTTAGTCTTACTGCTGGTAGCAAAGTGAATCACAATTACAATGAAGCTTAAGCCTTTGTGGATCCTACATTCCATCTCTGGCAAAAGAGATTAACTTGTCCTGTCTGGGAGCTTCTGTGGAGGGTCATATGACCTACTTCTGCATCCAGCTACTTTAACAGGATGCCTGACTTAGATCTTGTTGTATATAAACATTTACATACTCGTAATACTACGTTCCGATTGGACAACCACTACTGCCTAGCGATAGGTGGTTAACAACGCATTATGATTGGCCGTCTAAATGGCGGGAGGTTTAAAGTGATGCCATTGGTTGCGAGCCACGAGCAGCCGCTATAAAAGAGGCTGCCGCGGCTCAAGTTTAGTTGAATTTACTGACTGTAAATAAAGAGCTGATTTCAACTCCGATCTCCAGCCTATTTTGTTCTGGCGATAGAACAGATATACTGTGTGGAGATGTGGTTAGGGGTTGGATATCTCTGTAGCCCAATCAATGCACGTATTGCCTTTTCTGCCTTCACATCTGTGGACAGACAGATTAACAGACATATGTGACAACCAAGATGCTTGGATTCCTTGACATAATCTCTGTTTGCGAGAGAAACTTTCCTGGCTCTAAAGTGGAGTCCATGTCTCATGTGCAGAAGGTCAGTTCCTGGCATTCCTGGGTAAGATTGTTAAATCTCTTTCTTAAAATTCTGTACAGCTCTTACCAGCAGTGGTGGGATTCAAATTTTTTTACTACCGGTTCTGTGGCGTGGCTTGGTGGGTGTGGCAGGGGAAGGATACTGTAAAATCTCCAGTCAGAGATGGAATTTTCCAGTTCTCCGAACTATTCAAAATTTCCACTACCGGTTCTCCAGATCTGGTCAGAACCTGCTGAATACCACCTCTGCTTACCAGGCATTGTGAGTAGCACTGGAGTAGAGAAAGCAATGGTCTCATTCAGTTACTGGATTCACAGGGCCATTATGTAAATTTGTTTGTTTGTGGCTTAGTGCAGTGTATGAAGCCACACACAATGTTTGTAGCCCATATTTATGTATTGTGATTTAGTCAACAAACCATTACTGACAAATGTATGGGTTAGTTGTGAATCTAAGTAGCTTATTTTACTCCCATATTCTTATATGCTAAATAATAAATATATATGCTTTTTTTCCAAGGAATTATCCTTAAATAACTCAAAAAAGTATCATCCATAATACTAAACGATAGGAAACCCTAGGGCTAGTTTGATCCAGTGGTTAAGACACTGAAATATAAGGAAATCTCAGTCATGGTCCTATTTAGATGTGGAAGTCAACTGAGTGGCTTTGGGACAATCATTTTCTCTCAGCCCTGGAAAAAAGGCAATGGCAAACCAATTCGAAAAACATTGTCTAAAAAACTGGAAGAAAGTATATTATAGCCAATAAAAATATGAGGAAATCATAGGAATATACACCCTAGGCTGCTCATATCCAAACGGACATAAGAAAGGCCCACATAAATATAATATATACAACAGGGTTGCAGGGGCACTCTCTCACTAATTACCTCAGGGGTGTGATTCAAAGCCCAAAACTAGCAGGCACATTCCAGCCATCGCCCTCATAGCTGGTAAACAGAGAAGTTTCTGAAGATGGGCTACAGCACGAATCCAAAAGCTCGGAAGACTAAACCTCTGGTCCTGGTGACTGACCCATATTGGATCCTGCAACACTATCCTGGGACACATATATTCACCTTCATTCGTGGTAAGCAGCCCCTGAAGTTCTACAGGAATTTGGTTACCTCTTGTATCAAGGTTGGGAAAAGTTGTTTCTCTACTTCTTACTAAACTACAACTCCCGACATCCCTTGTCATTTCCCACACTGGCTGGAACTATTGGGAGTTTCATTTTTCTGACAACGGGGGCAGGTGGGGACTATTTACCATTCATCCCTGACTTATATCATAAAGAGATAGGTAGATGATAGGCAGGCAGGCAGGCAAGCATGCAGACAGACAGACGGACAGACAGATGATAGAGATAGATGATAGATAGATAGATAGATAGATAGATAGATGATAGATAGATAGATAGATAGATAGATAGATAGATAGATAGATAGACAGACAGACAGACAGACAGACAGACAGACAGACAGACAGACAAATAAGAATAGGATATAAATAAGAAATATCTTTGTAAACACACATGATCCAAAGAATGAGTGCAGGCTTTTAGAACAGAATAGGAGAGAATGCTTGCAATTGCATTGAATCCATATCACCATATAAATGATGAGAAATGTGTAAAATATACTCAGCTTTTCAAGGTTTATTGGCTTTGGTTTCCATTTCCGTCCCCAACTCAAAGAAAATGCATTATGTAATCAATCAAAACTTAATCCATCTTGAGTATATTACAACCATTTCTACCAGCGCTTTCAGCCCGTGAACTTTACAAACTCAACTTAAAATGAATTTCTGAGGGCAAACTCTCTTTCACACTGGTGAGCTGGAGCTTATTGAAATAATAATTCAGATCTAAGAAGCAAGTTCTATTAATTTTTATAAAAGCCTTCAATAATTTACCAGATAGCTCCTTCCATCCATAAAGATAGCTGGGGAAAAAAATGGGGGAAGAACAGAAAGTGATTACCATTCCTCCGTCTGTGAAGCAGCATAATTCTTTCTGAACAAATGGCTTAAGCAGCAAACTGAGATACACGCTACGGGGACACAACATGCAACCCAGATGCAGATGTTAGGGAGAGGGCCGAGTGGAGATGGCTTGTCTTCTTCCTGAATGAACTACTTACTCTCCTTGCTATGGCCATCCCTACCTTTTGGCAGCCTCTGAGCCCAATCTGCCCAGGAGGGTACCTAAGGCAATGGGGCAACGTCACCCCTTCTTTTTCCTCTTCTCAATTGAAGGTGACCAGGAAGCAACTATGAGAAAGACATCACAGCTTTCCTACAGTTGGAAGTTAAAACCCACTCCTCTCCTAGAGAAATGAAATATTTTA
This sequence comes from Pseudonaja textilis, assembly GCF_900518735.1. The sequence continues at coordinate 5,422,632 of NW_020769355.1, forward strand.
GGATATATTAAAAAGGCAGAATATTTCCCTTAAAAGAGAAGTAGAAACTCAGAGAGGCAGAAACTCACACACACACCCCACACACACCTTTGTCAATGGGCCATTACATAACAAAGATCTACCTCCTTCAGGTAAGTCCATAATAGGAATTGCTCAAAGCCCTTTCCTTACATCATCATCCAGCAAGGCTCAACCAATCCTGGGACTCAGGACAGCCTACAGAGTTGCCTCTGCCTAGCCCCATGGGAGTCTAACAACCAATCAGAATACACAAGTTCCAATTCAAATCCCAACAGAGAGTATAAAATCCAGGGACTCTTAGCATCTCTTCCCTTTTCACCCAGGATTTCCAAGGCATGTGATCCTGTTCATCAATAAACCTTCTTCCCAAGCAGCTTCCGTGAATCCAGTGTCTTTTTCCCACTCTGAACTGAACTCAGAAGGCTATTTCTTCCGACACTACTGCGGTGCTGGAGTTGGTAGGTGCCCAGTGATATCCACACTCAGTCCAGGACATTATTTTCAGGCCTGGGGAAATTCTAACCCTCACCCAAATGGTTTTGATGGGGATGATTGTAATCTTAAAGGGACCTCAGCTAAGGGAACTTTCAATGATCAAGGCTATTCAGATGGGAAAAAAAATTGCACTATCCAAGGTTATTATTCACGGGTCAGCTCACTGAGAATCCCCACTGCATATGCCTTACACTTGAGTTCAGTGTCCCTGACTCACAGAATCATTCTTTTGTTAAGAAAACAATATTTCATGGATATTTCAGAATTGCACAAATAATATTCTGGAAATGGTAGTCCTAACAACTCAGAAGGCCACCCCGTTGGAGAACAAGTGTTCTGGTGGCTTGCAGACAGAGATCAGTAGATTCTGATGTGAATATTAATAGTAGTAGCACTAGTAGTTACTCCAAGTCCTCGGAATGAGTCACATGGTTCCCCCTCCGATTCCCCGCCCATCCCCCCACAACGACCTTATGAGTATTTTGGGCTGAAAAAGTAACTGGCCAATGATGATCTTTGGCTGAAAAGGGACTTGAATCTGGGTCTTCCCACTCAGGGTATGCAAAGGGGGCAATACTTGGAGAGGTTCCACAGAACTAGTCTCCTCGCCAGTTCTTCAGTCTTTGCCACAGTTGTCTCCTCTCTCCACAGAGATGTATTTAACGTGCCAGGCCTCTATCTGCACTATGCTGTCTCCATTGCTGATTTATATTCTGCAATCGTATTAGGTTGGTGAATGGTGCTGTCCTTATTTATTTATTGAAGACCGATTAAGAAAAGGTGGTGATAGATTTTCTTAGCCTTGTTTCCCCTCCCATCAAATAGAATCGATCCACAGGAAAAAAAAAAAATCACCAATCACTCCCTTGAACATGAGGGTGGGGGTAAGTCAAGGTAGATGCTTAGAATGATAGGTTTAGACACCTGTCTACCCAACAGGTGGGGTGATGTAGAAAGAGGTCCCCATAGTCTCTACTCTGTTTACATTGTGTGTCAGTTAGGCTATTTCTGAACATCATCTGGAGGTCTTCTGAAAAAGCAGAGGGTGGCATGATGTGGAGCAGAAAGGTGAGATCCTTCACCAACTGCTGTTGCGTGAGAATGGCAGCATTGGCACCAAGGAACCAAGAAAATCCTTAATTTAAGTTTTAAACCTAATGGAAATTTTAACCATTATATCACCTGGCATTCATTCATTCTCTCTCTCTCTCTCTCTCTCTCTCTCTCTCTCTCTCTCTCTCTCACTCACACACACACACACACACACACACACACATTCTTGTCCTATTCTATCTCAAATTTACCTCTAGAAGTTCCCTGGCTCAGAATTCATTCGTTTACAAGATTTCCAATGTTTTTCGTTGTGCCGCTACTTTCTCTACAGAACCTAGACGAGGTCAATAGCAGAAAGGTGTTGGTGCTCTTCAGAGGAGAGGTTTCTTCTCATCTTCACTTTCTCATGTGCTCCCAGTTCATTGGGTGCATCCTTTTTATGTTATGGTTTGGATCTTTACCACACAAGTTATTCCTCTTTTCTTTTTCTTTTTTTATCCCAGGATGAAAATTCGCCAGAATGAATTTCATGCAAATAGCACTTCTGATGAGAAGTCAGTAGCATAAGGAAAAAATAAATAAGTAAAACTAAGCTACCCACCTCACACATCCTTTCATGTTCTATACTCATCTTAAATCAAACAAGAAGAAAATTGGGGCTTTATCAAGATTTTGTTTGTGCTAATGGGTGAAGGCAGTCCTGATGCTTGCTTAATGCTGGTGTCTACAAAGAGAACTACCACTGAGCAAATGCAGAAGAAATATACCTCCCAACATGAGAATAATTCGATCCCAAGGACTAAAAAATCCAGGCTGGCAGAGAAGACATAATTTCTCATAGGCCATCAAAATATTGACAGCCACAAATTATCTTTTCTATCTCGCTCTAAACCAAGAGCACAGCGAGAATGGTTTGGCTGCAATCTCCAATTTGATGTGCTCTCTTTCGTTTCACCCCCCCCTCCCCTCCCCCCCAAAAAAAGCTTAACCTGCAAGGAAGCTTTTTATTAGAGTTTTTTCTGCTTTAGGAATGCCCCTTGGGACACTGAGTCTTCATACCATCTCAAGACCTCTTCAGTAGTTAGTAGCTTAAAAGCACCAACAATTTTTGGTCCAATAAAATGCTAACATTGAAGTTCCAATACATTTAAACACACACGCACACATACACACACACAACCTCCCAAATTATAAAGTTTTAGGAGCTATCCAAAATAATTTAGGCTCACACCCTTGTTTGAGCCACCAAATGTGACCTGTAAATAAAAGGGTGAGAGGAAGGTTCAGAAGGTAGGGCAATCACTTTCTAAAAAGACTCCAAAATCCAGAATGAAATCAAGTTCAATCCTTATTCCTGTTTGTGTCTATATGCATTCTGAGACGGGCAACTCCAGAAAAGATGTCGAGAGTGAGAGGTACTTGAAATATTTTTTAGAATTATCCATTACAGATAATCCTTGACTTACAACTGTTCATTTCGTGATTGGGCAAAGTTACAACAGCACTGAAAAAAAGTGACTTATGACCTTTTTACACAGTTACAACCTTTGCAGCATCCTCATGATCCTGCGATCAACATTCAGACGCTTGGCAACTGATTCATACTTATGACCATTGCTGTGTCCCAAGGTCGTGTGATCTCCTTTTGCAAACTTTGGACAAGCAAAGTCAATGGGGAAGCCAGATTCACTTAACAACCAGGTTACTAACTGATGAATGGCAATGATTCGCTTAACACCTGTGGCAAGAAAGATCGTGAAATGGGGCAAAACTCACATAACAAAATGTCTCGCTTAACAACAGAAATTTGGGGGTCAATTGGGATTGTAAATCGAGGACTACCTTATCAAAAAAAAAAAGCAGGGCAAATCCATGACTTTATTGATCCTTTCTTATGTTGATATTAATGCAGGTGTATTAGGCAACAACCCTATACCTACTTCTTTGGGATTAAATACCACCGAATTCAAGATGTCTGGGTATACTCTAGAGCAGTGAGGGCTTTTGGGCTTGGTGTGTCAAAAATTTGGAAAATGCCTAACTTGACTTCTTCTGGCATGTCAGTCTGTCTCTTTCTCTCCCTCCCTCCCTCTCTCTTTCTCTCTGTCTCACACACAGAGACACACACACACCAAATAAAAGAGAAACAATTCTGTATCTCCACTACCACATCTATCCCACTCTGAACAGCAGAACCCAGGCTGGGCCTGAAGTAGGCTCCCAGGCCTCAAATTCACCCCTAACACCACCACTACCACTCAAAAAAGTTCCTTTGCGGACTTGAGATCTGCTGCTACACACCGTGTATCTTCAGGCAGTATTCTCTTTCTGTTGTCAGGGCCCTGTGGCCTACTCAAGGCTTCGTTGGGTTGCACAAGGCCTTTGTTTTTAAAAGCAGCTTTAGAGAACACTTTTCTGCAGACTCTGTGGCCTCCAAAACCCACACAAAACCAGACCCCCTTCTTTGCAGTTTTTAGAGGATCCGAAGGCCACCTCAGATCATTGTCGCACAGCCCTCTAAAAATCATGTGAGAATGGGACCTGCTTTTGAGAATAGTTGTTGTAAGACTGGCATGTTCACCCAACATTTTTGACGTGCATGTCATAGGTCCGTGATAGCGAACCTATGGCACTTGTGCCAGAAGTAGCACGCAGAGCCATTTCTCCCAGCATGCAAGAGGTCGCCCGGAAGAGCCCCACTGTACATTTGCGCACAACATGCGCCCGACAGCTAATTGTCGGGTATCTGGTGCACATGCACAGGGGGCGGAGATGTGCGCGCGTGTGCAGACATGCACAGGGGGTCCGTACATATGCAGGGGTCATTGCCTTCTGGGTGCTGGCCCACAAGCGGCATAGGAGCCGAAAAAGGTTAGCCACCTCTGTCCTAGGTTCACCATCACTGCCCTAAAGGGCAAAGGAGAATGGAAACAAATTTATACTTTGCTGTTCCCTTTCCAGCTCACCATTTGTCTGAATGTAAAATCTGTTTCCTTGGCTTCGGAGACATAGCTCTTCCATACAAGACTTTTCTGAGATTAACCCTGCAATTCTGTCTGTTCTGTCATTCCATCCTGCTGTGTTCAGTGGGACTAACTCCGTTGTAAAGGGGGTTAAGATACTGGCTGAACTCTTTCCGGGGAAGAGTCTCGTGATAACAGCGAAGTCTGTGAGGAGCCCAGCCGTTTCACAGAAGCTGAGCAGAGCAGACTGCCGCAGTATGACTCATAAAAACAAGCTATGGAATTGGTGCTAGAGGTAAGAACAGGTGTTGCATATCCACCAGCACCTCTACATTGAGCTGGGTATTGTTTGAGGCTTTGCTGTTGAGAGTTCACACACGCCTTATTTTTAGCTTGAGCAAAGGCTGAAATCAAATGCTTGAGCTACAGATTCTTGCTGGAATCTATGTTTCGCCTTCTTTTTATGCATCTTGAAAACACCCTTTCCCACAAACATCTGTAACATCTTAATAGTTTCTAGATACTCTTATCATTTTTGATGTGCTCGTGTACAGCATGTGTGTGTGTGTTTAAAGTCCATATTCCAGCTTCTATTCCAGGCATTTAGGATCATGAGAAGAGAGCCATTGCAGCTCAGTGGAAGGATACTGTAAAATGTCCATTCCCTCCCCACCCCACTAACCTGCTTTCCAGCTCCGTTCTCCTGTGCAGGGCAACAAAAGAAGCCCCAGCCGATCAGCTGGGACTTGGGAGGCAGATAATAGATAGGGGCAGGGCCAGTCAGAGGGGGTATTTGCCGGTTCTCCGAACTACTCAAAATTTCCACTACTGGTTCTCCAGAACTGTTCAGAACCTGCTGAACACCACATCTGCTGCAGCTTTATACAGCAGGAATATTTCCACGTCCTACTATTGCTCAACTTTGCCTAGAAAGCTATTATAAGCAAATCTGCAGTGAGTCTCAAGAATTGCCATGTAGCCTCTCCTGCCCCCAAATCAACCCCAAGTTAGTATATTCTTGTGATAGCAATAGCACTTAGACTTATATATCACTTCGCAGGGCTTTGCAGCCCTCTCTGTAAGGTTTAGAGAGTCAGCATATTGGCCCCAACAATCTGGGTCCTCATTTTACCAACCTCGGATGAATGGAAGGTGAATCAACCTTGAGCCAGTGGGAATCGAACTGCCAAACTGCTGGCCGCCAGTGATCAGACGTAGCCTGCAGTGCTGCATTCTAACCACTGCACCACCTCAGCTTTGAGGATTCTATTATTCCTTACCTGAATTCCATTTTCATGCCATTACGATAGTTACCTATATGCTTCCCGGTAGAATTCAAGATGCTGGTTTTCACCTTTAAAGCCCTACATGGCTTGGGACCAGGGTATTTGAAGGACCATCTCTTCCTGGTCATATCCACCCAATCCAGCAGAAGAAGCAGAGAATGTTGCTCAAAGAGGTACATCCAGTAGGAACCAGAAGGGCCTTCTCCATAGTGGCTCCTGCCCTTTGGAACATCATCCCTGAGGGGATTAGGTAGGCCCTAACTTTTACCTTCTTTTGTAATGTTCGGATGATTTGGTTTTTCCAAGAGGTTTGGGAAACCCAGAATAAGATGGAGCTCATCAGGTGGCTTACCTGATTGATTGTTGTCACCAGAGGGATGGGAAATTATTGTTTTTTATGGTTTGTATATTGTATTCTTATTTTTTGTAAGCCACCCAGATTCACTGGCAGTGAATGGGCAGCCATATAAAGTCTCTTGAATAAATAAACAAATACGTTTTCAAGCAAATTTGGGAGGCATAAACTGGTACATACCTCCTGCCTTGCAATGCCTCTTAAGTACAGCAGAGGAGGCTATCCAAAGCGATATTAAAGTAAGAGTCAATGTTATGTCCTGAGGACTCAAGGAGTTCTCACTCAGGTCCACTCACTTTATGTGGGCGTTATTTCCCCCATTCCCATTGGTTGGTTCTCCCCAGCAGCCAGCTATAAAAGCAGGCTGCGGGGTCCAACCGGTTGCTGATTGCTGCGAGCCAGTTCCAGGCTTGGCAAGCATGGTCAGCCCTTTATTGTAAAATAAAGTATTGTTGCACTCATGCTCTGGTTCAGCCTCTCATTGCTCAAACATAACACTGGCGACGAAGGTGGGATGGCTACCAGAAGCACCTTGCAACCGCTGAGTCACTAGCCACCGATCCGCAGCCCAGAGAGAGCGATCGGCTGGCGATAAGGGAAACGCTGATCCGCAGCCAGAGAGAGCGGTCAGCCAACAAAACGAGCGATCAAAAAGAGCAAACGCTGATCCGCAGCCAGAGAAAGCGGTCTGATTCAAAAAGTTAGAAGCGTCTGTAGCCGCTTGTTAGCCCCGCTACGGGGAAAGTGAAGCGCTGCGAGCCGCAGCCGCTCTGCATTTGGCGCGAAATTCAAACGGGTGTCATTTGAATTTCGAGCCAGTAGGAAACACAGCACAGCGCTGTAGGAAGTCACTAACGCCCACTTTTTGGCGCGAATCAAGACACCTCCAACGGCTAGCAGCCAACGTGGTAACCCAGAGAGAGAAAGAGAGGGTAGCAAAAAACCCTCTCCAGAGCTGATATCACTAGTAACTCACGAGCGCTCGTAGTCCCAGAGAGATTTTTTCCGCAGGTAGCCCAGCCGTTCCAGCACCATGAGTTCCAACCCAGTATTCCCGGCGTTTAAACCAGACGAAGAGAAGTGGGAATCGTATAAGAACCGCTTCAATCATTACATCGATGCGGTCGGCCTGGCGGACGCGGGAGAGCATCGGAAAAAATCCTATTTCCTAATTTACTGCGGAGCCACCGTTTACGATACCGCCGCAGCACTCGTAGCGCCGAGAGAATTGAAAAACGTTCCGTGGTCCGAGTTGCTTGAGATCCTCACTAACCACTACGCTCCCAGGCCTTCACAAATCGCCAGGAGGTTCACGTTCCGTATGAGGAAGCAATCAAGTAAGGAGACCATCAATCAATATATGGCCGCCCTCAGAACAGCAGCCCTGCACTGCGGGTTTGGAACATACCTGGAGGACATGCTCCTCGATCAATTAGTTTGTGGGGTCAAGGATCTCAACCTACAGAGGCGCCTGCTAGCAAAAAAAGACCTCAACCTCGCGCAAGCGGTCGAGGAGGCCCTAGCAGCCGAGCTAGCAACGAACTCAGCCACCGAAATTCAGGGCCCAAGTGCCAAGCTAGCATCGTTCCCAGTCCATTCCAAAGAGGTGGAAGTGGAAGAAACCCACAACGATGAAAACGATGTCCACCGCCTCACCAACGACAGACGGTCGCAGGTAGGGGCCAAACAAGAATACACCGGTCCACCCAAGCACATCACATTGTGCCTAGCCTGTGGGGGATCACATCAAAGGGCCACCTGCAAGTTTAAAGGAGCCATTTGCAACAACTGCCATAAGAGGGGGCACATCGCGAGAGTCTGCCAAGCCCCCCAAAGCGCTGCACACAGACCCCCGTCCTCGCACTCGGGACCACAGAGGCAAGTATTAAACTGTCGCACGCACCGCCTTGCCAGGCGTACTTGCCACACTGTTAGTAAAATTTCTCTCTCCGTTTCCCTAGAAGGTAAACCGTGCCACATGGAGGTTGACACAGGGTCAGCGCTCTCAATAATCTCGTGGAACACCCTCAAGAGACTCCACCCCAGCCTATCTACTACCCGGCTTCAGAGATGCCAGTTCGGTCTGAAGGACTACCAGGGGAAGGCCATTCCCGTGATCGGCAGAGGCAAGTTCTTTGTCAGTTTTAGAGCTTTTAAAGGCCACCTACCTCTAGTGGTAGTTAACGGCAATCTACCCACCTTATTGGGGCTCGATTGGTTTCCCCACCTCGGCCTAGGGCTAACAGGAGTCCATGCTGTCTCAACCTCAGACACTGACTCCTTATTCGCTGACTACGCAGATGTGTTCAGCGAGGAGCTGGGGTGTTATAATGGAACCCCCATCTCGTTCACCGTTGACCCCCAGGCAACCCCAATCAGATTAAAACCACGTAGAGTTCCATTTGCTATTCGACCAAAACTAGACGCTGAATTGGACAAACTACTAAAACAAGGGGTCATTGAGCCAACAGATTTCGCCAAGTGGGAGACGCCCATTGTCACACCCCTTAATAAAGATGGTAGCCTGAGAATTTGCTCGGACTACAAGACAACAATCAATAAATATTTACAAGTTAGCGCCTACCCTGTGCCCGTCATTCAGCACTTATTGCACACATTCGAACCGGGCAGTATTTTTGCTAAATTGGACATGTCTCAAGCATATCAGCAGTTCCCTGTTGATAACCAAACAGCGGAACTTCAGACCATCGTCACTCACAGGGGTGCCTTCCGATGCAAGCGTCTCCAATTTGGCGTAAGTGTTGCCCCGGGTATTTTTCAATCCCTCATGGAGCGGATTTTACAGGGCCTCCCTGGTGTAGTACCCTACTTCGACGACATCTTGGTCTCGGCCAGGGACAGACCCCAACTCTTCCAGAGAGTGCGAGCAGTGTTAGAGAGGTTCAGACAGCATGGCCTCAAGTTAAAAAAAGAAAAATGTGCCATTGCCACTAGACAGGTGGACTTTCTGGGTTATAAAATTGACGCCTCTGGCATTCACCCCCTGGAGTCCAAGGTTAGAGCAATCCACGAAGCTCCCACACCAACCTCCAAAACGGAGCTACAAGCTTTCTTGGGGCTGCTAAACTTTTATGCATCCTTCTTGCCCCATAAAGCCTCAGTAGCCGAACCCCTACACAGATTACTAGACAAAAAGTCACCGTGGCACTGGGGGCACAAAGAAGACCAGGCGTTTAACGCCGTCAAATCACTACTTACGTCAGAGGCAGTGCTCATCCAATTCGACCCCAACCTTCCTTTAGTACTGGCAGCAGATGCATCCCCTTTTGGAATTGGGGCGGTCCTTAGTCACAGACTCCCCAATGGCGCCGAGGCCCCCATCGCCTTTTTCTCCAGGACACTCTCGGCCACGGAGCGAAATTACAGCCAAATAGACAAGGAAGCCCTAGCAGCTGTTGCAGCCGTGAAAAAGTTTCACGAATTCCTTTTTGGCCACTTCTTCGAACTGGTCACCGACCATAAGCCCCTCCTGGGCCTACTGGCCGGCGACAAACAGACACCTCAAGTCCTTTCCCCTAGGATGACAAGGTGGACACTTTTCCTAGTGGCCTACTCATACAAACTTATTCACCGCCCGGGCAAAACTCTATCCCACGCCGACGCTCTCAGTCGCTGCCCCTTACCCGCTCCGGCTGAAGACCCAGCTCCTGTCAACGCCATTTTCGAAATCACCCAGTTGGACCTGCCCATCACCGCCCTTGACATCGCCGCTAAAACCAAGGCAGACCAAACGCTCGCCCAGGTGCTCGACTGGGTGAGGAGGGGGTGGCCGGGAGGCAACGTTGATAACAAATTCGCACCCTTTAAGACTCACATGCAGGAGCTGTCCAGTTTGCAGGGTTGTCTACTGTGGGGCACTCGAGTGGTCATTCCGACCTCGCTGCGTACCCGAGTCCTGGAGGCGTTGCACGAGGGACATCCCGGCATTGTGAGAATGAAGGCATTAGCACGCAGCTACGTGTGGTGGCCGGGTCTAGACGAGGACATTGTCAATTGGGTAAGTTCCTGCAGCATTTGCCAGGAATCCCGTCCTGCTCCCCCCATCGCCACCCCTACCAGATGGGAGAGCGCCAGCGCCCCTTGGTCTAGAATCCATATCGATCTGGCCGGCCCCGTGCATGGAAAGATGTTCCTAGTGGTCGTGGACGCTTATTCCAAATGGATAGACGTGGCACAGCTATCCACGACCACCACACTAGCAATCACCAACGTGTTAACGCGCCTGTTCGTTACACATGGACTACCCGACTCCTTGGTCTCCGATAATGGCCCACAGTTCGCATCAGTAGAATTCAGCCGTTTTGCAGCCAACCTAGGCATTCGCCACATTTTCACAGCCCCATTTCACCCTGCGAGTAATGGGTTGGCTGAAAGGGCCGTCAGGACCACCAAAGAGGCCCTCGCTAGGTTTGGCAGAGATGACTGGCACCACAAACTCTCACGGTTCCTGATGAGCCAGCACTCAACCCCCTGTGCAGTCACCAATAAGTCCCCAGCGGAACTTCTGATGGGCCGGCGCCTGAGGACTGTATTGGATAGACTGCACCCTCAATACTGCCCTGACTCTCCCCTCGCTTCTACTTCGGGGGTTAGACATTTTATGTTACAGGAGCCGATATTCGCAAGGAATTTCGCTGGGGACCCACTTTGGATTCCAGGCGAGGTCATCGCCGTCACCGGGCCGAGATCGTATAGAGTCAGGCTGGAGGATGGTCGCGTCTGGAGGAGACACATAGACCAACTCAGAAGGCGTCTCAGCAACCTTGCAAACAAGAATCCAGAGTCTCCAGTCGAAGGGGAACCGTCTCATCCGCCGCCCAGCCACATCGCACCCAGCGACCAGTCTGCGCCAGCGGTCGTTCCGGTCAGCCCAAACTCGGACAACAGCGCCCAGAGAGTTGACCAGCCTGATCCAACCCACGAGAGCTCGACCCCAGTAACCAACCCGGTGGTTTCTGAGGATGCCCAGTCCAGAGAGAGTGTTGGCGACACTATGCCGGCTCAACCGTCACAGACTGATACCGAACAGACAGACAATGTTCCCGAGTTGCGCCGCTCCGGGCGCCAACACAAACCCCCCGTCTACCTCAAGGACTACGCATGTTCGCATCTGGGGGGAAGGGGTGTTATGTCCTGAGGACTCAAGGAGTTCTCACTCAGGTCCACTCACTTTACGTGGGCGTTATTTCCCCCATTCCCATTGGTTGGTTCTCCCCAGCAGCCAGCTATAAAAGCAGGCTGCGGGGTCCAACCGGTTGCTGATTGCTGCGAGCCAGTTCCAGGCTTGGCAAGCACGGTCAGCCCTTTATTGTAAAATAAAGTATTGTTGCACTCATGCTCTGGTTCAGCCTCTCATTGCTCAAACATAACAGTCAACTATCAAGCTGGTTCTTCTCCGTACTCAGAACGGACATTATCTGTCTCTTGTAGAATGCCTGGTCCCCGCTCTAATGTTTTCTTACTTCTCGGCATTGGCCTCCCATTCAAAACACACAGATCCAGATTATATCCAGGCGTGATCTTGCCCAATTTTTCAACACATTCTTGTCTCTCTCTCTCTTTATTTTTTCTTATCTCTGATCCTTGTCTTCAATCCTAATCTTTTTTTTTTTTTCCTGATTTGGACATTTGTATTAGCCACTCTGCTGCCTGGAACATTCTAAACTCTGCAAAAAGTCGAACTTTCTTGTGAATTTCCTCTTCAGATTCATAAATCAATCTCTTAATCCATTTTTCTTTCACCAGTTTTGACTGGAAGTGGGCAAGGAAAGAATCTCAGATTGTGAGATTCTGTGCAGGCACCATCTTTTTTTTTTTTAAAAAAAAAGCATGATTCATATGATTGTGGGAATCAGTTAGAAAAGTGCAAGTTTTCCTATCTAACATTATCCAAAAATGTTTAAAGTGTTCTCTAAAGGCTAACTTAAATGTTACAGTATGCTGAGCAAATTAATAATTCAATTCAACATAATTCTTCTCAGCAGAGAATTTGTGATATGATTCTGCACTGTTTTACTCTAGCTATATTTTGGGTTTCTCTCCCATAAATGCTGCACGGGGGGAATAGAAGAGAAGGGACATTGAAAACACTCCATGATTAGTAAATTGGATGGCTGTCCCTAATTTATGGTTGTATAGAAGCCACAATTCAAAATTAAGCATAATTTAATACGCTATCCGATTGGATCACTCTCCACTTTTTTGTAGCACATAGACCTACATACAATCTAGCTATAATAACATTTTAGTTTACTTAAGCCATGAAAGTTTACTGCCAGTGTTAATTAAGGGAGGAATTGCCAATTTTCTGAGTAAGACGGTGAACGTGCTTAAAGTTTCCTCCTACTTTTATTGCAGACCTTGTCAAGGTGACCACGGGAAGATTTTCATCCCTCGCTTGGCATGCTGAAAGGAAAAGGATTGTAGGAATAATCAGGAGGAGGGGTGGGGAGAACTGCAGTCTAGAAAAGCTGTAGTTTTCCAGTACCTCAGGCACAAGTCATACTTGCCTAAGTACGCGAAAGTGGTCTGAAAAAGTTGCAACTAAGGCATGTTGTGGTGGTGCAGTGATTAGAATGCAGTATTGCAGGCTAATTCTGCCAACTGCCAGCAGTTCGATTCTTACCGAGTCACGTTTGACTCAGCCTTCCATCCTTCCAAGATCGGTAAAACGGGGACCCGGATTGTTGGTCAGCAATATGCTGACTCTGTAAACCACTTAGAGAGGGCTGTAAAGCACTGTGAAGTTATATGTAAGTCCAAGTGCTAGTGCTGTTGCTAAGGAATGTGTTTCTGTTGACAAACCTGTTTGCCATTCAGAAGTCCAATCAATCTATCATTTTTGATAGAGCAGGTGACAGAGTGGTTTGAGCTCAGAATAAATGAATGGATGGAGAGAGAGATTGATAATTTTCAGTATATTACTCCTCTGTCCTTTTGGTTCTTAATGAGTAAAACTAAGGAAAGATTCCAGAGCAGAGTCGAAGCAACAGTCCAACACAGGCTTATTCAGTCGGCTATCTAACTAATAAGAAATCCAGATTAAGCTTGTTTCCCTCCATCTGCCCATTCCTGGATCCTAGTTTTACCAACTGAAAAGGAGCAGGATAAATTTAATACACTGTACACATTTCTCAGTGTCAGGCATAACTACCCTGCACACATCTATCAGAAACAGTAGAACACAGGTGATAGTTTACAACCTACAGAATCTGAAGTTTGGGGAACATTTGGGGACATTTGTACACCTGAAACTGCATGCAATGCAAAAGTTTTGCATTGCATTAGCAAGCATCCCAATGCCGAATGAACCATTGTAAAACTAACCTCTGCATCTAATCAAAACATCCACTTTCCCCTATGTTCATTGCAAGACATTACTTCACCCATCCTGGGCTTGAAAACACTTGCCACACCATTCTGTAAGGACATGTCCTCATGATCCATCCTCTGTCTTATCCCCAGACCATAGGTGAGCCTTCCTAACTTCACATTGTGGGGTCCTTCGTGCCCTCTGAGCTTGACGGTTTTCTTGCAGATGTTTAGCACACTGATGATGTTAATTTGGTATTGAAAGGTCTGCAAAAAAAAAACCCCACCAAGCTCAGACAGCCCCAAGGAACCTGTAGTTCAACCTTGAGCTTCTCTTCTACCTGTAACTTCATATTCATCTAACCCAGGGGTGGGCAACTATGGCCCTTTTGTGAATTATGGACTTCAACTCCCAGAATTCCTGAGCAAGCCATGCCAGCTCAGGAATTTTGGGAGTTAAAGTCCACAAGTCATAAAGGGGCCATAGTTGCCCACCTCTGTTCTCACCTGATGTTTAAAATAGCATCTTCCATCTTGTCCCAACACCAGCTTTGTTCTGTGTATGATTTTTGGTGCAATGGCAGCATTTGTGTGATGATGTGGCAAAGTTGGGCTGCCAGGACAGTGGGAGACAGCAGACACCTGATGTGAAGTGCTGCTTAAGCCACTTATATAGACTTCTTAACAGTGTGGACCCACCAATGCCCCAACTGCACAGCTTGCAGAGCAGAGCACAACTGGCTGAGGTCAGGGGATCCCCCTGCCAGCACCTGTCAGTAGCCCCCAATCCAAGAGACAGCAAGAGAGAAAAGGTGTCAGCCTTCAAGATCTTCTTCCTTTGCTTTGCTTCTTTCTGGCTGTCATGAGTAACCGGGGGTGGAAGTGGGAAAAATATGGGAAGTGAGCTGGAGGTGTTACTAACTAATATTGTATAAACTGAGGAGGGTTTCTATTTCTTGCTTAGCTTTCTCTTCTCTGCGCAACTGCAACCCTTTATCTGAGTAAGCCAAGGTCAACTAATCATCACCACCTGAAGATGTCCACATGATGAGGTTCACAACTTTTAATTGGAGGAACTGTTTGAACTATTGGGTGTGGGAACATTTCAAACCCTTGATATATGTGATGGACGTGCCTATTTCCTCAGATTCAGGATTCTCTTGTTACTACCACTTGACTTCCAGTAAAAGATATCTTTTCTCTAATTACAAGAGTCTAAGTATTTCTTTCTTGGATTTTGAACGGAGCCCCAGCTGACAAAAGGACAGTGAGGTCCGGAAGAACAAAGGAAGAACAAGAGAGGTAGATGAGTGAAAGAGAGGGTGCTGCTAGATGTAGACAAGCAACCATAGGAGCAGTGAGCAAACACGAGACAGCAGTGAGGAGATGGGCAAAGTCAAGAGAGAGTGAAAGCAACAAAACAATACAGGACAATAAAAAGCAGGTGAAAAGAGTAAGTGATAGAGAAAAGAATGAGTAAGAAAACAAATGGCTAATGGCACATGCAACAAAGAGAACGAGGCAATGAGTGGCAGAGGAACAAATCCGAGAAAGGCCACAATGAGAATGATTGAATGCATAATGATGGAGCGGACAATGGAACAAGCAGGCAACAAAGGGAGCAGGTGACCAGAGGGGAAAAAAATAGTAGATGATGAAGCCATAGAGGGCAAGAGAGAAGGGTGAGTGAGGGAGAAAAGGATGGATGGTAAGTGCAGGAGATGTGCCAGTGAGAAAGGGACTGGCAAAGAGGATAAAAGAGCAAGGGAGAGAACAAGAGGGTGAGATAATTGACAGATCATTCACAGGGTGAGTGAGGTAGCCGTGCTTAATCCCTGGGGTGACTAAGGGCTTCTCAGTACAACAGGAACAAAACCCCTCTCCCCTTCGTCCCACCGATAAAGTTCTATCACTCACTTCTCCACCTTCAGCCTTAGCCATGTGTTGTATTAGGGAGAGAAGAAGTTAATATTTGCCCCGCTAATAGAAAATCCACCAATTACTTCCCATAACACATTCCACATTGAAGCTTTCTGGACCGCCACCACTGGCCTGCCTTGTCACTAAAGCAGAGGTCAGCTGCTGAAACAGAGCATGTTAGGCAGGCACAGTGTTGCGCATCCTCACAGACTGAAGGAAAACCATTGGCCAGACATGCTCTCAGAATCCAGTGCTCATCTCCATTGAAGTGTTGACCAAGATATCAAGTTAAAAACAAACCATACAACTACAGCTGTAATTTGATAAGAGACCGTCCATTTTGCACCCAGAAAGTTCTGGGTTGCATTCTTGCCTTTCCAAGTAGACCTGGGAAAAATTCTAGCTGAAAGACTTCCTGTCCATCAGCAAAACAATATTGAGCTAAATGGGCCATGGGTCTGATGCATTATGTTCTGGGTTCTCATTCTAGAACATCAGGATTCCTTCCTTTACGAGTGATAGGGAATCATCCATATTAAGAAACGGTAATATTATCAGAGAAATAGCCAATACATTTGTCCAACTGACAATACATTTGTTCTTCCTGTCCTGGAATGTAACAATAAGCTGGAAGGCTGAGCTTTCTTTTTTCTTCTTTTTCTTAATTTTGTTGACCATGACTAGTATTTCCTTACATGGAAAAGTGGATATAAATTAAACAAACACATTTTTAAAGCACACCTTCAAAAGATTGTCCTGATTTAATCTGGCAGTATGTGCTAGGCACAGAAACATTTTATAATGCAACTTTATCTTTTCGGCACAAAAATTGTCTGTAGAGTGTCAAACAAAGAAAAGCAATCTTATGAGAATCTGGGAGCTTCAGAACCTACAGTAGCAAATGGTCAGACTCAATCTTTTTGGGAGGCTATTAGTATGGTTTGCCTTGTCTCACTGATTTGTATTGTCACCAACATTTGAAGGTAACAGTTGCCTTCATAACTTGTCATATGAGCAACATGTTGTGGGTCATACTGGTTTATGAGAGCTGATGGTTAAATTTCCTGGGATTTTGCAAGCCAGTTTATAGTTGACCTGAACCATGAAAGCTGGTACACCAATCAGCTGCTTGGTGGTTAGCAGCACAGCATGTGGCAGCAATGGAGCCAGCTGTGTCAATGAAGTCTAGAAGCATGGGGATCTTTTTTCCAGAGAGCTGGTTGATAAATATTTACCAACACACCACTGCCTATAAGTGTCTGCAAGATGCAGAGGTGGTATTCAGCAGGTTCTGACCAGTTCTGGAGAACAATTAGCGGAAATGTTGAGCAGCTTCTTGTGTTGAAACGACCTGGGTAATGGGTTGTGTGATGACTTTCTGAGTTCTATTGTTGTGACAGAAGGTCATCACACAACCCATTACCCAGGCCGTTACAACACAGGAGGCTGATAGACACACAGCCAATACCTCAACCACACGTGTTCTTACGAAAAAGCCAACCAATCTGCAAACATCAACTCCATCAACCAATCAAGAAATAACAACACAGCCAATCTCCCCACCAGAATTTATAGAGACAGCAGCTCTGATCATGCTTTGCTCGCACAAGCACAAAACTGAAAGCACCAGCCTGAAGATGGCGAGTAGGACCTCATCGAAACATCACCAAGATACTCTCAATCTTATACGGGAAAAGACCTGAACACGTCAAGACCTGCATACCTGTACCCGTGAAAATCTACGAAAATATATATATATATATATATGTGTGTGTGTGTGTGTGTGTGTGTGTGTGTGTGTGTATATAATATAGTATTCAGCTTTGTTCGGGTATTTTCCCCACGTCATTATAGTTGTGCTTTTAAAGTTGTAGCAACATTTCGGCAGAATCTCATCTGCCATCATCAGGCTTCTGTATAGTGTTCAACGCTAAATACTGTGTATATATATGTGTGTGTGTGTGTGTGTGTGTGTATGTGTGTATGTATGTATAAATGAGTTGTTTTTCCAGCAAGAATCTACGAATACTTCTTTTATACGCAAGAAAGCTGACAAGGCAGCTTTTCTAGGTGCTCAGGCAGGCTCTCTTCTAACAAGGTTTGTCATAGAAGAAAGGGCACAGAAATGCTTGGGCAATCGCAACACAGCCCAGAGGGCTTCTTTAGTTATACCTGACAGAGTGAAGGGGCTCAAAGTGTTAGATTAGGGCAGGAGAATGTTAACCCAGCAGAGGTGAGCAGAGAGAGTCCTCGGACCTTCGGCAGTTCCTGATCACTCTGGGAAATCCACAGAAGCTTTCAGACTTCAAGCTCCAAATTGATGCCCGAATTGCCAATGCCATTGACTTTAGCAAAATATTGTCACTCTGCCTGGAGCACATCAATTCTAACAGCACAAGTTTGACGTATGGCTACAGTGTTTTGCCTGGACTTCTTTCCATTTTTAATCTCTGAAAAAATCCTGTTAAGATCAGCAGCTGGACCGCTGGTGAGACAGGACCAAATGGGGGACAAGACTGCTGAGACAACAGAAGGCAAACAGGAGTTGAGCAGAGAAATCCAGATGAGGAGGAAGCAAGGACATTTGACACACGCAGCATTAAAATCACAGTAACCGTAACCATATTAGAACTGCACTTGTTTTGTTTGTCCTGCTCTCTGTTTTTTTTTTTCCTCTCTTGCACGCATGCATCCAAACATTCTCCTTACCCACACTTACCTCAATAGGCCTAATCCTGAACTTGCCAAAATCACTGCTGGAATGTGTACTCTCTCACATTTTGAGCAATCTAACATAGACTTCACCAAGAAGGCTTACCATTCCTAATCTAGTTTAAAGCCAGTTTGGTGCAATCGTGAAGGCATCAAGCTAAAAAACAGAAGACAGAATAACAGGATAACAGTTAGAAGGGACATTGGAGATCTTCTAATCCAATCTCTTGCTCTGTCAGGAGACCCTACACCATTTAAGACAAATAGTTGTCTGACCTCTTCTTTAAAACTTTCAGGTTGGAGCACCCATAACTTAGGAGCACCCTAGGCCAGTTGTTCCACTGATTAATTGTTCTCCTTAGTTCTAGGTTGCTTCTCTCCTTGATTAGTTTCCATCCATGGCTTCTTGTCCTGCTTTCAGGTCCTTTGGAGAATAGGTTGAAGTTTGGAAAAGTTTGGAGAAACTATGAATTCTAGTCCCACCTAAGGGCACAAAGCCAGCTGGGTGATCTCAGGCCAGTGACTTTCTCTCAGTCCTAAGAAGAGTAAGGAAGCAGTGCCAAACCACTTCCAAACTCTTGTCAAGAAAACTGCAGAGACTTGCCCAGGCTGTTTCCATGAGACAGAACTGACCTGACAGCTGAAAAAAATGGTTTCGTATATTGTATATCGTATATCTACATCTGAGTATATTTTGCTTAAGATCCAGTTATCTCAAGGAATCCAACATATAGTAAGGCATCCCTTATTTTTGTTACAGTCCTCCTAAATTTGATTTTAAAAAATCTTCCCAGTGACAAATACTTTCTCACTTACTGTTCAAATGTTTGTTTTGAAATAATTGAATGTGTTCCTTTCATCGGGGAGAAACGAAGCAGATACCAAGAAGAGCTAATCCATTTCTGAAGCCTTTTTTCTCTCCTATCTGACAAGGATTGCCTGTCCTGATAAGACTTTGGGGAATGAAACCTGAATCAGGAGGACACAAGAAATGAAGTATATTAAAATGTTGAAGAATTGTTTATAGTCTTAAAGGTTAGAAGTCCTAATGCTGCTAACCAACTGGGATCCAGTGGATAAAAGACTTGGCACTTTAATTTATGTGAGACATAAATCAAAAAGATCCTTCTCCAAAAGACAACATGTATTGATTTTTATTTTTCAATTTTAACCCCCCCACCCTTGCATCCTCCCTTAGAGTGCCCCACGGGCAGCCATGCCTCGCCACCAGCCGTTCCTAATGGGCAATCATGGTGGAGCGCAGAGAGCTCCCTATTCCCACCAAGCACCTTTGCAGCAGACTTTAGACCTTCAGCGCCAGCCGCTGTTGCTTTCCCCTCTGCCCGTGCCACCACTGCCGTTTGGAGCACCGGCGCCATTTGGAGTGCGTTTGGAGCACCGCTGCTGTTTGGAGCACCGCTTTCGTGTTTGGAGCGCCAGCGCCGTTTGGAGTGCATTTGGAGCGGCCCTCTAAACGCGCTCCAAACAGTGGCGGTGCTTCAAAGGCAGAAGTGGCAGCTCCAAATGCCGCCGGGACACGGGCAGAAGGGAAAGTAACAGTGGCGGGCACCGAAGGTCTCGGGTCTGCGGCAAAGGTGCTTGGCGGGAGAAGGGAGCTCTCCGCGCTTCTCCATAATTGCCCATAAGGAGCGGCTGGTGGTGAGGCATGGCTGCCCGCGGGGCGCTCCTAATGGCAAGTCCCCCCTGCCCTTCCCCCCCATTTTGCATGTTTTAAAATAGGCCTAAATTTGGGGAGAGGGCTTAATTTCATTTTATGCCAGACAACATGCTGGGTCTTCCTATTGGGAGGGGTGCTTATTGTTGGAGAAACACAGTAGTTTTGCAGGCTCTCTCCAACTAAAGCTGCAACTTCAGCAGCAACCTTTAAAAAAATTGCTAAATATAATTAGCAGCCTAGCCAAAAGATTCGGCACAGTATGGCTTGGCAGCCTTTGTGTCAGCATGAAAGCTAGCATAGGTCTGTTTCATGTCAGATTCCTTTGGTTGCATGTAGATCTCTCCTTATTTAACACTCCCCTCCAGCTGTGCTTGGCTAGGCTCATTAGTACTCCCTAAAAGACATTTTATTATACTGACACTTCAGAACCAACTCCTTTATTTCATGTTTATTCGCTATCTCCCTCCCCTTTTTGAATAAATCATCAAGAATCAGTCCATTGCATGCAGTTCAGATGAACACTATATCAAGATACTTTCTATAGCTAGGAAAGTTATGCCACAGGAACAGCTCTTAAAAAAAACCCAGAAATTCCAGGAAGTGGGATGAATAAATAGTCAGCCCTTATTTGAGCTATATGCAATGGAATGTCAAATGCAAATATGATAGATATAATATTAGAATGAAACCAAAGGCTTATCTATTGCTACATTCTATTTTGACAATGATCAAACAGACATTCATGGGAACCCACAAAATACTAGGCTTCCGGAGAGGATCTATGGTGGGTTAGACATCGCGGAGAGCATCTCCATGAACAGGGTAACATCATGGTGAAATCAGTGGCCAGGATACAGATTCTGGAGGACAAAAATTGCTCTGGAACAAGGACAAATAGATAATGACCTACTTGCAGTCTGGGTAGCTGCTCCTCATGAGGACACCACAGGAACTGAATTTCTTGTGGTTGATTGTGAGTTGATTCCACTTTGGAACCAAAGGATAATCAACCTCCCCAAAACTATTGTGTAGCCGGTACAGATCCATGGGTGGCAAAAATTTCACTTTCTTAAAAACCTTTGGATATAATTAATTAACAACTGGAAGAAAGAAGAAAAATGCCCAGTGTGCTGCCTTCTTTTTGCGATTAATAAGAAAAAAAAAACAAAATTAACAAGAGAAAAAAATACTAAAGGATTTTAATTTAAAAACAAAAAGCTTAACATGATTATGATTCAAGAAAGCTTTTTAAAATAATTTTTGTACTAAAGTTTTACAAAACAAAAAGAAATAACAGGAAGGGAGGGAGGAAGACAAAAGTGCAGAAAAAAAGAACCTAGAAGAAAAAACTAGGAACATGTTTTCATTTTTTTGCAAAAAATATAAGTACTGTACATTTTAAAAAAGTGATGTCACTCATATCGTGGGGGGGTACCTGTGGTGGCATTCTGTCAGTGAAAATGGGCTCCTGAGCTCCATTTTCAGCTGGGATGGCCTCCTACAACCCTCTGCTAGCAAAATCAGATCTTGGGAGGGGCATGTGCTGCCCTTGCAAGCTTCGTTTATGCTGGCAGAGGCATCGCAGGCTGGTCCTTCACTGTTTCCAGGGAAGCTCTGCAGGCCAGATCTATGCACCCCACAGGCCGGATCAGGCCTTGAGTTTGACACCCTTGATTTAGAGCAATTCCAGAAAGCCATGGAGAAGATACCAGAGAAATGAGTTTTAAGTCCCTAACATCTTGGATTGGGATGAACCTGACACTGAGACAGATATGAATAAAGTTTATAGTATCAAAACACGCTTTGCAAAATTAAGAAATGTTCCAAGGGATGTCCTTGGGCACTTTGTCAGGAAGAAAACCAGAGACCAAATCTTAGAGCAGCAGTTTAATACTAAATCGAGGATTGCTAATACAGATATGATAGTACTTAAAGTAGTCCCTATTAGAATATTATGCAAGAGGGGGAAAAAGTTTATATGGAGGAAGTGCAGATTATAGACAATTGTAAACTAAAACTATGTTATTGAAGTCTGGAGCTACATCTCCTGCTTACTGATATTTGCTTCAAATCCTCAGGTTCAGCTTTTGCAAATACCAGATCAGAGTAAGATATCTATATCTTACAGAGTGCAGGGGAATGTAAAGAAATCATTCATCTTCTCTGCAGTTTCTAAGATTTCATTTAGGACTCAGACTGTTGCCACAAATGCACCCTTTCTAGCCATTTTCTTGCTTATAATATGTATGTAATATTTCATTATTAGTCACTGTTGTTAATAGCATACTCCTCAAAATCATTTCTGGCACCCTTTACTATATTCCTTCCTTTCATTTTTTCTTCTTCTTAAAGGTATGTTCCTTTTTCCTCAAATGTGCATTCTTTGATTTTTTTTTTCTTCTCATTTGGAAACAATTTCTTCAAGGAACCTTTGTTTTTTCCACCTCTATTAGATTCTTTGACAGTATTTGTTAACAATACTGGTGACCTCTTGGACTTTTCAGATACACAATATTTATATTGTTTATGGGGGGGTTTATTGTAGCTTTAAAAAAAACGTTTTGGAGATGTGATCCTTTTGACTTTCCAATTTTCCAGTTTCTGTTATGCCACTTTTTTTTTAGAATTTCCTTTCTAAATAAACTCTGACTCTGTTGGCCTTTGTAGGCAATTTTTCTCTTATATATAAATTAAAGCTGATAGCATTACAGGAATTTCTTTCTTTCTGATTTAATAACACCTCCCATACTAGATCTTTGCTTTCACTTAGGATTAATCCAGAATCACATCCCCTGTGGTCATTTATGAAATACAGAAATTTAACTCTTCATCATGATACGCAAATTTAGCTACTCTACAGGAGACTAATTGAAGCCATCCATTATTATAATATTTTCTCCCTGATTTGATTCTTCTTCTAAAGATCCAACTAATCCTCTGGGTGGTATATTCACAATAGCTTGTTTTCTTTATGCTACCAAAGAAAATCTAAAAAAAAAAGCTGTTCATATGCACGGTTCTTATTCCTAATAGCAGAGGAGGCTGGGAGATGGAACCACACTTTTAAGCACTGTATGGAGATTCTGCGCCATCTTTAAGGATTTTCTCCAGTTGCAAATGTTGGTCCCTATTCCCCAATATGTCTACACATCCTCAGCAGGTGGCAGCACCTGGTCATCCTTGAGTTTGAAAGTTAAGTAGAATCAGGTCTGTTTGACAGACTATCAGAAGATATCAAGGTTACAGGCTAGACTGAGTAGTAAAAAAAAGGTGGAAGATAATGGTAAAATACCTTTGTACTGTTGCCAAGAAAACTGTACAAATTCTATGACCTCACCAGGTCTAATCTAAAGATGTTACTTTTTTATTTCTTCACATATTTCTTCTAATCAGGGCAATTATGATATACAGATCTGAGGGGGTCAGATGGATGAAATAGGGTCTTAGGCACCCCAAGCTTCATTGTCCCATTTCTCCGCTACATCTGATGTATTAATTTCTCCGCTAACTCTTCAAGTCTTGCTCACCATCTAGGACTCTGCACCAGCCTGTCTGAAAAATACCGAAATGCCACTGATCGATCTAATCCTATATTTTCTCCTCAGAGCTATGTTTCAATCCAAAGAGCTGGTCCAATCCAGAACTATCCTGAAGCTGATTAGCAACCTGGCAACTTCGTGTATGCACCTCAATTCCCAGAATTCTTATCAAGAGTCACGTTGGCTTCGTAAATTTGGGGTTTGAAGTCTACACATTTGGAAATTGTCAAGATTGGAAAACAAAAGATTCGTGGGTTGGGGAACTTTTTTTTTTTTTTTTTGGAACAGAAAGATTTACCAGGTATAATGAGAATGTTGTTTCTTCTCATTACAGAAAATGGGAATTGTTCTAATAAAATCAACATTTTAATAGTAATTATTAGAATACTGATCTTCTCAATTTCAGTCTTAGCAAGAAGAATAGTTTCTCCCTTCATTCTATATAATTTAGAGCTTTTATATTTCAGAGAAGAGGAATATTTCTTTCTCTGCCATCCTATATATTCCTGTACTTATGATGCTTCTGAAAAAATATATTCTACGATTGCTACTATAGCATTCATGGAATATTTTGACGTGAGAGGTTTCAGCAGGAGTACTGCATTTGTCAAAAATTAAATTTCTGTTTCTATGAGCGACCATGCCCACAGCATATAAAAAATGCATTTCTTCATCAACCCTGGCAGAACAAGGCAGAATTATATGTGACAATGATTGAAATTGACATTCAGAGTCAGAATCTTGATCTCTGTTCTCAAAATATCTACAACCATTGCTGGGGGGTCAGGCTGAAAGATTGCACCCTCCCCATGATATTCTAAGATCCTTTCATGATTATTATCCAAAATATAAGAAAAGGGGGCTCCATGAAGTCTTGTTAGATTTCATCTTCCTTCGGAGGTGAGATTTATAGCCCATTGGGATAATGGTGTTATAAACAAAACAATTTGCACTTAAGGATTTACAATCATCCATGGGAAATGCCAGTTAAAAGCAACAACATGTAAATCTCAGTGCTGATGCTAAAGAGGCTTTGCCTGCTTAGGCTGAAATGGGATTAATTGCAGAAGCCGGTGAGTTCCCGTGATGTGTTTGAGCTAACTCACTCATACATGTGCCACATATTTATTTCCTACCCAAAGGAAAAATATGAACTAAATATCATCCAGCCTCAACAAATATTCCACAGTTGGTCTCTGTGTGTAGGTGGTGCTTTCGGCACAAATAAAACTTATCAGGCAGCAAGCAGTAGAGAGCATACATACTTCATCAGGTTGATGTTAAATCCTTGGGGGTGGGGAGTAAATCAATCTCTCAATTTCCTCTAGTTTAGGTGTAAAAAAAAACCCTCTAAACTACCTAGCAGAATCTCACACAAAGAAATTGCTTTAAGCCAGATTAGCGGGTCTGTTGATAGACCCCCAGTTCACATGCTGAGACGAAGGCTTGAAGCTCTTTCCTCATACCTACTTGGTATGCCGTAGACATCCAGAACTATTTTACAATACTGTAGCTGTTGCTTTGGCCATGCTCGGGCTTTCTCGTGTATGCAGGTAGTCCTCATTTAGTGACCGTTTGAAGTTACCACTGAAAAAAAGTAGACTTAGGACCATTTTTCACACTTAGGACCATTGTAGCCACACCATGG
Source organism: Pseudonaja textilis (assembly GCF_900518735.1). Next base: position 5,447,634 of record NW_020769355.1, read on the forward strand.
TCACATGATTTATATTGAAAGCAACAGAAGGCCAGCGATGGTAGCAAGCAGGAATGAAAGCACTAGCAGCTTGGCAACTGGTTCATGTATATGATGGTTGCAGTGTCCTGGGGTTATGTGATCCCCTTTTGCAAACTTCTTGACGAGCAAAGTCAATGGGGAAGTCAGATTCATTTAACAACTGGGTTACTAACTTAACAACTGCAGTGATTCACTTAACAAACATGGCAAGAAAAGTGATAAAACGGAGCAAAGCTCAATTAACAAATTTCTCACTGCGCAACATAAATTTTGGGCTCGGTGGTGGTCGTAAGTCGAGGACTACCTGTACTTGCACGAAAGAAGCATGGCCAATGATATCTTCATCTTTCAGAGAACCAGGAGTTCTTAGTAACATGTCACCTGCTGATCTCATCCCACCAGTGGTGGGATTCAAAAAATTTTTTACTACCAGTTCTTTGGGCATGGCTTGGTGGCAGGGAAGGATACTGTAAAATCCCCAGTCAGGGGTGGTATTTGCCGGTTCTCCCAACTACTCAAAAGTTCTGCTACCGGTTCTCCGGGACTGGTCAGAACCTGCTGAATACCACCTCTGCATCCCACTCAGCAGTGGGATCCTACCTGTTCCACTACCCATTCGATGATCGCACTCACGTGCACATGCACTTAATGCACACTCACCTGACACGTGCATGCAGCTTTCCCCACGCCAGCTGAGACCTGCAGTGCCAATCAACTGAGAGGAAAAGAGAGAGAAAAGCGCAGGGGTGTGTGGGAGAGCCGATCCTATGCTTTTCTCTTCTTTCTCCGCTCAACTGATTGTGGAGGCTTTTTTCCCCCTCCTCTCAGCTGATCCTCTGAGGCATCAGATAAACTGGTCCAAACCAGTAGCATACCACCACAAATCCCACTCCATCACTCTACTATACGGCCTCACCCTAACTTCTCTCGCTAGTTTCACAGCAACTGCTAGTGTTTTCATTCCTGCTTGCTACCATCGCTGGCCTTCTGTTGCTTTCATTATCTTAAAATGATGCTCATCCTCACTTCCACTTTTAAGGGAAAATCAATGTCTATGGGGAAACAAGCTAGCTATTTCATTTTACTTTCATTGCTGGGACAAGAAATAACTCTGGATGGTTGTTACTTAACAAACATCAGGTGAGATGTTCCACTCATTAATTGCCAGTCCCAATTGCAGCCTTACAAAATTGCTTTCCATTTTAAAACTTCACAGACTGAATAGGAATTCCTTAACCTGTAACTAGTAAGCATGGGGACATTATCATCAACATCAAAGGAAATTGAATCAGTGCAAGAAAAATTAAAGTGGTAGGCCCAATGGCCCCTAACTAAATTTAACTCTTAGCATCTAAAGATGTGTTAGATAAGAATTGTTTGGCAGGCTCCCTTTCATCTGGAAAGCTTTGAGAAGGGCTGCCTTTCCTTGCCTCCTTTTTAAACTATTAAAAATAGTAAGAGATCTTGCCATGAGCAGATTGGTCTTATTTCCAAAACGGACAACTTTCAAAGAACACAACACAAGATCACTAGGAACAAAATGGTAGAATTGTATCAGAATATGTTGTGCTCTCCTGACTTCACATGGGTGTTGGGTGGTATCATTCAGGAAAATATATTAAATGAGACAGGATAATTGAAATGCACAGCTGCACTTTTAGAAATAATAACTATAATTTAAATAATGACAGAGGTCACCATACTATAACCAGTCGACCGTCATGCATCATAGGAACTTCAGGAGCCTGGTATGCCTTCTTCCTCTTTTTAGAGTGCTATATCTTTTATCAGACTAAAACATAACAATCCTCCAAAAAGAAATTTCCTCTGTGAAAAATAAATGGCCATCCCTTACTTTTTCAAAATGGCAAGGCAAACTGAAAACCAAGCAGTGTTGTCCTGTTTTCAATCTGTGGGTGGACAAGTATACATCCACTAATGCCCTAGATATCTGCAATGTGAAAAACCTATCATCAGATGCACTTAAGAACAAATCTAAAAGGGCACCAACCTGAACAATGAAGCCCCCTGCCCCCAATTCTATATGTCTTCTATAGCATTATAAGATCAGGCACAAGTACATGCCACTGCCAAACAGGAAATATTTTCCTCAGAACAGTAGATGCTCCCTACATCAAAATTAGGAGAGTCTTCAGAAATATACGTCTGTGTGAAGTTTCGGGTTCTCCTTTAAAACACAGAAACCTATCATTCACAAACGGGAATGAAAAGAGAGTAACCAAAAATGAATTCCTCAGCTGAGGAATATGTCCAGCTTCTGGGAATGGGAAAGGAACTTGATCTATAAAGCAATTATTAACAGGATATTTGAACTTCTGATTCTTTGCAGCAACGTAGAACTGCCTCTGGGCTTTCTATTCTATTCTTACCAGGAACAGCTTCTCTGTTGGATCAAGTGAATATCTATGGCCACAAGCCTCTTCAATTTTCTTGCAACCAATGTCCAGCCTTATCCTTAGACAGGATTGGCAGCCATCTTAAATGGCAGGTGCTGAATGTGTCACATGGTCTTCTCTCACATGCGAGGAAAGGTGCATCACTAGGCCTAGCAAGACATATATTACCCTAGATAAGGGAGACTCGAAATTCACAAATGTAGGTTGTGTTGGGTAATCATGGTGAACCCATTACATTATTGCTCCTCCTTTATCAGCTGGCAGAATGGTACTTTGAACAAAATGACAATTATATCCAATTCGTATAAATTTAGGTATGAATGCGCATGTCTCCTTCATTTGGGGAGGGGGTTGATGATATGTTCTCATTTTTTGGGAAGAGTATAACCAAACACCCTAGTATTGTCATATACCCCATCTTTCCAGAAGCTCTTCAAATAAGAGGATCCTAATTTACAGTTCTGTATTTTGTACCAGCTATTTTGCAGCTAGTGATGCTACTAGCCTTTGTAAGTTTCTTTCACCAAGCCAACTGTTGTGGGTTAGATACCGTAAGCACCCCAAATCCATTATTGTTGTGCCCATATATAAAGGGATGAATTTTCTGAATTACATAAAAATATGTTTATATATTCCTGTCCTACCTTTCAGAACTTTTGAATGAACCATTTTTTTCATTACCCTTCATGTTATTCCATTCACCAATTGCAAGGCTTCCTATCATAATATGCAAGGTACATATCAGGTTTAGAAAGAGAGCCATACTTAATCCAAAAGGTAGTATCCAATTGTCTACAACCAGGTGCCCTCTTTCAACCTCTACCATCCCCAATCAGACCATCCAAATAGTTATGAGACAAGAAGGACTGAAGTTGTAATCTAACTTTCCAGCCAGCCTAGAGCTGAAGACACTGTCTTAGTCTTTTTTATTTTTATTTTTTTGCTAATGAACATCTGGAAACAGGCTGGCTGCCTAGATTTGTGCCTCCAAGGCAAACAATACCAGCCTGGGCAATTTTATTTCCCAGTTTCAAGAACTGTGAGAATGCTGAAAGGCTGAAGATCGTGGGCTATTTAAAGTCTGAAAAATAAGTTATGCCAAACTGATGATTCACAACGAAACATTATTTTTCCCAGCCTGTCTTTCACCTTCGTGATTCTGGACTAGGCAGGGCTGCCTGACAGAAAGTAAATTCTGAAATGCACAACCCCAATGAATAATAAAGGCTGAGGTTATTTCACTGTTTGGGGTCAGTGACTCATATAGAGAAAAAAAAATACTTCTTCAGTTATATGCTTGCCGAATGGTGTGGGTTGTTGGAGTTTTTTTTCTCCTTTAAGGTTATAATAATTTATTATAAGACAAACAGTGCAAATTGGAGGTGAAAGTTAACAACTTTTGTGGTCTCCCTTGGGCCTTTTTTGGTTGGGTTGAGAGTGTCTCTTCACTCTGTTCATTACACTGTTTACTTTAGGATGAACCCATTGAACTACAGTAATCCAGACAGCTCATTAGCTTAATTTATGCATGTTTGGCTGAAGTTCACTATGCACATCATTGCAAAATATTAGTAGTCTTCTCCTTTTCCTCCTCAGGACCATGTTGATTTTCAATGAAAATACATTCTAATCAGAATATACTAGTCCTCCCAAAATAATATTGTAATTCTTTGTGTTTTGTTAGAATGACATCCTGATAGCAGCTAGAGCACGGGTCCCCAACCCCCAGTCCATGGACCGGTACCGCTGCATGGCCCGTTGGGAACCAGGCTGCACAAGTGGCGGGAAAGTGCACAAAACTTTATCTGCACATGAGTGAGATTAGGTTGTACACAAGAATCCATCATCTTCCCACCCACCACCAAGGCTGCCAATCCATAGAGCCAGAAAGGTTGGGGATTGCTAAACTAAACCAAATTAGCAATAGCAAACATGGAATTCCAAGCCTACCATGAAAGTCATTGATTGAACTCACACAACATGTTAACATGTCAATTCTAATTAACAAATAGTAATTACCATGTTCCTTTATAACATACAATGCCAATGGATGGATGGATGGATGGATGGGTGGATAACAAAATAACTGAGTTGGAAGGGGCCGGAGAGCTCTTCTAGTCCAGCCATCTGTTAAGCAGGAAACACTGTACCATTTCAGACAGATGGTTATCGGATCTCTTCTTTAAAACCTCCAGTGTTGGGGCATTCACAATTTCTGGAGGCAATTCGTTCCACTGATTAATTGTTCTAATTGTCAGGAAATTCCTCCTTAGTTCTAGGTTGCTTCTCTCCTTGATTAGTTTCCATCCATCGCTTCTTGTTCTGCCTCCAGGTGCTTTGGAGAGTAGGTTGACTCCCTCTTCTTTGTGGTAGCCCCTCAGATATTGGAACACTGCTATCATGTCACCCCTAGTTCTTCTTTTCATTAAACTAGATATACCCAATTCCAGCAACTGTTCTTTATATGTTTTAGCCTCTACTACCCTAACCATTTTTGTTACTACCAGTATCATTATATTGATGATGGATGGATGGATGGATGGATGGATGGATGGATGGACAGAATGAATCAGCCTTGCTCAAACAACTGGGGGGCACTGTCAAAATTTGTTCTGGGCTTTGTCATTTGCAAAGCCCCCAGTGGTGGTTGCTGTATTAAGTTTGAGAATCTTTGTGATATATAAATTAGAGATTAAAATAAGTTGTGTATTTATATTTGCTCAGTCCAGATGCCAATGAAATCCTCAGCTTTATTGATGTCACACACATGTGTCCATTGTTTTAGGCTGGCCCAGAATCAAAAACAAAACAAATAAAAAAGTAAAAAAAAACAGAATCAAAAAGTCAGTTTGATCTTGTGGTGCTGGCCTAGAAAGCAAGAGACAATGAGTTCGAGTCCTGCTTTAGGCATGAAAGCCATCTTGGTGACTTTGGGCCAGCCTCTTGCTCTCAGCCCAACTCACCTCACAGAATTGCTGGGGGGTGGGGGGATTAGCAGAAAAGAGTATAAGTTACATATGCCACCTTGAATTATGTATTAAAAAGGTGTGAAAAATATATACAGTAAAAAGCATATTAAAAAGTATATTTTAAGAGTTATATGTGAAAAAAAAAGATGGCATTAAAAAAAAAATGTTTCAGAGCCATTGGCATTTGCTTTGTCCGCCATCCCACTTCTCCTTTGCAAATAATCTTCAATTCCAGCTGGGAGGTTATTCCCCTTCTTTGTCTTCAGGTATCAAAAGCTAATGTGGGCCTGAAACTTGCTGCGGGCACTTAGAGCCAATTATTGCTCTGTCAAAGCTACCCGGTAGCTGTGCTCCTAGAAGGTGAGCCAATAAGCTGTCAGGCTTCCAGTTTCAAACTTGCCAGACCCCCGAGTTTACTCCCACCTCTTCCAAACTATAAAAGGAATGATGACAGCAAGAAACTTTCAGTTCATCATGTGTTTTTCTAGCAAACCTGTGTGGCACGCTGCCCCAGCAAATCCCAATAGCAAGTCAGTAAAGCTTTGTTTTGACAAGACTTTTTTCCTAAGCCAAGGTGAGCACTGGATACTCTATCGAATGCAAAACACACACATACACACACACACACACATATACACACACACACACAAGCAGGGGGACCTTCTAGGTAGTTGAAGTGTGAGAAGGAAAAAAAAAATCTTGATCACGGAGTGGCAAGGAAGCTGAATTTCCAGGGCTTTGCAAGCACTGAATTAGAATGATTAGAATTAAAATTCTTTATTGGCCAAGTGTGATTAGATACACAAGGAATTTGTCTCCGATGCATAAGCTCTCAGTGTACATACAACAGTAGTGATAGATCATTATCATAGTCATTGTAAAAATACATTCATCATAAAACATTAGACACAACACTTGGCGATAGTCATGGATATTAAGTAAGCAATCAATGTAAATCGTACTCAGACAGATACTAACAATATAAATCGTAAGATACAAGCAGCAGAGTTATAGGCATAAGAAGATAAGGAGATGGGGAATAGGGAGGATGAGAAGATCTTTATCAGGGTTTTGCTGCCAAGCAATAGGCAAGAAGCATTTGTACATTAGCAGAGGCACAGTCAGTTCAGTCTGTGGTTGTATTGCCAGAACAGGTTAAACCACAAACTAGCCAGTCTTATTTTTAGCATAGGTGAGCCTATTGTTGTGTGAACCAACCATAGTCTAATAATCCTGTCTCTTGTTCAACTTCATGGAATTGTGTAGATAAAATGATGGGTTACTCAATGCAGGGCTATTTGGAATTTTAATGATCTTGCTGGAGGGATTTGTTCTATATTTTCATTGCAGGGTGTCCCCTCTCTTACTTGTGCCCATATAGGTAGTCCTCGACTTACAACAGTTCATTAAGTGACCACTCAAAGTTTCAACAGCACTGAAAAAAGTGATTTACGACCAGTGGTGAGATTAAAAAGTTTTTACTACGGGTTATGTGGGCATGGCTTGGTGGGCGTGTCAGGGGAAAGTTACTGCAAAATCTCCATTCCATCCCCCCGCCACTAACCTGCTTTCCAGCTCCGTTCTCCTGTGCAGGGCAACAAAAGAAGACCCAGCCGATCAGCTGGGACTCAATGGGAGGCAGAGAATAGATGGGGGCGGGGCCAGTCAAAGGAGGTATTTGCTGGTTCTCCAAACTATTCAAAATTTCTGCTACTGGTTCTCCAGAACCTGTCAGAACCTGTTGAATACCACCTCTGCTTACGACCGTTTTTCACACTTACAACTGTTGTAGCAGTCCCTTGGTCACAAGTTTGGCTGCTTGGCAACTGGTTCATATTTATAACTATCACAGTGTCCCAGCATCATAAGATCTGCTTTTGTAAAAAAAAAAAAAAAAGATAAAACAGCAAATAGACATGAAACCAGAAATATTTTTATTGGGCATTCTGCCAGAAAAATATGACAAAGGGACTATACATTTGACTTTACATGTATTAACTGCAGCTAGAATTGTATATGCTCAACAATGGAAGTGTGACGAGGCCCTGACAGATGAGAGTGTAATCAAGAAAACATTAGACTGTGCAGAAATAGATAGACTAACACTTACTATTAAGGACAAAGAAGACACTGAATATTTTTTGACATGGGACTTACTTTATCAATGGTTAGGCAATAAAAACAGAAGCTAGAAATGTAGGGACATAAAAAGGATAAATGTTAAAATGGAAATTTGATAAAACAGATCAGCTAAATATTATTGTTATTATAGTATTAATGTTATTGTGATAAATGCTATTGTAAACTTTGGATTACGATTGTCTAAAAATAATTGTACCCAGACAATGCACTGATTGATTGAAATGGAATTGCTATGTTATACAAATAAAGTAAATAAAACACGGCGGGGGGGTGGGGGGGAGATCTGCCTTTTTTAAATTATACATTTTCTTTAATATACATAACTATTCATAATTATACAACGTCATTGTGTACTGGATACATCAAGTCCCTTTCTTCCCTTTCGATCATGTTATACATCCTAGCTAAAGCTATCCTATCGTATAATCTCTCCACCATATTATATTAATACATCTAAATTATACCTATTGTTTGTTTCCACCATAATATACTATTCCAATCGTTATTTTATGCATTTCACGTTGTATTCATGTACAATTCAAAGATATACTTTTTTACATTATTTATTCTTACATTTTATATTATTTATTCTTACAAAAGATCTGCTTTTGTGATTCTTCTGACAAGCAAAGTCAATGGGGAAGCCAGATTTACTTTAACAACCTTGCTATTTGATTTAACAACTGCAGTGATTCACTTAACAACGGTGGCAAGAAAGATGGTAAAATGGGGCAAAACTCAGGTAACAAATTCTCACTTAGCAACATAAGTTTTGGCCTCAGTTATGATCATAAGTTGAGGACAACCTGTATTTGGAAACTTCTTAGGCTTTGAGAATAAAGTTGGAATTGAGCCTAAATTCCCAGCACCTGCTGACATTAGAGGAGGAGCACTGTGTGAGTTGATGGTAGCAAAAAAAAATAAAATCAGGAGATTAGCAGCATCTTTTTCAACTAACAGGTTTTATTAAAAGGCGTAAGCTTTTGTGAACTGCCGCTCACTTTGTGTGGTGCAAATCATTTTATGCCTTATGTTTGTGCTTTTTAATAACATTTGTTAATTGGAAAAGTTGCTACCAGATTCCACCTGATTTTTTGCCAGCACCTGCTGAGTACTCTTCAAAAGCATCTGCACAACAGTAATAATAATAAAGATCCCAGAGGAAGGAAATAAATGACAAAAATGTATTCCGTAGCATACTGAATCTATTTCTAACATGTCTGAGCCTGGCCTTGTATAAGGCTTTTAGAAAAGTAACAGAAAATCAGGCACCAACCTCCTGCAGCAACTACTGAAAACAAAATAACTTTGCTAAGAAAAGCCAAAGAGAATGTAGGTTTGTATCCCCTGTGCGGGAGGTTAGACTAAATGACCTCTAAGATGCCCTCCAAGTCTGTATTTCTATGAACATCGCCATCTGGGATTGTGGCAGTGAATGTAGAAAGGACCCAAATAGAAAGAAGATATATCCCAAGGAGCCTTATATGCTATATAAAATCCACAAGACATCATAGTGTATCATGAGCTCCAGTGGGAAGGGCAGCAGTTATATATAATAGGATATTTCCAAGCACCTCAAAAGACAAAGGATTGAGATTCATATCTATACATAGTAGAACACTGCTGTTTTAACACACCAAGGGCTCAAGAGGATATTGCAGGGGTCCCTAAACTTGGCAACTTTAAGACTTGTGGATTTCAACTCCTAGAATTCTCCAGCCAGCCTAGCTGAAGTTGAAGTCCACAAGTTGCCAAGTTTGGAGACCTCTGGGATATGGGATGCAACAGTTGGAGAGATCAGTAAATACAGAGGTAAGTAACTCTTAATCTGTGGACCATTTCCAGATCCCAGGCCCCACTAGGATGTCGACAAATTTACCACAAAAATGCTGTAGCATAGTCACAGTTCTCGTTTGGAAGATTATGCATTTCCGGGAAAGCTGTTAGCCAATGGAGGTATACAAACAGTGAAAAACAGCAGATGGAGGAACATACTTCCTGATCCAGGATATAAAGTATTTTTTCACAAGGGAATGGGATAATAAAGTGAGTGGGACTACTTAACACTCGATCACCAATCTCTCTACCTCTTATCCTACTTTCTGGCTTTATACCAGACATGGTTAAAAAACACCTAACTCTTTCTCTTAGCTCCACATTCCAGAGTAGATGCAAGGAGGTTACGTAAACAGCTTTATTATGGAAAAATTAGGAAGCCATTTGTAAAAATGAAATCCACATAAGACAGCACACAGGAAATAAGCCTGTCACTTCCACACAAGATTTAAATTCTGCAGATTTTAACTGGGGAACAGCTGTACTCCACATTTCTAACCATCGGATGTGTTAAATCGATTGCACTAGTGGAACGTGGCTCCTGCCATAATTTTTTGGCTAGGATTTTTTTCATTATATGGTTGGCCCTTTATAAGGAGGGGCTGGACCAGAAAGCAACTGCCCCAAGTGCTGAACTACTGTACTTCAGGCGATAGAAACACAACCTCAACTTCTTGTTCCAACAGGCCTTGAATAAGTGGTGGTAGTGTAGACTGTAGATGACCACCTTTGGGCCATTGAGCGATGTTGTGGATGTACTACTGTGATACAAGCCCAAATATGATGGCTACCAAGAAGGTACTGGGAACAGCCAAAAGTTGGAAACCCCATAGCTCTGCTAACATAGTGAAAGTGAAGAGCTTGCATATAGACCTGAGACCCACAGAAGGATATAGTCCAGATTTGTGGCTCTCTGTATAAATCAGGGAAATAAAGCCTTTCTTGATAACAACTACTCCTTGGCCCAAATACCGTATTCTCAATCCTCAGTTAATTTTAAAGTTGCTTGCTCTAGCCTGTCGGGGCATCCTTTAACCTTTCCCTACCCTATCTTGTGATGGGCTTCTTTTTAATGCTCAGACCCGACAAAGTCGGATCTCTATTTTCAGCTCTGCTCCAGTGATTTAACGAGCAAAAGGTTGCTGTATTCAGGATCCTAGCTGACTGTAAACTCTAGCTCCGTTGCTCTGTTTATCCTGTCTATAGTAATGTCAATTGACAGAACAAGGAATCAGACGATTCTCAAAACTATAGAAAACAAAAACAGAATGAGAGTTTTTGAGCCATGCAAACAACAGATGATACAGTAGACAGTAAGAACATGGTAGGCAAATTAGATCCTTTAGGTATAGATTAGTACCACGTGTTTTAGCTCATAGTATTATAGAATAGGTTATATTGGATCAAGATGCTTGTCCATAATTACCTGGGGCTGCTAAATTAAATTCTGGGCTCACACAGCACACTAAAAAGAAATTCAGTAGATTAGTGTGATTGGCTATGCTGTTGCTCAATATGTCAATGAGTTGTCAGAGGCCTCTGAATAAACCATCAAAACTAAGCCTGGGAAATGAAGATTTTTTCCCCCTTTACAGATGGTTCTGCAATTTCTGCTTTTAGTTGATTCCTCCTCTAAGTAACCGGTTTCCTTCTCAAACAAGCTGTCATCATAAAGGATTTTTTTTTTCCCCATGATCATCCAAAATCTGACTTGTGATTTAAAATCAGGTCATTAAATCTAATAGCGCAGACTTCGTCCTCATTCTCTACTATGGACTTACTCTTCAAACAGTCGAAAAGCAGAACCGTTTACCTTCAGTGTTCAAGCAGAAGTTCGAAGATGTTGAAAAATATCAACTAGGCAGGTTTCATCTGGAGTTCAATTACATCTGTTCATGTTTGGCAGCTGATCTCCTCTCACTGGACCTAAAGGTCTTGAAACCTACCTTGAACTCCCTCTCTATGGGCCACTTCAGCTGCAGTAGAAATAGCTATTTTTTAAAAAAATACTACAAGGTGACTTAGAGCCGTGATGGCGAACCTTTTTGTTGTGGTGTGCCGAAAGTACAAGCACGCATGCCAGCACCCATTATGCAATGCACCTCACCCCCCTGTGCATGCGCATGCAAACCCACCTGCCCCCGTACCTGCACTGCATATGCATGCGCCTCCCAACTGATTTTCAGCCCGTTTGAGACTGTTTTCGCCCTCCTGGGGGCTCAAAGGAAGCCTCTGCAGCCTTTGGAGGCCGAAAACAGGTCCGTTTTGGCATTTCCGGTATTTCCGGAAGGCCCGTTTTTTGGCCTCCAAAGGCTGCAGAGGCTTCCCTCGAGCCTGCGGGAGGGCAGAAAAGGCCTCAAACAGGCCAAAAATGAGCTGGGAGCCATGCATGCATAGTGCAGGTAAGTTTGGCTGGGGCTCACGTGCCTGCACAAATGGCTCTGCGTGCCACCTGTGGCATGCGTGCCATAGGTTTGCCATCACGGACCTAGAGTGTTCCATAAAGCATCCATTCACAACATTATGGGAAATGATGGCCTACTGATGGAGGAGGAGGAGGAGGAGGCCCAAATGTGCAGATAACACAGCTTGGTAACACACCTAAAGTATTCCAATTGTAAAACAATCCTTCTCTTTCACACATCTATCAGAATTCTGCTCTTTGTCCATCATTTTAAATCAGAGGAAGAATGTGGTTCCTGGACAAATAATTTGATTCCTTATAATAAGGTTACTCTCAATCGTGCATACCATCCCACCTCAGGCACATCTAATTTATTAAATTCACTATGATGGAGTATTTTCAACCTGACATAATCACCATTGCAACAAAAGAACATTGGATTCTGGGTTTCCTTGTCTCACTTCTGTCATCTGGCTCATACTGTTGGGTAGTAGCTTACTCATTGTTAACCCTACGAATGATTGAGCTTATCATACAGACATGCTCTAAGATGGTCAAAGGCCTGGAAACTAAACCATATGAAGAACATCTGCAAGTTTGGAGTTTGGCTAGTCTAAAGAAAAGAAGAATTAGGGGTGTCATGATAGCAATATTCCAGTATTTGAGGGGCTGCCACAAAGAAGAGCGGGTCAAATTATTCTCCAAAGTACCGTAGGGCAGGACAAGAAACAACGGTTGGAAACTAATCAGAGAAGCAATATGGAATTAAGGAGAAACTTCCTAATAGTGAGGACAATTAACCAGTGGAACAGCTTTGCCTTCAGAAATCGTGGGCACTCCATCACTGTAGGTTTTTAATAAGAGAGTGGACAGTCACTTGTCTGAATTGGTATAGGCCAGGGGTAGGGAAACTTGGCTCTTTTATCACTAATGGACTTC
>NW_020769355.1:5460371-5573379 GCF_900518735.1 Pseudonaja textilis
TCAGGTCAAAAATTGATTTCCCCCACAACTGAAAAACCAGTAGGCCAAGGATGGGGAACCTTTTATGGCTCACTCAGGAATTCTGGGAGTTGAAGTCCATTAGTGATAAAGGAGCCAAGTTTCCCTACCCCGGTATAGGTTCTCCTGCTTGAGCTGGACTAGAAGACCTTCAAGGTTCCTTCCATTTCTATTCTATTCCTATTCTATTCCGGATGCCAAAGTCTCTCATTTCACATTACTCCACTATTACCTTTATTGTTGCAGATTTATGAAAAGTAAATAAGAGATTCAAAAGAGTGGCTGTTCATAATTCCACAACTGCACTGAAAAGCTTTAATCCAACATTATAAGGAACTGCTTCTGATGTTTATTTTTAGGTCACTGCTGTTTGTAATAGCACAGCAGGGTGTTACATTTTTCTTGAATTAGGTAACATCTGATCTGACACTAGAAGCAGAAGTATTGGGACATTTCTGAAATACCCATCAGCAATCTCATCGCAAGTGATAATTCATACTATGGCAAACCTGTTTTTGAAAAATTGTATTGCTGAATGCAAACTCTCTTCCTTTCCTGTCTCCCATGGGAAGGGAACAGATGAAATGATTTTTCTGGAATTAGAACTCATTTCATTTGGATTAAGGTAGTCCACCTTGAATGATAACAGTTCACAGATAGCTGAAGTTCTCTACTCCTCTGCTCTTTCCACCTGGACCAGGTGCTTACACAGCATATAGTATTGGATAATAATTTAACCACATACAACGTACTTGACTTATAACAGTTCATTTAGTGTTCACACTTACAATGGCACTGAAAAAAATTATAGCTGGCTGAGGAATTCTAGGAGCTGAAGTCCACAAGTCTTAAAGTTGCCAAGTTTGGAGACCTCTGACTTATGTGAACACATGTAGGTAGAGTTTCAATTTGGTGAGAAGAATGGGGTATCTTTTTATTCACAACATGATCCATCACCAGTACTGCTTTCCCCGTTCTGCTGAGTGTGTCCAACTGTAGTGAGCAAGATGGCGACGGTGCTGTACCTGACATTCTACTACAAAAACAGTTCCAATAAATTCAAGATCCTTTAGCCACGTAATTGAGCCATACAACTGCACTCTAACTAATTTAATGAAAGCTGTTCAAGATTTACTGAGAGATATTGAGAATATGTTACCAATCAAAAATAAAAGTGACCATACTTCTGAATGCAGCTGACACTAAAGATATTAATGGTTTATTGCAAGCTGAAAAGCCAAAGCTATTAAAATCTGTCATCTCTATAACTCCCGCTAAACAATTCTGATTGTGAAGAGATAAATGAACAGTCGACACAATCTTAATATCTTGCCTCTCAGCCAAGTAGAGAAAGCACAGAATGACTTCATTGCTCTTTTGACTCTTGGCACTCAAAATCCCATGGAGGTGGATATAAATCAGCTTGCAAAAGAGAAGCTTCTAGACAGCCAGGTTTTAAAGATCCAAGCTTCAACGTGCGACTCAACCCTATCTGATGAAGGTGCTGGCAATGGTTACATATATACTAATAACTTTTTTTAAAAAAAATACCAGTTTAGAATGAAGTGCTAGTTGTAGTTTTATTTGGAACTCATGAACATGGTACATATCCCAAGTCACAGTCTTTACACATATCTGCTCTGGAGAATAACTTCAAAAATCAATCTGGTGAAAAATCATGCAGTAAGTCAGGAGATCTTTATATACGATACCCTTTTGACAACAATTTATTAACAGATTTATTGACACTACAGTTGTGCAAGATAGTGTGAATAGACTACTTTATTATACAGGAAACTTTCAAAGGTCTGGTTATCTTAGTGAAATATTGTAAGGTGCCATTTTCAGTCATACTTTGAGCCCTCCCAGGTAGCATCTATGAGTAGTGATAGCTCGGCATATACTTCTCTTCATACTCTTTGGGTATTTTGTTTAGTCGTATTTTTTTATTTAATTAAGAAGTTCATTTAAACAACCGTGCTAGCTGCCAGCAGTCTCACTTTCATTTCCATACAGAATCCACAAATATTATAAGATTCCTGTTCAGCTCTATTTTGAACAAGGGGCAATTTCAGAGAGAGAGAGAGAGAGAGAGAGAAGGTGAGATGAATTGACAAAGTTTACCCAGCATGATAGGGAGGGGATTGGAAGAAGAGGTAGACCAGATGGTGACATTTTCCTTGTATTCCCTGTGTGTTCTATATCTCTGTATTGCACTGGATATTGTATATATCAGCAAGTTGACTTTATGTGATATGTGTGTTTTGCCTAGAATTGTGTGTGCAGGATGTGACATTTCTATTGGGTTTATTTAGACTACATATGTATGTAGGTTTCTCTGAACACCATCAGGCTCCCATCCATAAAAGAACTATTTGTTATGCTTTGTGGAAGCAAATTGTGATTAGATTTCTGAAAACTGGCCTTATACCCCTTGTCTTAAAGGGGGGAAAAAAAACCACATCAATAAAATGTTGAATAATAAACAAGAGCAAATCAAAACCACACAGGGGTGAACGAAAATGTTTTTTTGGTCAAGCAATGCGCCTCATCAGCCTACATCTTGTGAAATGGTTATTGGAAAAGAAAGCTGAAATGAAAAGGATAATTCTGGAGCTCAGGCTAAAGTTTGGTCATGTGCTTAAGATTTCTTTTTTTAAAAAAAAATTACCTTGTATTTATTAATAAACTATATAAGGGCATCCAACAGTATGGCTCTGGGCAGTGTGCAGCAGAAAAGGAAAACAATAAACCAACTCCCCAAACTATGTTACCATTCGATACTAACAATATACTGCAAAGATGCAAAATACAGAATATAGCAACCAAGCAACAGAACAGAATAACCACAAGTGTTAGTGGCCTTCCTGAAAGTGAGCCAAATTGGGGCCTGTGGAGAATCAGGGAGGAGATGGCTCCAGAAAAGAGGAGCAACCCCAGAAAAAAAGCACACCTCCTAGGCTCCAGAAGATGAAAAGAATTAAAAGAAGGGATCTAGAGCAGCCCCCATGTGGGGCTGTCTGGGGCAGGCAGATGTTCTTGGGAGAAGGTGGCCCTTCAAGTAACCCAGCCCTGTGACATGTAGGGTCTTAAAGGTGATAAGGAGCACTTTGAATCACCCCTATTCTGCTAGTCTAAATAAAAGAAGAATTAGGGGTGACATGATAGCAGTATTTCAGTATTTGGGGGGCTGCCACAAAGAAGAAGGGGTCAAATTATTCTCCAAAGTACCGTAGTTCAGGGCAAGAAACAATGGTTGGAAACTAATCAGAGAAGCAATATGGAATTAAGGAGAAACTTCCTAACAGTGAGGACAATTAACCAGTGGAACAGCTTTGCCTTCAGAAATTGTGGGGCCTCAATCATTGGAGGTTTTTAAGAAGAGACTGGACAGTCACTTGTCTGAAATGATATAGGTTCTCCTGCTTGAGCAAGGGGCTGGACTAGAAGACCTCCAAGGTCCCTTCCAGTTCTATTCTATTCTATATATATTAGAAGCCAGTACAACTCATAGAAAAGAGTTCCTTAGGAGCCACCCCTTAAAGACATTCTCATAGTTAGCTGAAAGCTCTTGGCCACTTTTAAAATGCTTTGGTGCACGGGCAATTGCTGCTCCAGATACATGCTTGAGGACGGTATGGCTGCAGAGAAATGAAGCACCTCACCACTTGTCAGCACTCGAAGTAGCCCAGACAAGAAGCACACCCAGGAGGCCTAGCCCTATCTTTATTGTACAGTTATATTTTTAAAAAATATTGCAAACTTGAAAGTACGTCTCTTCCTTTCTTGCGCTTTACAATCCAAGTAAATGGGAAGTGGTTTTCCTTCTGACGTGCTTTCCCTACCCGCATTTCTTCTGCCAGGTTCAGCTTCTTCTTATCTAACCAGTGGTCTAGTCTGCGGCTCTTTCTTTTGTTTCCCAAGGTCATTCCCACATATCGTTACACCACTGACATGTTTAGGTTAACCTTTAGACTGTGATGTAGAACATACCCTCTATTGCTCTCACCACTATTTGCATATCAGGACTGACAAAAATAGCAACCGGGGGTTACTTTTTGGCTGAATGAAGGTTGCAAAGGAAGGGCAGTGATGCAAAACGGGTGGAGCCCTTTCACACACATAGGTGGCATCAGAATTATTGCAGGTGGAAGTGGAGGAAGGGCTTGATAAAGGAAGCTCTGATGCCACAGACAACCCAAGGATTTTATACTGCCAGCCACAGCTGTAGTTATTTAGCTTGTGGTCCAAAGGTCTGGCCTATTTTAAAAAACAGTCTATGATTCCACTATCAAATAATAACAGATGTAATATACAGTATAATCAGAGTTGGAAGGGACCTTGTAGATAATCTAGTCCAACCCCCTACCCAAGTGGGAGACCCTACGCCAGGGGTCTCAAACTCAATTTACCTGGGGGCCGCTGGAGGGATTCCACAAAAAACGTTGTTAAAAGGGGATTCCACAAAAAACGTTGTTAAAAAAATATCCTCAAATGTCATCAACAGTTAATGATTTCTCCAATACACGAACTGTCCTGAACACATGAATGGAACATTGAATGAAGATCATGAACAGTTCCTCAGAACATGGCTTCTCCAGCTTACTCCTTGCTGCCAGAGACTTGACAAGGCTTCCTCTCACATATCTGAGCCACATTTGGCTTGAGAGAGGAGGCACTTGAGACCCTCAGTATGGCTTGAAGATGATCATCAGTAAGTCTGGATCTGTACTTGGACTTGTTAAAGTTCAGGGTGGAGAAGAAGCCATGACAAGGAAAAGCGGGCAGGACTTCCTTCACAGGTCCATTCCCCCTGCGCGCCGCACTAATATTATACTTTCCTATCACTATGGGGACCACAGGATATAGTCCTGCGGGCCGCAATTGGCCCACGGGCCGCGAGTTTGAGACCCCTGCCCTACGCCATTTCTGACAGATGGGAGTCCAATCTCTTCTTGAAAGTCTCAAGTCTCAAATAAGCAAAAATCCACAATTACAGGTAGTCCTTGACTTACAATTCATTTAGTGACCGTTCAAAGTTACAATGACACTGAAAAAAGTGACTTATGACCATTTGTCACACTTTACAACCATTGCAGCATCCCCATGGTCATGTGATCAAAATTCAGGTGCTTGGCAATGGACTCATATTTATGACGGTTGCACTATGCTGGGATCACGGGATCCCCTTTTGTACCTTCTGACAAGCAAAGTCATGGGGGGAACCAAATTCACGTAACAATGCTGTTACTGACTTAACAGACAGTGATTCACTTAACAACTGTGGCAAAGAAGGTCCTAAAATGGGGCAAAATTCACTTAACAAATGTCTCACTTAGCAACAGAAATGTTCGGCTCAACTGAGGTCGTAAGTCAAGGACTACCTGTATATGTATGCATCTATTGGGAAAATGCTGGCTTGTCTTCATACAGCCTACTATATAATGGACATTGATATATTACAAAGTTTGGGTAGGGGTTGTTGTTTGTTTTGCTTCGTTGCCTTGCTTGGTAAGTAATACCAGCAACAAACCTTACTGGAAAGTGAGATTTATGTCTCTGACGGTTTGTATTCAAGTCATTTGTTATATAGTACTGTAAACTCCTTCAGAGATGGTGATAGTATACAGGCAGTAAACTGTTAACTGGAACAACAACAAAAAAGTTAGCTCTAAAAATAATTGTACATCTCAGTGTAATCTTAAAACACAGGCATCTGATATTAATCTTCCAAATGTAAGACACCAGAGTGCAAATCAAGCAAAGAGCGGATTATTAAAAAGGGAGCTGAGGGATTACTTTTCTAATCAAGACATGGAGTCAATTTGGACTTCCTTATTTTCGCCATATCTCTGCCTCATTAAGAATGATCATGCCCAGGAGAGCTATGTTCACAATTTAATCTCCACTTTGTTGCTTACGGTTTGCTTGTTTATTCCTTTGTTTGCACCCAGGTTCCCAATTATGCCCTCTCGGTTCTTGAGCAGCAGTCCTAGAAAATTCCGGCGCAGCTCTGTTTACCTGTCAGGGGAGCCTGAGAAATCAATAATGTATTTATCCTTACCATTTCCCGCGTGTAATATTTATAAAGCCTTGGGGAGAAATTCATTCCGAGAGAGTTAAAAGGTCCAGTCTCGCTGGGTACAGTGTTAGCTTTTGCCTGAAGACGAGAGATGCGAGAGATTTATTAGGAATTCTTCTGAAACGGCAAAAGAATGTGTTGAAGCAAAAAGACATGATTAACAGTGTTAACGTTTTCCTTAATATTTGGAGGAAGACATGTAGATTTTATATTTTAATATGGCTGAAGTTTTAGAATGAGCTGGATGATCATATTTTCGGATTGCGATAATATGGAGAATTGCAAAAAAAAATCTCAAGAGAGTTTTCATCTGGGTAAGCTGGTACTGTGAACATTTTTAATACCATCCTCCAGTGGTGGGATTCAAAAAATTTTACCAGCGGTTCTGCGGGTGTGGCTTGGTGGGCGTGGCATGTCTTGGTGGGAGTGGCAGGGGAAGGATACTGCAAAATCCCCATTTCCACCCCATTCCAGGGTAAGGTTATTACAAAATCTCTCTTCCCTCCCCACTCCACTAACGTGCTTTCCAGCTCTGTTCTCCTGTGCAGGGCAACAAAAGAAGACCCAGCCAATCAGCTGGGACTTGGGAGGCGGAGAATAGATGGGATTGGTGGGGCCAGTTAGAGGTGGTATTCCAAATTAATCAAAATTTCTGCTACCAGTTCTCCGAACTACTCAAACTTTCCACTACCGGTTGTCCAGAACTGGTCAGAACCTGCTGAATACCCACCTCTGCCATTCTGGGCATTTTTCATTTATTTTCTTGATGTTATAGTGATATCTCCCCCTTCCTCCCCCTGCCCCCCCTTCTCATTGAAGTTTGGAGCAAATTACAAGTTTGATTTTGCAAAATCATCATCATTTTATTGTAAGAACAAAGTGTGAATTTTATTTTTAATATTTAAAAACTTCTCATGACTCTTTGCTACTGTACTAATTTTTCAGCCAATACTATAGCATTTATTGCAATTTTAAACACCCATGATAATTTAATTAATTTAATTTTGCTATAAATCTAGCAGCTATTAAAAAAACAAATTAATGTGTTACATCACATTAATTAGTAAAAGCTGTTGGTTCATGTTTTAAATTTCTTCAAGAGCTGACTAATTCAATGGATACTGAAACCAAAGTATACACAAAATTGATTAGAAACCCTCAATGCAATCTAGCAAAAAAACTATGAATGATATAATGCCATTAAAATAGGCCACACACCGTTACTATTTTTCTGGCCAATTCTTGATTATTTGCCAAAATAGATTGAAAAGGAATTTTATATCAAATATATATTCCATGCTTATTCAATTCAAATTCAATTGATTTTTAAACACTTTCAAGAAAACCAGTTGTACTTAATAACAGAATTTTGTCCAAACCTGTAGCAGTTCTTTTAATTTTAAACCACACTATTCTTCAATCATTCTGAATGTGATTGATTGATAAGATCTCCTTTGCTAAGGAGGTGATTCCACACAATTAGAACAAAATGAATGAACTTGTGACCGATCATTCTACAAATCTGCTCAACAGAAATAATTTCCTATCAATACAGGTAGCCCTCGACTTATGATCATAATTGAGCCCAAAACTTATGTTGTAAAGTGACAATTTGTTAAGTGAGGTTTGCCCCATTTTATGACATTTCTTGCCATGGTTGTTAAGTGAATCACTGCAGTTGACACGTTAGTAACCTGGTTGTTATGTGAATCTGCTTCCCCATTTACTTTGCTTGTCAGAGGTTTGCAAAAGGTGATCACATGACAGCAACCGTCATAAATATGAACATGTCAACCATCCGAATGTTGATCACATGATCATGGGGACGCTGCAAAGGTTGTAACTGTGAAAAATGGTCATAAGTGTTGTGGTTAGCCGGCAGCAGGTGCGGATGGCTGAGAAGAGCGAGGACTCAGATAAGGGACCAGGACCATTAGGGAGTGGACTGCTGCCTTCAGAGATTGTGGGGGCTGGCAGCAGCGATGAGGAAGTTCCTGAGGAGCCTGTGCCAAGTGCACGTGCGTGCAGGATTGCTCATAGGAAAGAGCAGCTGCAACAGCACGGGCGACTCGTGAGTAAGGCTGCAAGATAATGGCCCCTCCTTCAAGAAGATAAAAGCCAGCTGCGAAGCGAATGTTCTTTGCAGGAAGCAAAGACGTTTCGAAACTCTGCCTCATGGACATTACAGTATCTTGAGTTGGTATTTGAAGACTCTTATGTTGTGAAATATTTATCTGTAATTTTTGGTAGTCTTGCACAGTTTTGGAGAGGCTTGTGCTTATCAAAGTAATTAGTTTGCAGCAGCCTTTTAACCGGGGATTCGTAAGACTCATTAAAAGGTTTCTGTTCTCTTTGATTATTGTTTGTCTTATTGGAAAAGGGTTTGGGTCAGAACAATAAGTCGCTTTTTTCAGTGGTTGTTGTAACTTTGAATGGTCACGAAATGAACTGTTGTAAGTTGAGGGCTAGCTGTAATCTAGTCTCTAATCTATAAAATGCTCTACCCAATCTTTGAATGGATGATGTTTATCAATGCATTTAAAAGATGTGTGATTAAGAAGTGGTAAAGAAGAATCAGAAGTCAGCATGTAATGCTATGCCAGAGGTCTCCAAACTTGGCAACTTTTAAGACGTTTGGACTTCAACTCCCAGAATTCCTCAGCCAGCTATCCACAAGTCTTAAAGTTGCCAAGATTGAGGACCCTTGACATAAATAATTATCAATAGAAGCAGGTGAAAAACATCAACTAACCATGTGTATGAATGAGGGCAAACACACGTGTCCCAGGATAATGTTGCAGGATCCAATCTGGTCGATCAGCGGGACCAGAGGTTTTGTTTTCCGAGCTTTCAGACTCGTGCTCCAGCTCAGCCCTAAAAAACAAAAACCTCTGGTCCCAGTGACTGACCCAGAATGGATCCTAACCATATGTATTTCATTATTACAGGTAGTCCTTGACTTACGACTAAAATTGAGCCCAAAATTTATGTGCCCAAGTGAGACATTTGTTAAGTGAGTTTTGTTTCGTTTTACGACCTTTCTTGCCCCAGTTGCTGAATGAATCACTGAAGTAGTTAAGTTTGGGGGGCCCGTGCTATGTAAAACTCTGGAATACATCCAAAGCTTGGAATGAAACTGCTGGGTTCACCATGATGAAATCCAATCTGCAATCTACTGCAGGCACACTTCAGTTAAAAAACATAATTCTTTGTTGATTGGTTTTCCTTTCCCTTATGATGTATGAAAACATTCATTAAACATACGCTGTGAAGGAATGAGCTTTCCTAGCTGTTATTCACATCAGTGACTGCTTATGGCAGGCTCATTAAACAAAAGCACAATTATGACATCACAATGCTGATACTTAAACACCTGAAGATTACAGGGAATCAAAGGTGGAACAACAGAACTGTTGATTTTGGTGGCAGACTGTTGTCATTGTGTAGTCTAAGCAAAGCCTCTCTCATATCAACCATGACTGACGATAAAACTAATCCATTGCAGGAGAGTGAAATGTTAAAAGAATTTCTCAGCATTTCTGAAATAAAGACATTATGCAAGATTTAACTCACTAGAAATATGATCAGTCATGACTCCATCATCTGAGCATAATAGTCACATAATGTACATAGAATGAGAATTCTTTTATAGAAAACTGTAAGGTTTCTTAACCTGCAGAATAGTAATCAGCAGGATCAATTTTGGACACTAATTTATTTCTTTCAATGGTGCTTCTCACTGAAGCAATCTATATAGCAAACGGAGTAATTTTACACTGTGTGATTACCCAGGAATTACTCTAGGATTTCTTTTTCATAAGAAGTCCACTTTTACACTAAAGCTCTATATACTATGGTATGATCTAGTTGATTAAATGATATCTTCAAATTGGGACGTTAATAAACATGCATTGCACAATCACACTTTAGCAGAATATACGTTCAAGCACATATTCAAATATGTATCCTATGCACATATTTAACTGAAGCACCTGTTAAAATAAGCACCTGCAGAACATTTACTATGGGAAAGTTAATTGTCATTCATGTAATTATTAAAAAGATCGGTGCCAAGATGCAACCTTGTATTTTACCTTTTTTGGATTGGATTTGGGAAAGAAAGCCATAATAAACATGCATGGCATTGTTCTCATGAAGTACCATGATTAAAGCTAGTAAACACTAGTTGATACAGGATATAGTTAGTTTTTCCCATAAGCCATTTTTGAGAATCAAGTAAAAAAAAGGCCTTCAAATCTATGCAGGCAACATATGGTTTTCCTTCTGGATGGAAAGTATATTTCTTGGCTTGGCACTAGAGAACTAGACAGCAATCTGAAGATGATCTAATTTATCTGAAATTAGCTTGTTCAAACCCTAGAACATTGTCTTCTGTCATTCAAATACATCAGTTTAATATGGAGATGTTTAACATGTAAGTATTTATAATGCTCAACAAACTAATTGGACAAGACTTTCTTGGATTATTTTATAAAAAAAATTTAAATAACAAAATGAATTATAGACTGATTTCATTTTTGGTAACCGGATCCAACTCAGTCTGAAGTGGCAATTTTTTTTTTATCAAACCTTAACTGCAACTCCCCAACAGTTGTAACCCCCCACCCCAACAGTTCTCCTTCTTGGACTTTAAATCCCATAATTTCCAATCGTGCCATCTGAGAATTATAGGAATTAAGTCCAATATATTTGAGGTTCCTCAGGTGCAAAGGTTGTTTTACATTTATCAAGCATATACAGCAGGGCCCTTCAAACTGGACAGCTTTAAGACTTGTTGACTTCAACTCCCAGAATTCCTCCTCCAGTCATGTTAGCTCAGGAATTCTGGGAGTTGAAGTCCACAAGTCTTAAACTTGCCAAGTTTGAAGA
The DNA here is from genome assembly GCF_900518735.1 of Pseudonaja textilis. The sequence goes on from NW_020769355.1 coordinate 5,471,362, forward strand.
CCCTTGATATATGGGCTGGTAAGATGATGCAAGATGCTATGACAATAAAAAGACTGAAGGAGAAAATGAAAAATGGAATCAGAAAATAGTAGCCACAATATCAACAATGTCTCCTCCAGCAAATTACGAGGTCATTGGAATTCTGTTTGGATGAGGTCATCTAGGAAGTAACATGTGCATTGCCTGGGACTTCTGAGTCAACAAATTAGCCAGTCACATCAGACTGCTGGGAGCTATTGGAAAATCTTATTATTCTAACAGCCTCTGATTGTAGCACTACTTTTTTTTCCTAGACATAAAGAGTTTTATATAAATGCAACCAAGGTTGAAGCACAAAGCCGGTGGCACAGGTCACTTCCAGACTGTTTCCCTCTCCTTCATTAACCAATAGGTTTGTTTCAGTGTTGTTTTATGAAGACAGTGAAATCATATTTTCTATGTCTTTATTAAGTCTCAAACGATGTCTTAGGGGTCTTGTCTCTTTCCGTATGGAAAATGGGCCTGACTTTAATCAAGAGAAAATAAAAATAATTGTCTAAGAATCATCATCATTATTTGTGGATGAAAGGTAGCATTAGCACCAACTAGGTCAAAGTCTTTAAATATCTTGGGGTCTCTTTTTATGCCTTTTTATGCCTCTACATCTTGGAAATAACAGATAAAGACACTGTTCACAAAGGCTCAATGGCTTTTAAATGCTGTCCTGCATTTTGTGATTCAGAATGGCAATAAAGATGTTTCAGCAGCTATTAAGATATGTAGGACAAAGGTTCTAATCTCTAACACTCTCTTTGAAACTGTTGAATCAGAATTTCTAAGAAATTTGCAAGGTGAATCCAGCTGCTTTTCTATGTTAGAGACCAGATGGATTTCAATTCAGATATACAGGTTGCCTTGTTACCTAAAATACTGACTTAAATTTTGAGACACTTTTTATCTCCCTGATTTTCTATGGTACCTTTATGATTAAGGGAATAAATTTAGATCAAAGACTGTGGCTTCTCTGTCTAAGGTCAGTTCCTTGTGTGGAGCTCATACAGCTTTTCTTTTTTTAAAAAAAATTAATTTCCTGAAAGACCTAAACCATGGTCTTACCACTTCAGCTTACTCAGTAAACCCTTCTCAGTTGTTCCTTATCTTGCCAATATCTTGTGCCTAAAATATTGAAGAACCTTCATCCTGGCTAGATAATATGCTGCCGTTAGCACAATCAGAAGGTAGATTCAGCAGTAGCTCATTGCCAGATTATCTTTGTCTCTGTCCAATAGTGAAAATTGAATCTGTTGACCATATACTTCCGTTGCATTATTTATCTTGGGCTAGGGACTTAATTAAGCCACTTTTATCTAAATACTGCAGTAACTTAAATGATAGAGTGTTGTCTTCCTGCTCACACACACGAGTTCTAGTTGCAAAAGTTTGCCCAAATGTAATCCATTGGAAGATTGTTTAGATTGGCACAATAACTCATTGCACTTATCTTGATTATCTATTGCAGTGGTTCCCAACCTTTTTTTCGCCCCCCTAAAGAAATTTCACTCGAACCTCGCACCCCCTGAAATTTAGACTTTAGGAACTACTGAACGCATTAAATATATGGTAGGATTGAATCTTTTCAGCTATGTATGTGACAGCCACTAAATAACGATACTTAACTCTAAAATGAAAACAAAGTTAATCCATTGCATAATAAATAGAAATGCCAACATATAGCCAATATCCTATTATTTACCTGGACTTTTCTCGCACCCCCTGGAATATCGTCTCGCGCCCCCAGGTTGGGAACCCCCTGTACTAAATAATAAACAAACAAACAAATAAATAAAATAAAATGAATCTTGCAGTAGGCTTTTATGGACATGTGTTTACTTTTCAAGACTTTTTTGAAGTTGGCCAGTATACATTGTTGAAGGTTGCTTGAAAATCAAGAAATGCAGTGACAGTTTGCGAGCACCCCAGGTTGGGAACCCCTGATCTATTGTATGCAGTATAGTAACAAATAGGATGCCAGTATATCACTGACTGTTATTTATTAAGTGTAATGCATACCAATGATTTTGGAGACTTCTGACTGTATGAATACATTTCATTCAGTCTACATTTATCTAGCTATCTGCCAGATGAGGACACAATTATTATCCAACAACAATAATGCTCATTTTCAACTACATTTTCAACTGTATGGTCCCACCAATTTTCCTTTACTTTCCTGTACATGCTAATTTTCACAGATATTCTAGTGGTATGTTTATAATCGGTTTGTGCAATCGGTTTGTGCAATCATATCCCATATGATCTGCTGTTTCTATTGCTTTTTTGCACAATGTGCCCCTTGAATCATTTGATGATTTTTCAATTCTAGCCTTGTTGCATTCGTTTGAATAGCTTGCTCTTGCACAGTCAAAATCAACCCTTCCGTTTCTTTTCTTTTTTTTTAATGTTACCATTGTAAGCCACTGCCAGGTTTTATCTTTATGCACTTTCCCCTTGACCTTTAGTAGAAATTGACATGTAACATTGTCATGACAGCATTCTGTTCTTGTTTTTATTACATTCTTTTGATATTCATTTTTTGCTTCCTGTACCTTTAGTAATCAAATACTTTGGCCACCTAATGAGAAGGAAGGACTCACTGGAGAAGAGCCTAATGCTCAGGAAGATTGAGGGCAATAGAAGAAGGGGACGACAGAGGATGAGGTGGCTGGATGGAGTCACTGAAGCAGTCGGCGTGAGTTTAAATGGGCTCCGGGGGATGATAGTGGACAGGAAGGCCTGGAGGAACGTTGTCCATGGGGTCGCGATGGGTCGGACATGACTTCGCAACTAACAACAACAACAACCTTTAGTAAGTTCCAATTCCTAATCATTAATTCTCAATGTTTGTTTTTGATGGCCTTTTACATAATCAGCCAATGCATGCTTTTCTTCTTCAACACTTTGTTTGATCTGAATTAAACCTGTGCTTGCATTTCTGTAGGACAGGTATAATCCAACCATATCACAATAAAGACTGTCAGAGAACAACACAGTGCTTCTCACTTCCAACCCCCATAGCCATTCCAGGAGGGTATTATGGTCAATGGTATCAAAAACAACTGAGAGACCAAACAGAGCAAGGACAGATGCACTATAGGTAATCCTCAACTTACAATACTTCGCTTAGTGACAGGTCCAAGTTACAACAGCACTGAAAAAAGTGACTTAGGACCATTTTTCACACTTTACGACCATTGCAGCATCCCCCATGGTCACATGATCAAAATTCAAATGCTTGGCAACGGATTCATATTTATTACGGTTGCAGTGTCCCGGGGTCATGTTATCCCCTTCTGATAAGCAAAGTCAATGGGGAAGCCAGATTCACTTAACAACTGTGTTGCTAATTTAACAACTGCAATGATTCACTTAACAAATTTGGCAAGACAAGTCATAAAATGAAGCAAAAGTCACTTAATAAATTTCTCATTTAGCAACATAAATTTTGGGCTCAATTGTGGTCGTAAGTTGAGGATTGTGTATACTCGCATCCCGTTCCTGCCAGACATCATTGAGAAGCCCAACCAATGCTGTTTACCCCCTGGGCATCTCTACGGGACAATTTCCATGCCAACAACCAACTGGTAACAAATCTGTAACAGTAATTACGTTACTAGCAGTAGCAAATTAAGGTTGATATCTTGCTAGGAGGAATGCATTTGTGTCCTGTGCTTTTTATATGATTTATTGAATTTATAGTCAGGGGCAAAATAAAAGCACAGATATAGTAAAACACATCAGAACCAAGGGAGGTAATGGCGATGTTTAAAAATTACCAATTGTTTATACTCAAAAGATTTAGCCAAATTCTCCAGGCCTGAACATCATTAAAACCTACCACCTTGTGACATCAACTCCAAATAAGAATTTAGATTTTTTTTTGTAAAAATTCTGACAAACTGATTGAATAGTAAAAACTGGACAACTATTTCAAGCCAACCTGTGTATTTGGTAAGGAGAAGGAATATGGAATCTTAGTAGTTCACAATAGCCACTAAAGTTAAAATCAAATGTACTAAAAAGATATTCAAGTGCTTTGATAAGATGTTATGGAAGGTCTCCTCTAACACTCTCAAGGCTAAGATGTCTCCAAATAAAGAGAGGATGGGAGTTGACATACGTTCCTGATGGCTGCACCTTGCAAAGAGACTGAACACAATTTTTCTGTGGGTTTATGCACTAAGAGATAATACGATCAGCCATCTTATTTACAACTGTGTCAGAGCCTTTTAAAGGGTATTAAATTTGCAAACCTCACTTTTTGATTGCTTTTTGAAATAACTCATTAACTACTTCTAACCTATTAGAAATCTTTGGAATGACAAGTTTGAAAACACCAGATGAGCCTGCTTTCAATCTGGAAAGAAAGAAAATAATAATCATAAGTTTAAGAATTCAAAGAAACTGAAATAAACCTCCACAAAGCTAAAGAAGATTGTGATCTAAGAAAGTTATAAACAGACTAAGGTTCCAAATAAAATTGGAATATTGAAATAAGTATTTCATATTTTAGAATATTTAAAATACATATTTAAATAAGGTTTTGGAATTTGTGAAGTCCACCAGCTCGTCATGAGAAATAGATGTTATTTTGGTTTTTACAAGACATACACAGATAATTATGATTTCAAAAACTGGACAGTGGAGAGGATTAAAGATTTTAGGCAGAGAAAAAATATAGAGTCTGATAAGAGGATGTAAAAAATTATGACATTAAAAATACTGAAGGAGATTTTTGAAAAATGGAGTCATAAAATAGTAGCCACAATATCAATAACATACGGATGTTCTTGTGTGCTACAAGGTCACTGGAATTCTACATGGGCATCTAGGAAGTAACAGGTGCACTGTTTGGGACTTCTGAATCAACAAATTAGCCAGTCCCATCAGAGAAGACTGTTGGGAGCTACTGGAAAATCTCATACCATCAGCCTCTGAGTGTATCACTGCTTGTTTTTCCTAGCCATGAGATGTTTTATATAAATGAATTGGAGCATCAGCAGGTATATTGTATGTCTAGGTCCCTTCATCAGTTATGTAAGACACATATTGTCAGTGGAAAGGTCTTAGGGAACTACATAGGCCTTCCTCACACCAAAATCAAGGTAAATTTGACATGAGATTACAAGTACAACAGCCAGCTTTCAATCAACTAAATCAGGCATGTCCAACCTGCAGCCCATGGGCCATATGCAACCGTAGATAGCTAGTAATATAGCCCGCAGGATAATAAAAATATTTTAAAGGAAGTTTGTGGTTTATATATATTAACTAAATTATATATTTTAAATGCGACCCAGGTAATTCCACTTCACTTAATCTTTGGCCCAGGAAAGCCAAAGGTTGGGCAAACATGAACTATATTCATGGAAAGGAGAATGCAGAAGCATAAATTACAGGATGGTAAATAGAAGCTGAACACCATCAAAGTCATGCCAGCTATACCAAATAAACCCAAACATTTTGTCACTACGACATTTTTGTGAAGTTTCAAGAAAAAAGAAACTGCAAATGCAGTGTTCTCTCAAAGTCATGATATTACAGAGGCAATAAACAAGAATATGCTGGTAAGTCATTGAGAACTATGGCAGAGTAGGCAGCCTGCCAGCAGAAAGACCAAAGTATCTATACACTGGCAGATGGCATTTCTTGGCACCTAATTCCAATTATTTATTCAATTGTTTCAATTAAACAAAGAAATAAATATATGGGTGACATGATGCAAATAAAGCATCAACCTCTAGCATTAACTTTGTTTCTACTAGTGCCTCTAGGGATGATACAGACCGCATGTATTTTATATTTATATTTTACAATGTAAAAATGATAGATGGCTACAATTCAACACTTTGGAAGTGTGCCCACCTGCCCATAAAAATGACAAATAAGTTAATGTGTCCTTAGTTAGATTTACTTCGATGTATTATATTTACTAGTAAAGAAAGTTATTATGAATTTATTGGAAATTTACTGGAAAGGAAGCCAGCTCTGAATCTGAGGCAATTTCCTTCCCCTCCAAAACTGGAAGGTTAGACAGTTAAAAGTACATCCATCACATTTCCAGCAACTCTCAAATGACCATTTGTTTTAAAAGAAGACTGCAGTTTTGTGGAAAACCAATTCTAGTAAATTCAGAGATTGTTCTCTTCTATTATAATATTTGATACAATCTCTAAATATAGTACTTGATTCTTAAAAACAACATATAGAAAATAAGACATTTTTATTAAAAAAAGGGAGGGCACTGTATCATGCTTTATTGATATTTGTAGACACGTTTAAATATCTCAGTTATCAGATTTAAATAAGCAAAACTTCCTTTCTACAAGCGAAGTTAGCACAGCAGTCAAAGCATCCTCAAATCCTCCCAATAACCCCATCTGGAAATACCAAGTTATCTGATCTGAGGAGTTCTGTTAACACAGGGGTGTCAAGATCATGGCATCATGTCGTCCTGTGACGTATCATGACTTTTCCCCCTTCGCTAAAATGGGAGTGGGGGTGGCCAACGCGTGATGCATCCCGTGGGCCATGAGTTTGGCACCCCTGCCTTAACACTAAAATAATTGACATATTTATATTTATTAAAGTGAATATAGGGACTCTACATATTATGCTTAAAGTTCCTGTTGCTAGGCAACAGTTGTTAAGGGAGTTTTGCCCCGTTTTACATTTTTTTGCCATGGGTTATTAAGTGAATCGCTGCAGTTGTTAAGTGAATCATGCTGCCATTGACTTTGCTTGTTAGAAGCTGGCAAGGAAGATAACAAATGGTGATCAGATGATCCCAGGACGGTGCAACTGTCGTAAATACATGCCACTTACCAAGCACCCAAATTTATGCCACTTATGTAAATACATGCCACTTACCAAGCACCAAATCACGTGACCATGGGGATGCTGCAACAGATGTTAAGTGTAAAAACTAGTTGTCAGTCACTTTTTTAGTATCATCGTATTTTTGAATGGTCACTAAATGAATAGCTGTAAATCAAGAACTACCAGTAATGCTTCCCAGAATGGGATGATGACTATATACACAAATTTCTTTAGCATAAGGTAAATACATTCCTACAGATCCCTAGTTGAATAAATCCTTTCAAAATTTGTATCCTATGAAATTTTCTTGGCTAACTTTTCCTCGATCCGGGGCTGGTATAAAGTAATTCCAAGCATATTTTGATACTGAAATTTTAAAAAGTGTGGCTGGATAGTCCTTTTCTTAAGATGCATATCCTTCCTTTCATCCTGTAACTCGTGGCAATGTATTTAACACTCCTTCCAACCAAACCTATGAGATGGGTTGAAATGAGAGTGAGTGACTGGCCTAAAGTTAGCTTTAGGTCAGGTGAGCTTCCATAGGTGAGGGTGTACTATAGGGCTGTCATACTCCTGGCCTACAGGCCGGATGTGTCACACGCAGCCCAGTTTAACAGAGGGGAAAGTCCTGATACGTCATGTGACGCTGCCATGACAATGTGAATTTGACTTCCCTGGTGTACTAGAACTGGGATATCCTTGTTCCTAGTCCAATAACTTTACAGACCACATTTGGACCATATTAGCTGTGCTTTTAGGAAGAAAACATGCAACTCAGAGTAAAGCCAGGGCCAAATGATGTTCAGCTGGGAAGTTAATCAACTAATTTGTGGGCATCTCCTGAACCCATCATTCAAATCTAATGTTTCTCAACCTCAGCTAGAACTGCAATTCCCAGAATTCCTAAGTCAGCAAGTCCACACAACTGGTCTAAACTGCCTTGGCCCAGCTGACATAGTGAAGCTGCCCATTCCTAGAATCACTCTGCCAGAATTAACATTAGAAAGAAGTCAGAATGGCTTCTTTTATTTATTTTATTTTTATTTGTCAATTTCTTACAAGATAATAGGTATAAGTAAAAACATAGTTATGAATACATGGATACATGTAAGAAAAATAAAAAATATATAAAAGAAACAATAGGACAGGAACGGTAGGCACATTGGTGCACTTATGCACGACCCCTACAGACCTCTTAGGAAAGGGGAGAGGTCAATAGAAGACAGTCTAAGATTAGTTTTTGGGGTTTGGGGAAGAAACCAGAGTCAGGTAGAGTATTCCAGACACTGACCACTCTGTTGCTGAAGTCATATTTCCTCCAATCAAGTTTGGTGCGATTAACCTTGAGTTTGTATCTATTGTTTGCTCTTGTGTTGTTATGGTTGAAGCTGAAGTATTCATTGACAGGTAAGGCATTGCAATGTATGATTTTAGATACTATACTTAGATTGGACCGAAGGCGGCATAGTTCTAGGTTTTCTAGGTCTAGAATTTCAAGTCTGGTGGCATAAGGTATTCTGCAATGAGTAGAGGAGTGAAGGACTCTTCTCGTGAACTATTTTTGGACTTTCTCAACTGTGTTAATATCAGATATGTAATGTGGGTTCCAGACTGATGAGCTGTATTCGAGTATTGGTCTAGCAAATGTTTTGTATGCTCTAGTTATTAGTGTAATATTACCAGAGAAAAAGCTACATAGGATAAGGTTAACAACTCTTAACTCCTTTTTGGCTATGTAGTTAGTGGGCTCTAGCGCTTAGGTCATTTGAGATGAGAACTCCAAGATCCTTGACAGTTTCTTCTGTATACCTCCCCTACACACTTACAACAATCTGAATATTAAAACCAACCTAATCCAAGCAAAAGCCCTCCAGAGATGTTCCTGGTTGGTATCGCCAACAACCCTCAAAAAATGAAAATGTGGGAGCTGAGATTTGAATAAAGAAGTCTAGATTGCAAAAAACTGACCAATCAACACCCACAAGAATTTGTCCAGGTCCATATGTGCTACCTGAAGAATGCATTGAGCGCAAGGAGGATCTGGAGAGTTTGTTAAAGAGCAGAAAGTCCCCATGTTTCGAACAAAATAAATAAAGCTTATCTGACAGCAAAACTGGCTGAGCTGGCATTGTTTTCTGCTCCGCTGGCAATCACGCTTAGCCAGTGCACTCAAGTTGTATATTATTGTTGATTTTTTGGCCCAACTTTGTGCTGCCTTAAGTTCTTTCTTTAAAAAGAACAGTGAGGTGTAAGCATTCTCAATAAATAATTTTGTATCAAAGATGTTTTTTCGAAAAATAGCCATGTGCTGTTATAGCAAAAAGAAAAAGATTTTTTTTTAAAAAAAGAGCGTGCTTAAAAAGGCCAACAAATTTATTAGGGCATTTTTGCCATCCCTCTTTGATAAAGTCTCACTTCACCAGTTGCGATCCAATGGAATGTCTTACCATTCTGTTAAACTCTGCTTGACTTTTTGTTTTTACTAAGAGCGCGCTTAAAAATCAACCCTTCCAAGGAAAGGAAGGCTATTCTTTCCACAAAATGCCTTTCCCGTAGCCGTGACGTCGCTTGCACCGGATTTCGTGCCTTTGTTTTTCCCCTACAAGAGGTGGAAGCGCTCCCAGTCCGTATATGGAAAAGAGGAACACGCACACACACGTACAAACATCCTCCCTTCCCCTCATGTCCATAAAAAGGTGCGTTAAAAACTACGTGCGCCCGTCGGGAATCTTCGGAAGAGGGCTTCCCCCCTCCCCCGCCCCTCCGGCCGCGCCGAGCGCAAGCTAGGTCTGAAACTCTCACCTGAAACTCTCTCGCCCTGATTCACCCACTTCCTCCACGCCCCCACCCTCACCCCGCCCGGCCGCTCTCTCTCTCTCTCTCTCTCTCTCTCTCTCTCTCTGTGCCTCTGCCTTTCCGAGGCGGGCGGTGCTCGGAAGAGCCGTTCGCTGTTGGAAAGGGCCGGGAAGCCAAGCGGCCGAGGGCGGTGCTGGGACGAGCCGGCCAGGAGCAGAGGGCGGTGCCGAGAAGAGCCTGGGCTAAAGCGGCAGGGGGAGGTGCCCGGAAGAGTCCCGTTTCCTCGTCGTCTTCCGTGTGGACTTTCGGGCTTGAGTTTGGGACGGGGCGCGGCAGCAGCGGCGGCGGCGGCGGAGGCAGCATCAGCCAGGCACGGGGCTCAAGCGAGGCGGCCGCACCTAAACCGACCGCTGCGAGAGACAAAAGCGCGGGCCTGTTGGACGGGGTGAGGGGGTGTTTGGAAAGCCAGCGCGAATCGCCGTCGTCACAGCGGAGGGGGAAAGAAAAGGAGGAAAAAAAAAAAAAAGAGCCGCCGCAGGTAACTTTCGAGGTCAATGGAGGCGGTTGGAGATGTGGCGTGGGCGTCGCTTTGTCCGGCTTTGGGCCTTCTTCTCTTGGCCGGCCGAGTTGGAAAGTTTTAGAAGTGGGCTGCCCTCAAAACGGCAGCAGTGCGGCGGGACCGAGAGCGGCCTCGGCTCCCTTCTTGGACTTCTCCTCCCTTCCCGAGGCAGAGAGAGAGAGAGAGAGAGAGAGAGAGAAAGAGACCCGGAACTGCCCGGAGGGGGGACTACTCCTGCTTCTAGTTCCCTTCGCCTCCTGCGCCAACGGCCTCCCTGCCCTCCCCCCCCTCCCCTCTCTCCCTCACTTCAACCCCGGGCGGTGTCCCCATTCCAGTTCTCCTCCGAAGGGAGGCAAGGCAGGCGGAGCAAGGAAGTCGGGTTTTCTTTTCCTCAAGTTTCTTCGGGAGGCTCTGAGACTTGAGAGCCCGCCGTAATGAGAAAAGTTTCTCGCGGGTTTCCTCTTGCTGCCAGTTGGGGTCGTATTCCCCCCCCCCTTCCTCTCCCACCCACCCCCAGTCGTTTGGGGGTATTTTGCTGTGACGTGCAATGGACCTTTCTCCCATAAGGAAACAGGACGCGAGTTGTTGTGTTTTTTTTTTAATGGGGGAGGAGGAGGAGGAGGAGGGTGGAGAAAAGGCTCCCTTTTTTCCCCCTCATCCGTCGGCGTGAGAAGTTGCTGGCAGCTGAGAGAGAGAGAGGAAGTCCTGGCTTGCCTCGTTCCCCAGTGGGGGAGTCAAAGCACTTTTTGAGGGACTTTTCGAAAACTTGCTGGTGTTAAAAAAGCAAACAAAAGTGCTGGCTAAGCAGTTATTAGATCCACCGTCATGTAAGCCGGGTTTAACTACAGTATGCGATTTTTATATATATATAAAGCGTGTCAAAGAGGAGCAGGTTTCAGAAAACTGGCTTAAATCTTTCTGGCTTAAATCCTGTGCAGAAGACAGCTTATGAAACAATCGCTGTAAATCTTTATGGATAAATAGTCTTTCATTTTTTTAGCTACTGGGTTAACCCATTGAGCCTCCTGTGTTTTTTTAAAAATTGGGCTTCTGTTATCTGTTTCTCAAAAATTTCAAGTTTAATAAATCTGTTCTGACAGGTTTTTTTTTTAAATTCAAATCTGCTTTCTGAATGGCCAGGATAATTCCTATAAGCTTCCTTTCCTATAAGTAACATTAATCATAAACAGATGAATATTTTTACTATAAAAAGTATAATCTTCAAGTATTTTTTGCTGACCCTGAGAAGAAGCTGGGTATCTCTTCTGATTTAAAAAAAAAAGATTTTACAGACTTGGTATTAAACTACCTGAAGTTGAGTGATGACATGAAACATTCATAGCTTGTGTTCTGATATCAATATTATGGTTCATATACTAAAAATATTTCAATAATTCTGGGGTATTATTGAATATAGTAAGCACATTTTATATAAATCTTGTAAAATATTTTACATGGGGCTGTTGGCTCTGTAAATTGAAATTTAAAGAATGTAGAGCAGTCATTACAGTCTGTGAGATAGGAAATCCTACTACTTCACAGCTTATGTACCATCTGAATATTACTTTCAAAGGCAGCAGGATGTGTTTGTAATGGTGATATTGTGAAAGAGGGTTTCCACAATGTCACAATTGTAAGGATGTATCTGAAAACACCAGAAATTATGCTTGATTCAAAAATGATACTACCTTTGAAGCACATGAAAGCATTGTTCCCGCATTACCATTAAGATTACCCATGTGTTAATAAAATAAGGGATTTACTAATTTTTGTGTGTGATTATGGGATACATCTGTAACTTTGGGTCCAAACATTTTTCATCACCTATTGCTTTTCTGTTTTTTTTTATTATTTTGTAGAACTTTAAGATAGCATTCATTTCTTCCAACTGTATGTTTTATCAAGACATCTATTATGTCAGTAGTAGAGACATTGTAATGAAATGCACCAGATATTTTGCTTATTTAACTATTTATTTGTTCTAATCTAATATTTCTTCATTCTCTTGGTCATCTCCGCCCCCTTTTCCCCATGGTGGATATTTGGTATACTAGTTACTAGCAAAGAGAGAAGGCCAACTTTGAACAGTTGTTTTTGGAAGTTGTCTTGGATATGAATATTCGGTTTAGAGCATAATCAAACTGCCCTTTGCTGCATATATCTAAAAATAGGTATGGTTAAGGTCCACAATTTGGACCCAAATGCTAAGCTGTGTTGGTCAAGAAACAGAGTATAGTCATATATATAAGGCAAAGATGAATTTTGAAAGTTATACAGTCCCAATTTATTAAGATTCTTACATTAGTTTTTTTTCTCTCTCTGTATTGATAGCTATAAAGTGATGCTGGGAATTCTTCAATTAAAAAGTAAAAGTTTATCAATAATATGTGACATGCAAGTTGTTCAAGATTTTAAAGTGAAAACAATCTGAAATGAAGTATTCTAGATTGTGATTTAATGACAGATTAGAGCTAGGGAATGCTTTTCCAATCTGTTTTGTTTTACAAGATAACATATCAAGAATAGAAATAGATAGCCATCTTACTAGGTTTTCACCTGAACTGAAAATTCCTGTTCTGATATGGCATTGCTAAATATATGGGTATATTGGAACACATGCTACATGGGGCTGCCCTTGAAGACCATTGAGAAGTTTCAATTGGTCCAGAATTAATGCTTTGATATGCCCATGTAACTCTGAGCGGCAATTGCTTGCCAGGTAGCTTCTAAGTGAAATTCAGGATGCTAGTTATGACCTACAATGCCCTACATGATAATTATTTAAGGCAGGGGTATCAAACTCACGTCACAGTAGTATCACATGACATATCGGGATTTTTCCTCCCTTTGCTAAACCAGGCATGGGCGTGACCAGCACATGATGGGGCCGGGAGTTTGACTCCTTGATTTAAAGGATCATTTGTGTCCCTTGGTGTCTTCCCAGCTGATTTGAACTGAAAGAATTGGTGCACTCCAAGTTTCTTTAATTAAACAATATCAGTGCTTGCCTTGTGAAATAAAGTTATGCCATAACACCCAGATGGCTCCCACCCTGCTGTCTTTACCAGACAGATCTTGGCCCAAACTTTGCCCAAATAGATCTTGGCATTCTCCCAGGCCTTGGAATGGGGACTCTGATATTGGATGTTGGTAGGTTGTTGTGGAGTATCTGGAGATTGATTACAATAACAGAATTTTGCAAGTCTGATTGTTTATCTCTCCCCCCCCCCCCCATTTGTCAATGAATTCTGGAGATGGCTGCCTGAATACCTGTTATGGATCTAAAAATGTTTCAGCCCCTATTTTCATAAGGCAGCACACCTTGAATATCTCTATCAAGGTCACTTCCTTACTCTCTATAATTGTGAGACAGCCAGAATTGTTTTAAGTTGGGGAACGCCAAATCATATAAGCAATAATAAATATCCATACATTTTAAGACTGATGTACTACGTATGATTTGATATTTTTGTAGCACAGGGGATGCCTTCTTGATTAGCCTTGTGTTTAAAAAGGGGTTGTGATGAGAGTTTGATAGTATCTCTTCAATCCATATTTGTGCAGTTCAGAAGGGAACACCTTTTTAACTTATATACTACTCCTTTCGTGAGTCTAAAGCACCGGTGTCAAACTATTGCATCCCAGGTCGTGACTTATCGCAATGTTTTTTGCCTTTACAGGGTGGGCATGGCCTGTGCATGGCATATCCAGCCCACAGACTACCAGTTTGACAGGCCTGCTCTAAAGCAAGGGTAACTTTAAAACCCCGCTTTAAAATCTCTTTGGGGCTTTGTTTCCATTTGTTAAGCAAATTATGAGCTTTGAAATTTGGGAGTATATTGTGAGTCATAACTCTTCTATAAGAAGCTTACTTCTTCACAAAATGGTTGCAATGAAGGAACAATTATGAGATCCCAGTTAATAAAGGGCAAATTATTAGTGTTCTGTCATCCTTTCTACCCTTCCCTCAATGGTTTTGTGGGGAAATGGGTACAGTTATAACCAAGCATTAAGCCGTAGATGTTCACTATTTTTATTTTCCAATATTGTTGGAAACACAATATTAGGCCGCACAATGTTTTTTTGTGAAATAATGACGATGCTACTGTGCTTTGTAACATGCCAACCCCCCATTTAAAATTAAAAATCTGAAACGCTTTAAAGTTAGAGAAGCCAGAAGATCCACTGAACATCAGGAGATGTTCATCAATACATCGTTTGCTTTTGGCACCATTTTAGAGGCCTTCATTTTGTATGTATGTATGTATGTTTGTTTTCTTAAGTTTTCGCAGGTATTTATATGTATGGTATTCAGCTTTGTTCGGGTATTTTCCCACGTCATTATAGTTGTGCTTTTAAAGTTGTAGCAAAGTTTCGGCAGAATTTCATCTGCCATCATCAGGCTTGTGTATTGGGTTCGTCTGTGAGTCAGACTTTGTATAGTGAGTCAGACTGTATAGTGTTCGTCTGTGAAGCCTGATGATGGCAGATACAGAAGCCTGATGATGGCAGATGAGATTCTGCCGAAATGTTACTACAACTTTAAAAGCACAACTATAATTACGTGGGAAAATACCCGAACAAAGCAGAATTACATACATACATACATGCATACATATACATTGATTAATGAGCAAACAGCATTTTTTCATACATGTGCCCCTTCTGTGATTGATTCCTTTCGGATATAGAAACAATTTTCCCTTTAAGTTGTAGAATAATCTTTCTCAGAGATAAGGACTCATACTGCATTTCCACAGGAGGTTTTCTTAAAGGCATGCTTAGGCATTACAAGATAAAAGACTTGGCAGAGAGAATTGTAGAGAGATGCTTACTGCAATAATTATACCAGAAGATGCCATTCTAAATAAGTTTACAGCAATGTGTGCTTCAAGTAGAAAGTAACACAATATATCACACCAATTTCTCCTGGCTTGTATTGGAGGTGGTTTCTTACTAACTTTTTGTTTAGCATTGAGAAAAAAAACATCTGAATATACTGTAGCTAGTTTTGATAGGTGTCTATAATATTAAATTTTCACTAAATGCCATTGAAATTCTTACATATTTACAAGTTTTCATATGGTATTTAGGATAACTTCTCTTGGACATTAGTAGAGCTAACACCAACTTGGTAATTTATCTTCTTTCAAAAGTAGTCTGAGATTTTCACCATTTATTTACATCAGCAAATGGGAAAACTGAGTAATGAAAGTGCTATCATAGAATGAAAAAAAATCACTAAATAAAGTCTAAATTCAGGATGTTCTTACAGATACTCTTTCCTGCAGTAATAACATCCTTTTCCCATTACTGTGTGACTGTGGAACTATCCTCTAATTGGTTCATCCAGTATTGGTTTAATGTGAGTGGTCAAAATAAACATTATTAAAGAAAACGTGTTCCATTTATTGTGATTATTGTTTGCCCCATACTAAGTCTCTGTGGAGTATGTGTTGCGTAATCAAAAGTTCTCTGGATAGGAGGATTAATGGCTATTATATAATCTGCCAGACAAGTATAGTATAGTACTTTCATTAATGATGCAGTCATTTAATTGTCATCTAGGCTGCTTGCCAAAACTACTACAGTATCTCTTGCTGTATCTAGAGTGGAAGTGCCAGGGAAAAAAAACAAGGATAAAGTTTTTGAATGGACTAATGACATCACCATATTGCTATTTCAGCTCAACAATTGCATACATTTTAGACAGATGTCACAGACATGTTTCATTGAAATCTGTGTAGTGAAGGAATGAGATCAACCAGTTGTATTGGAAGGCTCTGTGATACAGAATCACTGAGTTTTTAAGAATGGTGAGAAAGCCAAAAGAGAAATTCAGTTGTGCTTAAAATAAGGTTATTTCCTGTAATTGTAAAATTTTCAGTGGCTAGAGTTTGGCTGTTGCAGTTTTCCAAAAACATCCTACAGATGCAGGCATAAAAATTAATAAGCTTTCAAAATGTAAAGAAAGGAAATTGCCTTTTGAGACCAGTTTAAACTATTTACATAGTTTAAAGTTCCTATATTATGGAATAGTATGAGAATGTGTAGCTATAACATGACATTGGCTTGACCCAAAAAAAAGCAGCAACATGTATCTTGAATAGTTTGAAAACAGAGTTCATTCATCCTGTTGGGTTGGGGAGTGTGGTCAATTTTCATATTGCAGTTCCTCCCCTCATATCCATCCATCTTCATGGAAAATTGTCCTGATCATCAATATATTAAATAGTGTGACTGGAAACTTAGAATTGATTTCCCCATCCCAGTTGAATGGTTTGGCTTTGCTGCACATTGAGGAAGTCTTCACCATTTAGAAACTTTGCTGAAAACAACTAAATGATACTTTGACTATAATTGAAATAAAATTATTTCAATTTGGTTAGTTTGTTGTCTATCATTTTGTGATTCTAAGTTGCGGCTACTTGGGGTGGGGGGAGAGGGGGTATCAATTTTGACTCCTGGTGGCTGAGTGTCCTGCCATTTTCTTGGCAGGATTTAGGGAATGGTTAGCCATTGCCTTCTTCCTAGGACTGGCCCAAGGTCACTCAGCTGGCCTGATATTTAAAATGGGATTAAATCTCAAATTCTCTTGATTTCTAGCCTGGTGCTTGACCACTACACCAAACTGGCTTTCGCTTTTGAATTGCATATATTCAAATTTTAAGTTATTTAAATTGCACTTTTAAAAAGCATAATATTTGTTCAACTTAAACCCCATGGAGATGTTACACATCTCCATTTTATGTCTTCAAGATTCTTGTTGGATTTTAGTTATTAAGATAATGTCATTCTAGAATGAAATTGATATGTGTGCTATTTTATGATTGTCCATACACCTTACACTTGAACGCATTGCAGTAATTAAGTTTTGTTTATAAGTCTCTTTTCTGATTTTACTTTGCAAGTTTCTAATTGCAGGGTGTCTAATGAGATAAACAGTCAAATCATGTGGAAAGCAATAAAGATGTGCAAAAATACTGAATTTGAAAATCTCCCAGTTTAAGGATGAATTGCTTTTTTTGGCAAAATGCTGTTTGGGGCATTCCGGAAGTGTTTTTGAGTTTCAAAAAGCTGTGTTTCAAGCATGTCTCTTGTTTCACAGACAAAACATTTTTAGAATGCTTGAGAATCCATTTCATACTTACCTAAGCTATTTTGCATCAAAACATGGCATTTTGTGTTCAAATAGAATGCTTCAAATTTGGAAGATTTTGTACAATCCTATACAGGTAGTCCTTGACTTCCAACCATTTATTCAGAAGCCATTTGAAATTACAACCCATTTCCAAAGTTCATTCAGGCCCTTACGACTGGCCTCAGGGACCTTGCAACTGCCCCACTTGCCTATCTTCCCCTCTTCATCCTGCCTGGCTGGCTTCCTTGGACCAAATTTCCAATTTCGCTGGGTCTCCACAGGCCTTGGGTGTGCTTCCCACCCCTCTGGGTTCCACAACCTTGGGCCTCATCCCTGCTCAGTCACACCTTGCCCCACTTACCTCTTCTGAAGATTGCCTTTCCAAAAAAGCATCATACCATGCGATGCACGGCCTTCCATTGTGGAAGTGGGCAACATCATCTGGGTGCTGTTTTGGAAAGATGCCCTTTGGAAGAGATAAGTGGATGAAGCCATGATGGAGTAGAGAGCAGGCCTAAGGCTGTGGGATCCAGCAGGGTGGGAAGCTGTGCAAGGGGTGCCTTGGGATGTGGGAGGCACAGTTCAGGCGATGTATGAGCTGGGATGGTGCTGCAGTGCAGACCTAGGCCTGCACCAGGCCTCCTAGAACCTCTCCCACTCCCTCAGGCACCCCAAGGTCCACTTAACGACCAGGAGAGATGGGATTGTAGTCATTAAGCAAAGTGATCACGTGGTTGCCTTGCTTAACAGAAGCAACTTATGACAAATTCTGATCTCAGTTACGGCATAGGTTGCAGACTATAGAGCAAAATAATTAGGTAGGTTCAAATGATGACATTTCCTATAGAATTGCCTCTAGATCCCATAACATTCGGTTCTGAATGTACACAAGTAACATGCTCCCATTTTATGTGATAGAAAAGTAAATGTTTAGAAGAGGGTGTTAGTAAGAAGGCTCAACATCAGTAACTTCCTTAAGGCATGCAAAATACCTTACATTTCAATAAATTGTCAGATCTGTGATTAGAGTGAAGTAATACTTGCAAAAAGCACAATTGTCTCGCCATGCTTCACCATGTACTCTTGTAGTTTTGTTGGATGGAAACAGCTGTTATAAAAAGAAACGAGTAGAACTATGTTGGCTATAACTACAGTAATTGAACCTTAGCATTTTTATGAAGGTCCAAGGGTGTCTTTGGTTAGAACTAAACTAGTGTTTGTCTTTGTTTGGTA
This sequence comes from Pseudonaja textilis, assembly GCF_900518735.1. The sequence goes on from NW_020769355.1 coordinate 5,489,946, forward strand.
TAACTTAATGTGGAGTACACAATGCTCCCTTTTCCTATTTTCCCTGTAAGGTGTGTGTGTGAGGGGGTGGGGTAGTAATGCAATATACTGTATATAAGCATTGTGCCAACAGAATATAAAGATGCAGCTAGAATAATGCTGTGGTTTGTTTTTTTATTGCAAACTCATGAAATGGTTGGAATGGACAGTTAGGATCATTTCTTTTATAAGTCACTTTTTACTGGTGGGCTATTCTCTTTTTTAAAGAACAATTCATTTAAAAGAAAAAAGATAGGAAGGAAAGATAAGAAAAATATGGGGATAAAACGAGGTTGCTTTTTAAAGTTTAATCTAAAGCAAGGGTTCCAGGATGGCATATAAAATCCTAGATATATCAACATTAATTTCGTTAAATAACCACATTTTAGCATGTAATCTTGAACTATTTTCAGCTAATTTTATGTTTCGTGCACTGTGCAAGATTGCATGGTGGCCCTCAAAAAGGTTGCTCCCTGGGGTAAAAGGTCAAGAAAGAAATTGCAACTATTAGTCTAAATCTCAATTTGATTAGCTGTTCAGACTCTAATGATATATGTAAATGGCTCTATTTTGGGTCAGAGTTTAGTCTGAATTTAGTTTTGAGTAACCTCTATTGATTCCAGTGAGTTTGCTGCATAGACATTTGTGTTGTTTAAAGAATTGAAATTATTTAATACTTTTCTTTTCCAGAAATGACTACCATTAATACAGGAAATGTTAATTTCAAATGGGATCCAAAAAGCTTGGAAATAAGAACATTGGCAGTTGAAAGATTGCTTGAACCTCTTGTTACCCAGGTAATAAAAACTCTATATGGTTATCCTTTGCTTTTTATTAATGTTCTGGATCTGGAGTTTTATTTACATTGGAGAATCGATAGATTAATTGCATTGTGTTGATAGTCACTTTGGCCTATAATTAAGGATGCAATTGGAATGTTTTCTGTTCATAGCTTTCTTTCTTTTTCTTTTCTTTTTCTTTTTGCCTTTATAAAGCCAGATCAAAGTAGAAAATATCAGGATTTATTTCCTTAATTTTTTTTTAAAGCTGAAATATATCCACATGTTTTATGTAGTAAATATAGAAAATCCCAAAATGTTGGGCTTGGAGATGGGGAGTTGGTGTTACAATCCTATATATTAAAACAAGTTTGATAGACTGATGAGTAAAAAAAAGAACATCAATCCCACTACTGCGTTTCTTTTAAAAATGAATTTAAGTAAGATTAAAATAGCATCCAGAATTAATAGAAACTTTAACAAAAACAGTGTTAAAACTGAATCACTGGCATATTATTTTAAAAAAAGTGAGACCAAACATCATTGGCGTTTTGTCCTTAATCTCATATCAAATTAACTATGCTTAAATCCCATTTAAATTATTGGAATTTAAATGACCCAGAATTAGCCCAAATAATTGCAGTGATGTTCAGCAACCAAAATACGACCTAAATAGACTTTTAAATTTATATTGCAAAGTCCTGCATGCACACATTTTTCCTTTCTCTGTTCAAAACATCCCGTTCTCTTATTTTTTGGTATGGTTGGTTTGATATCTGCCAAACTGAGTAACTCCTAATTAGAATCCAGGCGTCAAAAGATGACCATATCTTACTTTAAACCTAATGTTAACCCTAAATCAAATTATAATTTCTGAGCTAAAAAAATTTGAAATGGCTAATCATTTAATTTACTTAAAACTAGAAATACTGCAAAGGTAGAGCAGTGCATGTGAGCCTGAATGAACAGTGTCAGAAATTATATTTAAGAGACAAAATCTGAAATCAGTGTTTAAATTTAACTGATGAGCCCAGGCCAAATAATGGAATCTTTCTAAACGTGTCACAATAGCTGTAGGAGAAGAGCAGGGATAGTTGGCCGGTGGGGGGTGGGGGGTGTGTGTGTCTGTGTGTGTCTGTGGCGGACAGAATCAAACATTTTATCTGTTGCATTTCCACAGAGATCCAAGTGCAGCCCCTTCCCCATGAATTCTGCTAACCCTTATCTAGCACCAATTTAGTGCTGACCATTAATTTTATATAGGTTTGAATAAATCTATGATGCAACTTTATGAATGGTCCTTATTCTTTGACCCTGGCAATAAGTCATGTAATGTGTCATGGATTTAATGCTAAAAGATAGGCATTGACTTGCCATTAACAATTAAACTGAATAGTAATACAATGGTAAAAAAAATCCTTTGAGAATTAAACAATACAAAAATAGGCATGAACATATAAGAGTAAAGAAATAAAGTTGCTTCTAAACCCCATTTCTGTATAGCTTCCATTTCTCATGTCATGTTTTAGAATGCTACAGGTTCAGTAATACTTGACTGAAGATTTCACAAGTATTCCCCCAAAGCTTCACATTTCTGATTTATAGATATTTGAAAAACAACCAGGATATATAATCTGAGTTCCAAAAAAAAAACCCTTTTAGCAGAAGGTTTGTTTACTTAAATATGGAGTGTGTTAGTTGAGTTATCTTGTTCAAGCAATGAAAGTTGAAATTGTGTTCATGGGGAATTTGTGCCATATTAAATAGCTAAAGCTTTTTAATTGAAAAATGGATTATATTATGCTGTTTTCAGGTCACAACATTGGTCAATACTAGCAACAAAGGTCCTTCCAACAAAAAAAGAGGCCGATCTAAAAAGGCGCATGTTTTAGCTGCATCAGTTGAGCAAGCAACAGAAAACTTTTTGGAAAAGGGGGACAAAATTGCAAAGGAGAGCCAGTTTCTTAAAGAAGAACTGGTAGCAGCTGTGGAAGATGTTCGCAAACAAGGTATATCTTTGATGAAGTTGTAACTTTTAGGATTGTCCATGTTTGTAAATTAGCTCACAGGAATTACCAATTTAAAAAAGAAAGAACTTGCCTGTCAGTATGTGCATATATTTAAACACCATTTGGGGATAAGCTCAGCTTTTAATATGTGTCAGCATGTTTTATGTAACTTTACTATATTTATGTATATACAGCACCTCAAAAATGTATATAGTTATTCCACTCTCAGCTTAATCTCACAATAGTCCTGTGAGAAGGGCTGGACAGAGAAATATTGAATGACCTTGCCTTAATCAGCCATTACATTTGTGGAATCAAATTTTGACTTTATTGACTGATGTCTATGAAAGTGCAGCTTCAGTGACATTTTTTTGTAAACTTGAAAATGGTTGCATTATTACCCCAGAGGATTTTGTTGTTTTTTACTTCCAAAAAGCTTGACATAAAATTCGATAGCCTTAAATTGTCTTTAACTTAAGAGTTTGTATTGGTATCTTCTGCTACTGAAAAAAATCCAAAACAATATTTTCTTCCCCCACCTTCACCCCATTTTTAAAATATTAATAGAGCCTGTTATCATCTGACAAAAAGCTATCATTTTAATGGGGCTATGAAAACCATTTAAAATGAGATGTTTGAGAACCCACAGTGGCACATACAGAGCACCTTTTTTGCATAATTAAAACAGGCGCATCATTTCTAGGCTTGTGCAGCTGCTTCAAAAATGTCCCAGGTGTCTTCACATTAACCTGCATGCAATTTTGCTTCATTTTTCCCAGCAAAGTAAAGTAGCTGTTTATCTGCGTGTATGTCAACAAAACCAGGAGCAGTTTCCAACTACATTTCTAAAAAGATAGCGTGTTTTAATAGTTCAAAAAGCAGTGCTCTGTAAATGTATTCCAAGCCACCTTGTTCAAGATTTGTACAGGCCAAAATTTGAATATCATTTAGCAATAAATGTCAATCTTTTTACATTATTTCCATTTTGTAACTTGACTAGGCTTCAAGGTGTACAGTATTTGAACTTGAAAGGTATTTGAAATCCGGCACAGAGACCAAGGTCAGTGCTTCCATAATGAAGCCATGCCTTTCCCTGGGCTTGTATGATATTGCTGAGTACAATCAGACAAAGATGTGGCTTTTTAAAAAAGCCAGTAACACAGTTTACTCGTCTTTCCAGCTTCAGGTTGAATATTTGCACATTCTATTAAGGCCATTGAATTCTAAATAAGCAGCAAATCCTTAATCTTGCAATACTCGCCTAAGTGCCAGAAATAAATTGTTTTGGAAGAGAATGTGATGAAAATTATAGTGATAGATGTTTTAATGAGAAAAATCCATGCCATTTTGGTTTTGGCTAAATACTTTCCTAATTATTAAAAACTGAAGCCTTGCAGTTACTTTCTGCATATATAGGAGACTTGATGAAGAGTGCTTCTGGAGAATTTGCTGATGACCCCTGTTCTTCTGTGAAACGAGGGAATATGGTGAGAGCAGCTCGGGCCCTCTTGTCAGCAGTTACCCGGCTGCTCATTTTGGCTGATATGGCAGATGTCTACAGACTACTTGTACAACTTAAAGTTGTAAGTCTTGAGTATATTGTTCACTATTTTAATGGCATCATTAATAAAAGGAATTCAGAATTATTGTTTATAACTTGGTGGGTTAATAGGGCAAGACCATGTCTTTTATACCCTGCTTTGGAGTTTTTAAGAAATTTTACATTATTGTGGAAACAATATTCTGGTCTAAATGGAAAATTTCTGTAAAATAAAAAAATTTACTATATTGTTACATATTGGTTGACAGATTTGCCATCAGTGGAACAAATTCTGTTTTACTTCTTTACCCCAGGCACTTCTTTAATTTAATTTGGATCTGATGTATTCATGGCCTTTTAACATAAATTGCTATTGCTAAATTCAATATAAAACATTAATAGCTTATTGAAAATTGATATTCACAAACATAATAGTTTTTTTGTTTTGCTAGTGTGTCTGATTTTATTGATTTGTTTGGGGTTAGGGTTAGACCATATTTCTCTTGCTTAAGTATAGTGACATTATAAATAACTGCTTTTGAAGAGTTTATACTAAATTATACACATTGTGAATAATTTAAAACTGATTTCATTTTCTAGGTGGAAGAAGGCATTCTAAAACTAAGAAATGCTGGAACTGAACAAGATTTAGGAATACAATATAAAGCTCTTAAACCAGAAGTGGATAAGCTAAATATAATGGCAGGCAAGAGACAACAGGTAGAGTAATTTTAGGATATTTATAAAATCTGACTGTTAAATACAGAAACAGTTGTAATAGAAATTGTCAAAATGATAATATTGACCATTGTGAAAAGAGGATGTATAAATTGTGATGTAATTACAGGGGCTTTTGTTTTTAAAGAAAGCCAAAGCTGCCACATGGGTAGAGAAACGCTAAATCTACACCTTGATGGAAATATTAAAGCCATATTAAAGGTGTAGAAACTAGAAGACAAAATATATTTTTGATAGCTTGTAAGTAATATTGCTGAAAGAGTCGTGCCATAATAAGCTTGGAAAAGTTATATGAATCCACCCACTTTTGTGTGAGTAGCTACTCGTGTGACCATTTTACTACCAAAAAAAAGTTTTTTTACAATAGAAATCTGCATTTTATAGGCTCCTGCCTGCAACATTGCTGCCTGGCTCTTTCTTTTCTACATTATGCAACTCATGTAATCTAAGGCATGTAACGGGGTCATTATCTTCAGTTTGATCCTTTTTCAAACATTCAAAGTGGCTCCAATTTACTACAAACTCTCTCAGAAAATATATTTCAGCGTAACTGCTTCTAACTCTTCTCCTAAGGAACTGGCTGAATGTGGAGAAGATCTTTTAGTCAGCTGCCTCAGATTTGCTAGTCTCCTGAACAGGATTGTTTATTTATTTATATATCAAATTCTTAACTGAATATCTCCCTCAGAGAGATTAGCAGAGCAGAGAGTATTTTTACTTGATCTGCATGCAATTCCTTCTCTATGGAACAGGTTAAAATCAAGCTGCCCATTTTTCTCAAATTCCTTCTCTATGGAACAGGTTAAAATCAAGCTGCCCATTTTTCTCAAAAGCTACAGAACAAGAGTCCTCTATGCAACTATTACTAATTATATAATTATTCAGTTGAATAACTTGTTCCAATTGTTTTGTTTTGTTTTTAGCAAAAAGTGAATGTGTGGTCAGGTATCTTAGAATGGGAGAGACTGATGAGTAAACTGGTATAAAGAGATGAGAATGATATTTGTTGTGAGACACTGCTGCCTGTTTAATACACATTAATCGATGATGATATTAAGCTTTGGCTTGTACTTTTTTTCTGCAATTCAGATGGAGAACTTATAGTGACCTCAGTTACAGAATGGACATTTGAGGCTTCATTTTGCCAACATTATTGTCCTCTAGAAATCATGTCATTTCCTGATGCATCCTGATAATGGGCTACCCTACATTTCTTAATTGAAATAGGTCAAATAAGGCAGGGGTTTCCTGGCACCAGGCCGTGGTATGCCAGCAACCAGGCTGTGTAAACAAGCAAAGCTGCAACTGTAGGATGCAGGCAGCTTGCAAAACCATGCCCGCTCCAGTCTGTGGAAAAATCTCCATGGAACTGGTCCCTGGTGTCCAAAAGGTTGGGGGCCCCTGAGATAAGAAATGGACAATATGTTCCTCTCTAGGTGCTGTGAGATTGCATCAGTCCCTCTCCATTGGCTATTGGGATTTATACTTGGAGCCTCACATCTTGTCACTGCTGATAGAAAAACTAAATTCCCCCCAAATTATCCCTAAATAAAATGTTACTGTTTCTGCAGGAACTGAAAGACATTGGTCATCGTGACCAGATGGCTGCAGCCAGAGGAATTCTTCAGAAAAACATCCCTATTCTTTATACCGCTTCTCAAGCTTGCCTCCAGCATCCAGATGTAGCTGCCTATAAAGCCAATAGGGACTTGATCTACAAGCAGTTGCAGCAGGCAGTCACAGGAATCTCTAATGCTGCCCAAGCGACAGCTTCTGAAGATTCTGCCCAGCATCAGAGTGGTGGTGGAGAGTTGGCTTATGCACTTAATAACTTTGATGTAAGTTTTAAATTTGTACTGTAAATAAGTTTTGCCACTATATTTCTGGAGCAATGTGATTGACAGTTTCTGATTTGCAACCTTGACATATAAGGGACATCATTAGTCTATGCTTGTAAAAACTATTAAAGTACTGTCTTTCAAAATACAGCAGGATCTGACATATTTGCAGAAATGCGAATTGGGAATTATTAAATGAAGTATAACACCTAATTTAATAATGCCCAGCTCAAACCAACTCTAGCAATATAGAAATGCAAATTGCTTGTAACTGTATTTTATATCAGCACTAAAAGTTCTTCTCTTTTGAAAAATCAGGGTTTTGTATCAATTTATTTAAAGTTTAAATTTTCCAGTTTTTCAACAGAAAGTGTAATGGGCTTCCCAGTTTGGGGGCTAGGCTTTCAGATTTTCCAGAATTCAGACAGTCAAATAACCAGAAATGAGGCCGTTTGTGCTCAACACAATTTCAGTTTACTCTGTGTTCACTTGAACTATTTTTTAATGACACGTCTGATACTCATATCTGGTTGAGAACCACTTCTCCTAGTCAACCGTATGCAGCTTCTGCAAGGTACTTTTCCCAACTAAATTTATCTTCCATTATCCAGCTTTCCCAGCTTTTTTTCCCCCTGATCAGCCGTTCACATTGACCTCTTGGAATGAGGTCAAGGCTAATGTATCTTTTGATAGCTATGTAGAAGATAGAATCTGAGGAGCTGCAGCTTGTACAACAAATTAATAAACACAGTCTCTTCAAATTCCCTTTTAATATTTCAAATAGGTCACTTCTAGCTACGTTGTCCAAAATACGGACATTTGTCCAAAGTGTGGGCAAAATAAATTCACTCTCAGATATGTAAAATATTATAGAATGTACAAAAATATTGCCATATGAGATTTTACTGAGACGTGTTTAATTCTTGCAGTAAAATGGCATAACTGATGTTGACCCATTAAAAAGATCAACAGGTAAAAATAATGGCATAATTAGTATAATTAAAATATTTGGAGCTGCTGATACCAAATCAAAGAAACCTTAGCACCTAGGAGAATTTCTTAAGAAAAATAAAAAGCTGCTGATTTTTAAAAAATAATAACTTGTTAATGAATATTACTTCAGCATGAAGGCGTAACAGTATACAACATAAATTGGAAAACTGACAAACCACAAATTGAAGTCACTATTGCAATCTTAAGTTCATATTACTGTTTTATAGTTTTTTTAAAAAAAATAGTACTTGAAGGTAAGAAAACAGCTAAAATCCAACTGTTGACATAGATCTCTGTAGATTGAGCTTTAGCCAGTGTTACACTGGGTTAATTCTGGGTAGTATATTGATCTAAATGTCTAAATGCACTTGTTAAGCATACATATTTTATAGTAATTTTAAAAGATCTTCATCAAAAGAGCAGCATGTCACTTTATTAAAAGTTATGAACCATTTCTTCTTAACAGAAACAAATTATTGTAGATCCCTTGAACTTCAGTGAAGAGCGTTTTAGGCCATCCTTAGAAGAGCGCTTGGAGAGCATCATTAGTGGTGCAGCCCTAATGGCTGACTCATCCTGCACACGTGATGACCGACGGGAACGCATAGTGGCCGAGTGTAATGCAGTGCGACAAGCATTACAAGATCTGCTTTCAGAGTACATGGGAAATGTAAGTAACAACTATATTTGCAAGCATTTCTCTTTCATTGGGATTTAGGAGAACAATAACACAATGTGAATTGAATTAGAAAACTTGTACAGATTGTCAGAAGTAAAATTAAGCCATTAAAATTGTAATTGTCCTGTGATGGTCTTCTGCTATGTTATTTCATTTTATTCGAAGATGTTTTTTTTTTAAATGAAGTTAAAAACTAATACAAAGTAAGCGGGGGAGAGAAAAAAATCAAAGAGAATTGTTATACTGATGAAGCTTCTTGGATAAGAAGCGAACCGTTTTCGTCTTCTTCCTCAAATAAAAAACAATCCAATTGCCTTTTGACAGAAAGAAAAAAAGCACCTTTGAGACAATTATGATCTACCAGAGGTCTCTGGCAACTTTAAGACTTGTGGACTTCAACTCCCAAAATTCCTCAGCCAGCTCTGCTCTTCAGTTCTGGGAGTTGAAGTCCACAAGTCAAAGTTACTAAGTTTGGGGACCCCTGATCTGGATTATTGAGAATCTCCATAGACGTTTGAATCAAAGAGAAAGCTAAAAGTACAAAAAGAAAAAAAACCAAGGAAATATCTTCCAATCTTCTTTCCAGCAGTTATAAGTAGAGTTATAGAGTTTCCTTTTACTTTATGGTTACAATGCAACTCTCTTCTTTCTATAATCTATCCTGTCTAATCATCAAACCTATAAATCATAAGTTAATTTTTTTTTCTGTTTCATGCAAAAAAATCTATAAAGAGTTTCCAGGTCAGCTATAAACATAGATAATTGTCTTTTCTCTGATCAAGGAAATCAACTGGCCATCTCTGCACGTTCCATCATCTTTACCAACCATTCCTCATTGTGGGTAATGCCAAATTTTTCCTTTGTGCATGTAATAATCTCACTGCAGTTATTGTGTACAAAAACAAAGTTCCACAACTTTTTTCCAAACTATCAATTCCCCAAAGAAAAACCACTGTTCTCAATTGTATATTAATCTTCAAAATCCACTAAATCAGTGTATTATTTTTTATTAATTTTTGAAATTGACTTGAGGGTAAATTAGAATAGTAGAGAGTTTCAAAGGCTTGGATTTTTTCCTCAGAATTGATTCGGTATTAAAAGAGTGAGAGAAATCGTTCTTGAATTTGGCAGGATTCTGGCCAAGGAATGTTAAAAATACATAAGATGTGTAAATTGAAATAATGTCTTGCATATCAAAACCATGTTACAGTTAGTTAAAACAATATGTCTACAACTCATAACTCTGCCATTAATATTAATTTTTAACAGGGTATTTTTTGTGCTTGAGTAGAAAAAATAAAAGATAAAGGTTTTCCCTGTCCAGTTATGTCCAGCTCTAGGGGGCAGTGCTCATCTTCCTTTCTTAGCCAGTTACAAGCATACAGCTGTATTGAATAGAGCAGGGCTGGACAACCTATGGGGAGGGATGTAGCCTCCAAAGCCCCTTTTGGGGAACTGTGGAAGATTATGCCATTACATTTTAGCATTCAATTACTGAAGAATAATGTGATCACTTCCTGCTGATTTTTAGCAAACAATGAAAAAAATAGATATATTAAACTTCAGGTACTCTTAACATTGCTATCAAATTTTAAAACAACTCAGAAAATGGATAAAAATGTTAAATCTATCCCTTTGTGGATTGCCCAGCCTCCTTCAACCAATGGTAGCTGAAATTCAATGAAATTAAATGTTTTAACAGTTTAAATGTTTCACGTATGTAAAAATGGCTAAACAAAAACATCTCCCACACTCTGTGGATTAGAGAATACAAAGTGAAGTTCCTGGGTTACATCCAGCCCCCCAAAATCTTGGGAGAAGCCCTCAAGAGACCTTCTTAGCAGCCAGAATGCTCAAAATAATTCATGATAAGCTTATCAAAATTCTCTAAATGAATTATACGTGGAAATACATTTGGAATATGATCAGAATTGTAATATCTATTGGCAGCTCTAAGTTAAAAAAAAAATCTTACTTCAGGTAGACTGAACCTGCTCTAGCTGACTTAGCATGGCTGTGTTTGTAAAGCATAAGACTGATGTAAAATAATTAAACTATAATGTGATACAATCAACTCATTTCCAATCTTTCTTTATGAAGGAACTCTTTCTATCTGAATGGAAGGTAGAAAAGGGAGACAAGCTTTGGAAAAGTAAGAGATAAAGATAACAAGTCTACACTTTTTGCAAAGATTTAGGCTTTTTTTAAATTAAGAAAATGTGAAGAGGTTGGTAAAAGGGAAAAACCCAAGATAAGATGACAAGTATTGTAATGTAAACCTATGGTTGTTTTGTTACAAAAACATTTAAATTTACTCACAATCACTAAACTAGTTTATTCTTTTACAATCTCCCCTTTTTGTAACCTTTCCATTATTTTTCTTAGTTAAAATAAAGAGCTTTTAGAACAAATCATTGAATAAAATAATGGCTTGTTCTTGGCTTCTTTCCTTATCATATTCAAAGAGCAATAAGACAAATACTTTGGTTTGGACAACAGACTGGAAACTACAGATATTGTTTGGTTAATTACATCTGCTTGCTTGAAGGCACCAGAATGCATACATTAGAACAGCTGACATCATCACATCCTTTATGTATTGGGAGAGAGAGAAAATAATGGCAGTTGGCTTTTTAAAAAAACTTCTGAATTGTTTGTTCATAATTGATAAAATAGGTTTTAATTATTAGAATCCATGTTTCCCTCTATTTGTTTAAAAATAAATACACATTTGAAAAGCTGGCATCTAAAACTTTTCCTACGGGTATTGAATTTGTTCATATACTTCTTGATATTCTAGATGCCTCCTGAAAAACCACCTAGACTTAAGGTATTTTCAGAGAGCATTCCTTCCAATAGAGTGTGAAAATTATCACGTTTAGAACAGATACTTCAGCTTTGTCCCTAGATTTTATGAAATACTTAAGGAGAATAAAGCCAATAATGGTGAGAAATTGAGTGGTTTCCTTTGGTAATACCTATCTTAAATATGAAAACATCCTAAAAGCCGAGTATTCAATATGTTTATCTCTCTTTATATTTTAAATATAAAATATTTAGTTTGTATAAACATTCTTTTGGAAATCTATACTCAGCACATAATTTATAGTAGCCAGGGATCTGAAGAGCTCTTACAGGTATGCTTCAAGTTTTAGTAGTCTAGCTTGACTTCTTTTCATTTCAATCATATTTTTTCGTATTTTAGTGAAACTATCTTGTGAACTTACTTTCAAAAGTGGCTTACAATATGGTAGTAAGGAGAGTATGATTGAAAAGGTCTGTTTAGATCCTGGACAATGAGTAATTTATAAAGCCATTCATTTTGTTGTCAGTTGTGCAGTTATAGTACTCAAAGTACTTAGAAAAAATGGTTACTTTAATTAAATAGCATTTAAGCATATTTTGAAACATTTGGAAATCCAAATAGCAATTTTATATGATAAAATTAATTTGATTTAGCAGCCACAAAACTCTACTTATGATTCAAACCAATGCTACACTAAAGAAAAATAGTCCTTTAATGCATGTGTACCTAAGTTTAAGAGGCATATTTGAGTTCTACAATGGCTTTGCAAAATTTTCAGAACTGCATCCTTCTGCAAATTAAAGCCCCAGCCACCCTCCTTGTCTGTTGTTACCCAGAAGATGGTGGGAAGGACTTTACTGTCAATATACTGTTTCTGTCTAGTAAGGCAGGACATAATTTCTGAAACAGTATCTGCCCCATTCAGAAATCAGTGGCTTCAGTTAATCGGTTTCAGCACTCTCATACTTTGCACAGAAAATAGAAAACCTCTAGTGACTTAAAATTTAAATAAAAACAGTGTTGAACAGGACTTAACATATAATGTATGTGAGAAAGTTCTTGGGAGTCAGGATGAAGAGATGGCGGCTAAGGAATAGTCAGATAAGAGACAGCATAGCCTGCAGGGCAAGAGGCTTAGGGGGTACCCTCTTTAGTTTCTTGGTCTGTAAAGGAGGTGGCAGAAGATTGTCCTTTCAGAAGACACTGCTAATATAGCTTTATAATAAAGTAGAATTAGCCTCTGGTCATGTTTCCTGTCTGGTCCACCTGGTAAAACTGACATGAAAGCTTGTACTTGAGTAGTACTGGAGCATTACTTGAGTAGAACTGTGAGCATTAAATTTGGTTCATTTAGTACTGGTATATAATAAATTTAATTCAATCCCCTTCAAAATGGAAGCCACATAACCAGCTTCACCTAATATGGCTAATTTTTAAAAATATTTGACCTTTGTTCATTATAGTGTTTTAAGAATTTCTTCTCTGCATTAGTGGGAAAATTAAATTCAGAAATAGTTGTGAAATGCCATGATTATGCAGAAAGGAAAATTGACTATCAGCAAATCTACATTTTCTCAGTCCTATTTTCAGATATTTGGTCCATTTATGCAATGACATTGTTATATGGATATTAATTCAATTATCCATCACGGGGGGGTTTTCAATTGGATAACCATTTGTCCAGGATGGTCTGAGGACTCTTGCCTTGGACAAGGTGTTGGACTAGAACAGTGGTCGCCAATTAGTGGACCGGGAACCATTGGTGGTCCACAAGAAAATTTTGATGGTCCGCAAAGAAATATCACCCCCAAAGCACCCTCCAAAGCAATTAGTCGAGGCTGCGCAGGAACACATGGCTTGCATTGCTTGCATTGCAAATAACACGAGGTAGTGAGGGGAAGGGGGAAAAATCGGAGGGGGGAACGCCCCCATGCACCTCGCCTGGCCACCGGGCTGCTTCTTTCCACTTCTTTCTTCTTCTGCTTTTGGCTGCACACAAGGAAAGCAGCAAAAGTCTTTCTTTCCCCCAAACTCCAGTCTTTGGGACCCTGCAAGACATCTTGCTCCAAGAGGCTGCACCAGCAAAGACTCATTTCTGGTGGAGTTTAGGAGGGAGAAAGAAAGACTTCTGCTGCTTTCCTTGCATGAAGCCAAAAGTCTCAGTCTCTCTCTCTCTCTCTCTCTCTCTCTCTCTCTCTCTCTCTCTTTCTCTCTCTCTCTCTCTCTCTTTCTTTCTCTCCCCCCCCCCGAGAACGGAGCTGGAGATGGTATCCTGCAATCCCAAATAAATAATGATCGATCGGTAGGAAAATGGGATGTGGAATTTTCTTGCAGACTTTTTGGGGGATTTTCCCAGGGTCTCTGGTCTGCAGGATTTAAAATTATGAGTTTGGTGATCCCTGAGGTCCAAAAGATTGGCAACCCCGGGACTAGAAGATCTCCAAGGTCCTTTCTAGATCTATGATTCTATGATTATGGAATTTATTCAAAACCGAATACATATTTGATAGGTTACTCTTAGATATAAGATGTAGGATTGTGTGGCAAGATCTCAGTACTATATATATGGAATACTGATTACAGTATTGCAACTTTTAACAGGTGTAGCTCTATCAAATACTAATACCAATACTAAAGTTATGGTTTAGTATCATAGCCATTTTTTGTTTGCCATCTGGCAGAACTGTGAGAAGATGTAACACTTTTGGTTTTGGTTTTTATTTAATTAAAAGCTTATCTTTATTTAAGAAAATAAACCAACAGATTATTTTAACCTAACTTATTTAATAACTCATCAAGATTAACTATGTAAAATAGAGCAAAAATTTCCAGTATCTGTAGCTCTATAGATCAGTCGATCATTGTTTTCCTAGTGGAAAACAATGTTCGGTTCCAAGCTGGACTACTCTGCTGAGTTTTAATGCCAGTGCATTAAACTTGCACTGGAGACCCCAGGGTTCTTCTCTTAATCATAGAGCTTGTGTCATTAACTGAACCAATCTTTTTTTTTTTTCTCAGACTCTTAAGAGTTATTATAGGACACAATAATGATGGGGAAGGATTTATATATCATTTTGAACTTCCAGAAAACGTGAAAGATGAATATGTTAAATAAAAAACCACATATGACAGGAACTATTTCTGATCAACAAGGCATCTCTGTCTCTTCTTCTTTTCTTTTTCTGTTAGAAGAAACAAAAATATGTAGTGGCTGCTAAACTAAGAAATGGTTTCCAGCACTAATAAGAATTTAAGCATTGAGAAGTCTATGAAAGGTCAAAAGCATTTTAAGCTTCAATTGATAATAGGCTTGCCTATCAGGAAATTAGGCCACTGAAATATCGTTACATTTCAAAATGTATCTAAAAAGCAAATTATTGTCCTCATTTTAGGAAAAGAAAATTACATACACATTGCTTTTCCCTAATTTCTTTTAGCCAATTTCCAGAGCATATAATCAAAATAATTGAAGGACATCTCAGAATAAAACTTATTATTACTGAAAAGAGAAATTGTTATTTTTCAACCTCTAAGCAAAAAAAAAAAAGAAAAGGCTAAGACAACACCTAAAAATTGGAGTTCTGCCTCTTCTAATCAGACAAGGCTATCTAGTTATGGGGAGAGAGGAATTGCTTCATTTAAATAATATGGAATAATTCATGTTTACTTTCTGCTGATGGAATGGGAACCTCTCCTGCAGTGTCCTGATCTTATTTAATGTGAGATATAATAGCATAACTACTACAGTGTGTATGCTGAACCGTATTAATAATAGCCAAGTATTCAAATGTGTCTTTAATCCGAAGATATTTTTCTGCCTTGAAAAGAATGAAAAACTGCTCTTCTGAAATATACTGCAGATTTTAGGCATTTGAAAAGTGAAGAACAGTACAAGGAAAAGGGAGAACTAAATCTTGACATTTAAACAAATAGCTATGCTTATTAGAAAGCACTGGATAATTTTTGTTGTGCTTTACAACAAAAACCTCTAATGTTAGGTTGGCTGAATTTCAGCAATTATGATAATTGAAAGCCACTTATGTGTTGAGATGACAGAATTTTAGAATATATATCTGTCCCAGAAGTTATTCTCAATTTTAGATTGAAAACCCTAGATAAGCATCTCTAATGTACATTAGGCTCACCATATATTAACCAAAATGATTTCCTTCTTAATTCAAGTGTAGTAATTAGTTCTTATTGCTTATTGTGGTCTTCACATTTCTCTTAGGGACATAAACCTTTGAGTAGAAATGGGCTTAAGAATTACATATGTTGCATGTTATAGTATCTTTTAAGTCTACTTAAATAAATGAAATTATTTAAAATACAAAAACCTATTATTACAAGATAGAATCTGAGACTTCATAATCTGTTGACCATTCTGATCTCTTAACAAAATGTTTTTTTTTTCTTGAACTTTTTATCAGTGCTTTCTGTGTAAGTCTTTCGAATGACCTCAGAGCAATTTGAGACTGATGTTCTTCCTTCCATGGACTGCTGAGCCTCATACTTAGAAACTTAAACATGGAACAGATTATATTCTATCTCCTTATTTAAACACTTGGACTAGAAATTAAATTTGCTATGAGCCTTATCTTGCTGACTGTACGTAAACTGGCAGAGGAACTAGAGATAGTTTTTGTTGTACAAGTGATCAATTTGAAAGGTTTGACTATGTGGGAAAATCTGGTGTTTGATATAAAAAAGATTTTTCAAATGTTATTCTGGAAGGTCCTCTCTCAGATTCTACTCTGTCAATGTAGTGATTTCAGTAAAATTATGTTGAATAACAGGTGATTAATTAATATAAGAAAATTCATAACATGGACTTAGCAAACTAATCTCTTTACATTCCCTTATGTCTATTGACAGAGCCCAATTCAGTGGTGCCAAAAAAAAAAAAAAAGATGTAGTAGAATCTGTTGAAAAAAAATTTATTTTGTGAAACAGCCTACGAAACTACAGTAATCTTAGCACATAAGACTGGAAGTTATACCCAACATGGGTTCCTCATAAATAATTTGCAGATGAGAACATGAAGAATATGAAAATTGGTGAAAGTATTTGATTTAGTGATGCTGAATTCCTTCTCATTCAAATTATAATATTCTTGGAATTTAAAAAAGGCAGCCCTCTACAATTTGTCATCCTTAAGAAAAATCTAGAGGGTTGTGGTATGGAAATTTGCTGTTTACCTGATATTTAAGTAACAAAATAAAGTCTACTTGACATTGATATAGTGATACCGTGACATTGATAATACCCAAAACAAGAGGGTATCATATTTGTATCTTGGAAGCAAAACAATATGCTCATTCCAAAAAGAGATTTTCCTACAATCTGTATTGTAAGGAAAGATATAATAAGCAAACTTATAACCAAGAAAGAAAATCAAATTCACAGTTTCTTATTTTGAAAGGGCACCAAGAAAGAGTCAACTTCTAGTTTTATAATGTATAGATTTTTTAATGTTTTTGTACACTGCACTTACTGCATTATGAACTTCCCACTGAAAATGCACTTGGAATATTGCTAGTAGAAATCATTAGAATTTTCTATTAATATTTTCAACATTTAAAAATTTGAGGGGGAAGATAAAATGATAACTGAAATAGAAGTGTGGCATATATTTCTGAAATTGATGGTGCAGGTATGACCATTATTTGCTTTTCATTTAGATGGTTTTTATTATATGATGTCTCAATAAGTTTCCCCACTAAATAGGTCCTGCAATATTAAATTATAGTACAGTACTATGCCAGGTAAAAGCTTATAAAGTTCAGTCTTTGTATTGGATCTTGGCCTGGAAGGTGATATTGAATATAATTAAGCATCACAACTTGTTCTTCCTATAGGTAGCAGAGAACATTTAATTCAGGAACTTACTTGCAGGAACCTTTGCTTTCTAAAATAATGGAAATAATTTATATGTTCAAGGACTGATTGAACAGTACTAAAATAAGTAATTATTTATTTTCCTTCTGGGACTGATGTAACTGTCATTTGAAATATCAACTATAGAAGATGAAGTAATTCAAGACGGCATCCTGTTAAGCACTACTAAATAAAAATGGCAAAATCTGTATTTCAGCTTTGGTTGTAGCATTTGGGAGAGATATGATGCTTTGGGCTGATGGTGATCAATAGCCTCATAATTTAACACCAGATTAGAATTAATTCATATAGGTTTGCATATCACCTAAAATTTTATTTAATGATTCAACATTTGGATCTTTGCCAAGGTTATATCATACCCATCTTCCCATGAATAAGTAATAGTCGGGGGGGTGGGGTGTCATTGAAAATTGTATTTAAATTGCTATTGGGTGATGTTAATATTTTGCCTATGGCTTTTGAAAACATTGAAACTCTTATTTGATGACCCTGTCAGTGTGAAAATAATATTGGGACTGGTCGTAGTCTTAAATAATACTGCATTACTGAATGTGATATCAGTAGCTGTTGATCTTGTCACTTTATAAAATGCCCGCTTTTTAGATTCGTAAAGAAAAGTAGAAAAATTCAATTAACGTAACTAGAACCAAACTGCTTTACAGGTGATATATTTTGGTAATTATATAACTGTATCATGCAGCTCATATGACTGATGTTATAGGATTAATGCATAACACTGCCCTGCACTTTCTCTTTAGATTAAAACAGTCAAATATATAGGCATGATGATATGCGATACTAGCTAAGGGGCTAAAATTTGTATTCTCAAATCTTGTATGACTATGAAAATTATAGGTGTTTTCAAGTAGTTCAGAAGGAAAAGAAAACAGATTGACATAGGAGAAAATAAATCTCTTAGCTGCTGGTACTTCCTGCAGCATCTCCTGACTTAGGTGAACTGCCCTGAAGAGAAGGGTTAGTAATAACAAAGGGTTTTGATCAATTAGTAAGCCAGTTGTTCCATATGGTAGTTAAGTAATGTTGGGCTGTATTCTGAAGAAGTGTCTTATGAGATGCAAATGTCATTAAGATGCTTAAAAAATGTTCTGTTAGAATGTACGTGTTAACATAATTGTTACTCAGTTGCCTTAACAAATCTTTGCAGCTTATACATTTCTTTTCACCTTCAAACGTACAAGCTTGCTTACAGGCAGTGGGTTCTTGTTAAGTTAGTAGGTGGAAATAGAGACCAAAGCATTGGCAGTTCTCAGTTTGTTAAAGTGGAACATAGATTCTTAATAGATATTATGCTTCAGTGCAGAGAAAATCTAGTTACCTGATGCATAGAATATGCTGTATATGGCTGAAAGACAATGGCTTATCATGTAGAGGATTTTTAGATTTTATCTACTTTTCACTAATAGTTTGGTTTAATAGAGCTTTAAATAATACAGTCCAATATATTGAGCTAAAGTAATGCCGATTATAAAACTTGCAAGTACTGGGATTTGATGCACTGGCTTTAAAGTCTGAAATTTCCATCCTTTTCACCCTGTTCAAACCTTTGCAATATTTATTCAAGGATGTTTATATAGCACAGGCATCAGAAAAATGATTTGTTTGAAAACCTTGCAGCATAGTACAATATACAATGTTATATACTGATTTAAAGAATCCAAGCATCAATATTTCTTTTCCCCCACTAACAAATGTCATTGTTGAACTTGGCATGATGGTTAGATATGTACATTTTCTTCAAAATATTATACCTTTAATTATGTGTTCATGATTTTTGAGACTTGTACTAAATAATTTCTTAATTGCATTACATTTAAACTACACAAATGTATAGCAAAGTTAAGTTTCATAAACACCAAATCTAGAATTTTTAAGATCCAAGAACTGATTATTTGCTTTTCAGAGAAATTTTGTCCTGTTTTAAATGACATTATAATATTTCTTCACAAAAAATACCAATCTGAGTTTAAAAGTTCTTACTCTTTCCACAAGTGTAATTTAATTAATTAATTATATTGCAATCAGTAGAGCCCTCTCCTTGAATATTGGATTGGTGTTTAAATTATCCAGTGTTGGAATTTACAGTGGTAATTGATAGTTCATTCTATGAGAATAATTTGGTGCCAGAAGAATAGTAATGAATATAGAAAATGGTTTTCTGGTATTAAGTAGTCAGGCTTGTTGAGGAAAAGAAAGAGGGCTTTTTGCTTTAAAAAAAAATCCTTAGTGTTCATTTCTTTATATGTCGCTTCTTGGTATGAAATGTATCCCATTAAAGTCAAGACAGATTTAACAGAAGTTGAAGGTCATGTAATATTTGGAGACCATGCTTAATGCTACTGAATGGTTGTAGCAGGTTAATATTTTGAAGTAATGAATGTGATCTTTATTCAGAAGTGGCAGTAGCTATATTCTGAATTTGCAACACATTTAGAATTCTGAATTCTTACTATGGAGTTAAAATAGTACTAAAATCCCATGCTGTAGTAGACTGGAAAATCCTTTTTCTGCACCTTTCTACTGTAGATCACAAGACAACAATCTTTTAAGGAAATTATCTTTTTGTTTTTTGGTTAGTATGTACTTCATGAAACACTGAACTGGCTGAAATGCTGGTAAAATTTAGTAATTACAATGCATCATTTGGTAAAATATTCCCCCTTAAGTCCATTAAATAGATACCCAACAATATTTTCATCCAAATTATTTTTCTAAATTATATCTGGGGGCTTGGGAGTAAAAAAATAAAAAAATACACATATAATTACATAACATGAAACAATATACATATTTTGGGCTGAGCATATTTAGATTCCAAACATCAGGAATGCAAATGTAATGCCAACACTGTTATTTAAACACTGAAAATATTGTGGGTTTATTTAAAAAAAACAACACCCTGAAATACTACTGCATCACTCAAAACAAGTTCCTTAGAAAAATCTAGGCTTTCTCAGTATTTGAGTTTTTTTTTTTAATAATGTATCAGATCCCTGCAATTTAAAATAAGTTTATCTCCTTTGTGTTCTTTGATTACCTGTAGATATTACACTTCACATTCTTTATAGGGTAACTGCTGACATTTGCACTGTCCATAGCCATTAATGATGATGAAGGGTCCTTCATGGGCAGGTTCATATTCATTATATGGTCCTTGGTCTGACATATTTGACATATGCAGCCGTGTTTGAGATCGCAGTTGCCTGTGGCTTTGAATCATTGAACACTGCCTAATTTTTCTTAATGTGGGAGGACAGCACTTCCTGGAGATGAACACTACAAAAATGATAAAAAAGAAAGAAAATAATAAAGCCATTGTTCCTGTAATTACCTGCTGGGTGAAGATGACATTGTTTGGTTCAGGCATCTGCTCTTCTGTGGTAAAGGGTATGCCTGTGGTGGTTGAAATTTCTTTATCTCCCACATGGAAATTTGAGGAGCTTATTTGCTTTGTATATTCAGTTGTTGGAGCTCTGTGAGTTGTAGCAATGGGTGTAACAACAGTTGATAAGTTCCAGCAAAGCTGAAAACCATAAACTGCATCTAGAATATCCTCTCCCTGGGTATGGTTTGGGGTATGACAAAGGATGGAGTATTCCCACCGACCTTGGAAGCCACTGAGCCATGTGGCTAGTGCACATATTTTGGGGCTGCATTCCCAGGGGTTGCTGGAGAGACCCACAGTCGTTAGGGTTTTAAGTGAATATAAAACCTTGGACTCCAGAGTGGTTAGCTTGTTGTTATCCATTAGGAGAATTTTAAGATTAGGCATTATTTCAAAAACTGTCGTATCAATGGCTTTGATATCATTTCCAGACAAATCTAGCTTTTCTAAAGTGCTCCAGGTCCATTCCATCCCACAGGTCAGGTTGCTAATTTTATTCCCCTGTAAGAAGAGCATGTGCAGATTGCTTAGCCGAAGGAAGTGAGCAAAGTTAATCTTTGTCAGTTGGTTGTGCTCTAGGTGAAGCTCCCTCAGTTTGGTTAATCCTGCAAATCCATTGCGCGCCAAACTTCGCAAGCGATTTGTGCTCAAATCCAAAAAATCCAAACTACGACAGTCTGAAAACAGGCGGACTGGAATAGTCCTCAGAGAATTGGTACGTAAACTTAGGGTTTGCAGTTTACGAAGGCCATACAACAATTCAGGATTCAAAGCAGATAATTGATTGAAAGAGAGATCCAAATGTTGCAAGTTAAGTAGCTGACTGAAAGTTGTGTTTGGTAAATGAGATATTTTGTTTGAACTTAAAATTAATTCCTTGAGTTTATATAGTCCTTGAAAAGCATCTTCTCTTACTGTATCAATTTGGTTATGGTCTAAATGAAGCCAGGTAAGTTGACTGAAGCTTGCAAACTGATCCCCTTCAAGTTCCATAATAAAATTGTGCCTCAGTGACAAACCTAGACAGCCCTTGTCAGTGGTGTTTGGCACTGAGTGAAACCCCTGAGAGTCACAGTAAAAGAGCAGCTTCTCACAACGGCATTTTGGTGGACAAGCCGTGCCCAAGGCAGGCAGCATTTTAAAAACAATACTCATTGCATATACTGCTGCCAGCATAGGAGCCCCTAATGGCCACTTGAAATGTAAGCCTGCAGAATATAATTCAGGGAAACAACAAAATAGGATATTCTTATCAGAGATACGCTTAGAACAAGAAGAGAAAGAATGTTGTAAATAATGACATGCATTAAAATGTTTTGGAGCTTTAATTCTTATTTTAAAAAAATTCTTGGTAGAGATATCTTAAGTTACTGAAATTATTGATAAGCAGTTTCCCAGTCTTAAAAAAGTACTGGTTCCTAAACATGCATTTCAAAAGCTAGATTAACTGCACATTATAAAACAAGTCAAATAATGCAAACTTACCCATTCTTTTGAGTACGTTGGAGGTTGCATTCAGTCGTAGTTTTAGACTCAACACAGTGAGTCTGTAAAAAGCTCTAACGTTGACAGCTTTTAAATCATTTACTCTCTTTACTCTTCTTTGATTTTGAAGTAAATAAAAAGGCTTCACATCCCATTTCCAATATATTCTTTTGAATTCATGACCTTGATTTCCAGTGGCAGATCTGTTAATTCCCGAATCAGTGCTGAGTTGATTGGCAGCTTTTCTTATGCTGTACAGCTGCTTAATTGCAAACGCTTTCCACAGCTATGGCTTTTTTACTCTTAACTTGTTGATGGCAGATGGGTAGCTTATCACTGAGAGAAGCTTCTGTAGTCGCTTGAATGCATTTGCTGAAAAGCTTTCAGGGCTAGGGTACAGAATGCATTTGCTTATGTGCTGCTACCACACAACTGTATGTAGGCTGACGTCATCCTGTGACGTTCCTTTTTGTTTGGGTTTTCCAGAAGCTTTTGCAGTTTAAGGCACTATAGTGCAAACTCTCAATTGTGAGATTAGACTACCACTAAGAGGAAAAAGAGTAAGAATTCTTCGGCTGATATCCAGGCGATAGGAATGATTTTTCAAGAGTCTGTCTTGTAGATTACATGCTTATTACTACAACCTTAAGCTGTACAGGTTTGGGGTTTTGTGATTTAGTATTTGTGTTGGTATTCTGTATGAAAACTGTGAAGGTGGTACATAAGAGCGCACACACACAGACAGAGACACACTCTTTGTCCTCCAAACAACTTAACAGGAAAAACTCACACATGATATAACATTTTAAAAATTAGTAGCATAAAGTTTTTTTTAAGGGAATATATTTATAAATGTATATCTTATATTAAAAAGACAAGCTTTTAAAAACTGTAAAATTGTGTGTAAAAATCAGTTGCACTGGGCTTTGATGATTCCTCATCTGGGTAGTTCAGACAGAATTTAGAAACATGTATACATACTCAATACATATGTGGACTCCATTCTAAATGACTGAGTCCCTGGAAATGTACAGGACAGTACCATCTTTAATTATTAAATATGTAGCTCTTTTACTTCTTAAATTGAACTGAAGAGTGAGCCAGAGGCAGTAGTATTTAACTGCATGCTTGGCTTTGCAGTTATCAGTTCAAATAATGTGAATAACCTAGTAAATATTTGATTTGGAAATGGTAATATAGTTTTATCCAAATTTGGCAACATTTAAACATAATTCTCAGTTAATAAGAATTAATGCTAATAGGACCTAACCTCACATTTTATATTTTGAATATTATTCTGTCACTGCTATAATTTTTTAACTCATAAAGTAACCTGTAATTTTTTAAATATTTGTATGTGTATATGTATGCGTGTATGTGTGTGTGTGTGTATACATAATATATATGTTAAAACTATGATTTTGTAAGTGTAAATAACTATGCTACTTTTTCTATGCCTATTTTTCTCAGGGAAATTGCTTCCTTTTCACCTAACACTTGTAAAATTCTTAATCACATATTTATGGCAGATAATATATGAAGAATATTCAGTTACTGTTTTTAGAATTTTGAATATGCAGTACTTTTCAGAAAAAAATTACTATTAAATCTGAATTTTTAGATTTGGCTAGTGGAGTGGAGGAAGTTATCTACAGATTTTACCAGATCTCGTTAGCCAAAAACTGTACTTGTCTATCCACAGTTAGAATGATGGAAACTGTTCAACAGTAACCAAGAAAGCACACAAAGTCCAAAGGGGCTCTGACTTGAAGTAGTGATTAGTAGTTAGCAGACTTGACAAAGTAAGAAAAAGTACCAGCTTTCTTGGAAAAAGATGAAAGCTGAAGAAGTCCTTTCCTGTTCTAGATCAAAAACAGTGGGATGTGGACTTTTATGTCTGGTTCTAAGTCATAAAGAGACTTCCAAGTGCCTTCGCTTTGCAACTTCCAAATCAGACCCAACATTCTGCTGAACTTTTTGATTGGGAAGGAAAATGTGTTCACGGAGGTGTGGTTTTGAAACTGAAGATGCCAGGCTTACAAATACCTACTGAAAGTCATGCTGTGTATAGCTATCTATCTTAAAGTACTAAACGGCCACTGTCTTAGCCGAGTCCTTTTTATTTCAGATCTCGCAACTCATATTTTTAAATTGTGCATAATAGTTTTCAAATATTTGAGATACACGTAAGGAAGAGACCCTTATTTTAGACAATGTCTGAGAAATGAAGAGATGAAAAAAAAACTATGAGCATACTCAATATTTAATGCATAAATTTTTACTATATCAGACTTAAGTATATCATCTTCTGCTGAATCCAGTCCTGGAAAGATTTTTCCCCTTCCAAAGGACCTATGCATATCACATATTTCTAGTCTGGTTTACAGATACTTGCCAGAAGCCACAATCTTAAAAAAAGATAAAAGCTAAAATTGAATTAATCCCTAGTTGTATGTCAAATAAGGCACTCCCTTTTTTTTTAAACTGATTCTCTGTGTGTGCATGCACACGCACACACAAAGTATTCCCTTTTGCATAAAGATGCAAGTGCACACACACACACACACATCTTCATTCCAGCTGAGCAGCGAAAAGAAAAGCAGGATGGAGAAAGGGGGTGAAAAAGAGATAGTCCTATTTGGAATGAAAAAAGAAAAGGTGGGCCAAATTGGAGGAGAGGGGACAAGATAATTGGGAGAAAAAAAAAACTATTGACCCTTTATTTATAAAAGATGAGTATCTCCTTCAAGCCAGAAAAGGAGGATAAGTAGTGATCACCCTTTCTGCCACACACAGCTGTAATGTGTGTGTGTGTATGACGGAGAGGGAAGGAGGGAGGGAGAGAATGAATATGGGACAGAAGCATCTGTCCTATTTAAATGGTGGCTACAGTACTATTTATGAAAGAAAAACTCATCTCCACTTTAATTAAGGGAATCATTTTAAAATAAAGATAGTAATAGAAAGTCATTTATTTTCCTCCCAGTTTTGCTGTCTTTTTATGTAATTGAATTGAACAATTTAGATTACTGAGAATATATTTGGATATAGTTGCTTCTGTGATGTGGAAATCTCTCATAACTTTTTCTTGCAATTGCCTGATGCCTTTATGATGGTTGAGTAGGCCATTTGACTGCTGTTAGTTAACTGGTCAGATCTTAGAAGAGTCAAAAGAAGGCAAAAGTAGAAATAAAATGCCAGGTATTTGCAAAGGCAACTGAAGAAAAGGAAATCTTAAAGGTGAAGTTTAAAGAGAAATATTTCAACAAAATGATAATAATAAGTAAAGAAAATAAGGTTTAATATTGCATATATTCAGATGATAAATGATTTGTAAGATAAGAACCAAGTCATTTGGCTTCTAATTTTAAACAATAGACATTAGAATTCCAAGAAACTTTGTCCAAGATCGATAGTACTGTAGTTTATCTTAGGTAAAATCGTATGTCTGACCAGAAGAATTACTATACGTTGGTAGCATATTCAAAGGGAACATGCATAAAAATAGGAGTGGTTCCTCCAATTGTATGTTCACTTGTTTATTATATTTCTGGACTACCCACCAACTACCTTAAACAATGTGCACATCATAAAAATATATATCATAGGTCAGTGTCATACAATAAAACATATGTCAATGTCATACAATAAAACATCTTACTATATAGTGATATATAAGTTTAAATCTTAGCTCAAATATATTTCCACTTATACTACTAGTCTAAACTTCCACTTATAATACCTGAATTATTCTATTCCAGCAAATAGGTGTGTAGATTTTTTGGAAGCAGATCATTGGTTTGAATCCAGCTATTGGAATTTGTCTTCATTTTATGAGATTCAATCCTTTCAAAGCACAATTTATTGTTTGTGACACATAGTCAATAATTCTTAAGCAGAAAAACATGGAGTCAGCTAGAGTATGCCTATTTCAGAAACCCTGGGTTAGAAATGCAGTAATATGTTTGGCTTAGATTAAGAACCAAGCCTACTTCTCATAGTATATCAAGGCAATCCAGCATTCAGATAGATGAGGATTAAGTTTGAATTTCTGAGAGGGATCCCGATATACAGTGTTGCACAAGGTATCATGGAAGCATAATTATATTCCTTGTTGCACACCATAGCTATAGCTTCCTTATCCCATTATCCATAGGAATTGGAGATACCGTATTTCCCTATGTATAAGCACCCCCTTTGTATAAGCCACCCCCCCAATTTTTGGACTGTGAAGTTTTGAAAAAATATTTTATTAGAGAAACAAGTTATGAAGAAAGAAAATTTACAAAGAAACAAAATTCGACGTCTAGATCTACAACTTCGGTCATGACGCCGAAAGCGGTGCAGGCGACGCTAGCAATCTACGCATCGGAACGAGAGTAGGAACGAAGCATTCAGGCCGATGCCTAGCGTATGCATTTCTATCGCGTACTCGCACTCATAATCGTATCATCACGTACAATTTTTACAAAAAAGTATAGCATACTGCTGGAAAACCAGTTTATTCCTACTTTATTATTTTATGCATTTTTCACGTATAAAAAGTGTACCTGCTTTGTATATGCCACCCCCCTACTTTTTGGGCTTGAAAATTTTGGAAAAAAGGGGTGGCTTATACATGGGGAAATACGGTACTTGTAAAGGACCAAAACAGGCCTTGATGCCAAACCTACCACGTTGTGCTTACGTTGGATGCAAGGATGTAAGGACAGAATTTGTATTGCCACATGCATGTTTTCATTTTAACATAATACGGGTAGTAGGCTAGAGTTACTTACATATTATTATTTGCATCTTCTATTTTATCTGAATGTTTTATTTCCTGGAGAACATAGTTATCCATGTCGTTTTATTTTTATCCTGCCTTTTTACTTAAAAGCTCTCAAAGATACTAATGTTTGTCATGTTTGCTTTTCAAAATATTTTAAATAAAGATAACTAGCCTTATATCCTAGCATAGGCATAGCCTGCTTGCTTAATTAGTGAAATTCAACAGATGTTTTTCTAGTACAATACTGCCACCTGTACAAAAAGGGGCCTTGTGTTTTACTGGTACTAAACATTTTTCTTGAGAAATATCATACCTTCCATTTCTCTTGACTTTTTGCACTTGTGTATGTGGACACAGAATCTTAGGTTCATGCATCTCCTTCTCTATACTGTCATAATGTAACAAAGGTTGTCATGTTATTTAGACAGATGCCAAATTTCTAAACTTGACACAAGCCACAAGGAACATAAGGAATAACATGGGCACAGAAACAGTTGCTAAATTAAGTAAAAGCAGTGATGACTCATTTACTGCAAGAGATGACCACATCTAAACAGGTGGAACTAATCAGAAAAAGATCCCTAAGGGGTATTTAATCAGACAAGATTATTAGTTTTCCTGGGAGTTAGAACAATCTGTTCATGTAATTAAGAGGTTCATCTTTATTCAGGTTTCTTTTAATTCAAATAACTTTGCATCCGGATTCATATATTATTCTAAGTTATGCTTTGTTTAACTTACACTATGATTTATTCAATAGCCCATAATGGTTAATTGTGCTGAAACTAAACAACCATGTTATGTCATAATGAAATGTATAAACCACCTTATCAGGCGCAAATAATTTGTGGGTAGTCTCAAGCAGAGGTTTTATTATAAGTCACCTATGGTACAAGAATCTCTCCAGTCTTGATTGCATTTTCTCTTGGGATCAGTCAAAAGGCTTCAGGGATTTGGCGGGAAGTAAAACCTACACTGCTTTTTGCAGTGCAAGAATTCTAAGCTCAGCCTCCTCTTAACATCTTCCTCAATGTAACCGGAGATTCCACTACACCTAGCAAGTCTAGAAATCTAGAGAAACTGTGCAATTCTAAGAATACTTAACAAAAAGTGTTGAAAATAATTATATATACTTTGTTCCATTACATATACACCATGCAGCAGAGATTTTACACATTATCTATGCTAAATATATAAATAAGTAAAATAAATATAACAAAGCATTATTGCTTTGTTCTGAAGATACTCAAAAATGACATCTCTCTAAAATTTATCTTCTAAGACAGAGGTCTCCAAACTTGGCAACTTTAAAATTTGAAGTCCACAAGTTTTAAAGTTGCCAAGTTTAGAGAGCCCTGTTCTAAGATGTGTTAGAATAGGACAAATTATAATTTCAACAAGATTAAAGGATTGTCCATGTGTCTTATGCTACATAGTTGTGCATATTTTAAAGTGACAAAGTTTGTCTATCATATGCATTAAGCAAATAGGACATTTTCAAGGACCCATCATGACCCATGGCAACATTTCCTTTCAATAATAAACCAGCCTCATTCTTTAGTCTGAATCTAACCATGATACTGTTTCACAAGTGACTATATAACAGCTTCCTGGATGTTTTGCAAAATGAATACAATATAGGAATTGACTCAGACAGCTGGTTAGGAACATTGCTACAAACCATTCCTAATCAGTCTATAAAGTGCAACTAAGGAAGCCAAATATAAAATTTAAGTTCTAAACCATGTGCACTATCAGATATGTGGTACAAATTTTGTATTCTAGTTTCTAGATCTGTCCAGCAACACTTCTATACACTGCTGTTTTGATATACAAGACCTCTGCTGATTTCAGTTCGCCATTGATAACTGAATGAGTGGAAAAGTCAGTGGAATCTAGACTTGAGCTATTGTATAACTATAATTCTATAATGTAATGCTGCTTTATTTGATTTTCTAGGCTGGGCGCAAAGAAAGAAGTGATGCCCTCAACTTGGCAATAGACAAAATGACAAAAAAGACAAGAGATTTGCGTAGACAGGTACAGTATTAAATATGTATTAAAAAGCTCATGTACATAGCATAACATTTATTCTAGCAGTTTTTTCATATCGGTCAATTATAGAAAACTAAATGCTTAGATTTGATTAAAACTGGGCAAGCTAACCTTAAGTCTAGAGTGTGGTGCTTTCTTCATTCTGTCACATTTACAAGTATAATGTTTTTTCTTCCTTACAACCCAGTGACAGGACCAAACTGAGAAAGCCAATGCTGCCAATAAATCTTGGCCTTCCCCATATACCCCAGAGAGCATACTCTTTTATATTAGCCATCAGCTGGGCAGGAGAACCTAGGACTTTTCTCCACATCTGTTAGCAGCAGTCCTTATGTGGATTCTTGGGAGATGAGATTAGATGCTCTCTTTCCTCACTCAGGAAACATTAATGCACTTGTATAGCCCTCGACAGATTCTTTAGGGGTCAGCGTAGATTACCATTCCCTACTATAACAATGAATGAACTCTTTTTTTAAAAAAATTATAAAATCATTAGCTTTTTTTTAATCATTAGAGTCATTAGTTAAAGCAGTTTTATCTCTTTGTCCTTGGTCACATCAAAATGGAAGCTGAACCTGTGTTTTGATCTAGATCTATTCTGAAAGTAATTAAGCAAGTAATTTTTTGAGTTTTCAAAAACAAAATCCCACCTACATTGAAATAATTATTCTCCATGAAAGGTCACTTATTTTTAATAGAAGGATCACTGGTAAAGTGTATTTTAGTAATGCAGAAGTTGAAAATAGCATTTTGCCTTGTTGAACAACTTAATTTTGTTTTGATTTCTCTTCTTAGCTCCGTAAAGCAGTTATGGACCATGTTTCAGATTCTTTTCTGGAAACAAATGTACCACTCCTTGTTTTGATTGAAGCTGCTAAAAATGGGAATGAGAAAGAAGTTAAGGAATATGCACAGGTTTTCCGTGAACATGCCAATAAGCTGATTGAGGTACTGTGGTAATTAAATCCAGATGCCACACGGGCATTGTGGGAAATAGATTATGCCTTCTTTGAAGTATTATTTTATTGCAAAATTCTTTCGGTGAATTATCTCAAAATTTATTCCTGTGTTCTGGAAAGAAATTTGAAAATACATTATCTGAAGCACTGAGAATAATATGTAGTAAGTGTATGCATGAAGATTATGAGCTTGACTTGTTTATCTTAGCCCAAAAGTTTAAAGTTAGGGTAACTGAAAATCCAGTCCTTGAGAAAAGTCATTTACTATAAAAGTGTTCTATAAGCAGTATAAAAGTTTTTTTTCAGTCTAGCTTTTTCCACAAAAGATAGCCAATAACTATGAGTTACAGTTTTACAAATATCAACCTGATGGGTTTGGAGTACTTAATGCTTTAGTAGCCCTTTTTGACAATTGATTTTTACAGCCCATTGGGAATAGGATGTATTATACCTTGGAAAAGTAATCCCACCACCACCACCCCAAGCCTACTTTCTTACTCAAATAGTTAAGCATAATACAGTTTATGCAAATAAATTCTTAGACTTAAAATGTCTTTGTACTTCATCCTAATTACTTATTCCTTTGTTGTTGTTAATTAATTTCAAAGCAAAATTTAAAGATCTGCGCTTGGACTGGATCACATTCTAGATTACCCAACACATTAGCTCAAATTGGCACAAAATATTTTAGACAAAAACACTTATATTTATCCATTTGTTACTGTTATATCTGGGAAGATGAAAGTAAATAGAAAACTTGTTCATCAGACTATTGGTAGTAGCAATAGTCAGCCCGAGGCCATCCATGCCTCTTAAAATGTAATGGACAGATTCTGAGAGGATAATTACGAATTTGACAAAAAAGCATTATTAGAGAACTGCAGTATATTGAAATTTAATTTGGCTTGTCTGCATTATAAGAAGCATTTCCCTATTCCAAGTTATTAATTATTTTTGGATTAGGCAAGTTCTCATAAAAGTACCGTGTTTCTCCAACAATACAGCCTCCACCAATAGGAAGGCCCAGCATGATTTCTAGGGATGAGGGGAAATTAGGCCCGCCCCCAAAATTTAGGCCTATTTAAACCATGTGTTTCCCCGCCATTTCTCACATTGTTCGTTAGAACTACATGAGGTAAAGAGAAATGGGGGGGAAGGGTGGGGGGGATGGGGAGAAAACTTGCCTTTAGGAGTGCCCTGCAGGTAGCCTAGGCTAGAATACCCCGATAGCCTATAGAAGCTTCCTGAAGGCAGAGTCCCCAGCTGCTTCAGGGCATGGCGTGGCTACCTGTGTCCCCTCGCCTTTAGGCAGTCTCTTTCGGGCGATGGAAGCTCCCCAAGTGCAGTCACCAGCCACTTCGATCATCCGGTAGAAGCGGCTTCAGGGCGAGCGCACACACACACTCCCCTCGCCGCGAGGCAGCTTCTATCGGCAGACAAAAGCTCCCTTGAAGGCAGAATCCCCAGCCGCTTCGGGGCGAGGCATGGCTGCCTGTGTCCCCTTGCCATTAGGCAGTCTCTTTCAGGCGATGGAAGCTCCCCAAATGCAGTCACCAGCCACTTCGATCGGCCAGTAGAAGCGGCCTCACGGCGAGGGGAATGTGAGTGTGCGCTTGCCCCGTGGCCACTTCTACCGGCCAATCGAAGTGGCTAGTGACTGTATTTGGGGAGCTTCCATCACCCAATAGAGGCTGCCTAAAGGCGAGGGGACATGGGCAGCCATGCCACGCCCTGAAGCAGCTGGGGACTCTGCCTTCGAGGAGCTTTCGTCGGCCTATAGAAGCGGCCTCGTGGCAAGGTACGTGCGTATGGGCCTCTCTAGGTGGGGGAGGAAATTCAATCACACCCGAAAAGATGGCCTAGCCATTTTTTCAGGGGTCAAAAAAAAATAAGGCCTGGCCTTATTTTGTGAGAAACACGGCACATCTCTCTCTCTCTCTTCCCTACTATGAAAAATGTTTTAGTCATTGATTTGTATAAATGTTCCTTCTTAGTTCATAAAACAGTGCATGACAGGATAGACAGAATGTAGACTGATGGCAAATGACTTTCTTATTTACTTTTATGAGAACCTTAAAATCCATCAGTCAGCGCTTGACAGAAAACACAAAATTAGACTTTAGTATTTGAGCCCGGAAACTTATTTTTAATACTGGAGATTAAGGAAATGGAGTCTTTTCGTGTACAGAAATCCCTACCTCAGTTTTCTTCATCTTAGTAATATGATTTATGACAGATTGGAAACATGAAGATTAATAATAAATTCTTCTTGGTTTAGTAAATCCTCTTCTACCTTCAGCCTTCCTTTGGTACATGGGGTATATGCTTTGGTTCTTTGTCTTATTTGCATATTTGTATCAAGGGACAAAGACAAACAGGTCTTCATGAAGTTTATTATTGCAAGACTGCACAATATATAATGCTTAGCAAGATGAAAAACATGCTACTAAAGGATGAGTGATAGACAAGTGCACAGGCAGAGTGACAGCCACTTTAAAAAAACATAGCTAGAGGAAGATTCAATCCTCACCTGAGGAACAAGAATCTGGTGCTGCTAAGCCAATGAAAGCATTCTTTGCTG
Source organism: Pseudonaja textilis (assembly GCF_900518735.1). The sequence continues at coordinate 5,522,498 of NW_020769355.1, forward strand.
TTTTCATTATCACTTCCATATTAAATGTGAGATTGCTTACAGTACTGTGGTCTTGGGTGGACTTACATTTTTTTTATTGAAGTGTTGACTACCAGCCCAGTCATAAACAATGCTTTATCTATAGTTTGTAGGCAAACCAGTATCACTTCTTGACTTTGATCACATGAAATATTAATGCTGTATTTCCTGAGCAAATGCTTGTTGTCAGGTTCTTCACTATTCTGATGAACTCCACTGGATGAAACCATATTTTGGTGGTGCTTATTCTGGAAGCCTAACTATTCAGTCAGAGCTCAGAAGAGCAAACCTGCCAAAAATTTATGCCTCCGCTGAAAGGAGCAAATTTCCATTGCCTTAGTTTCAGACTCCAAAGTAGAATTCCATGCATAAACATGTGAAACTTTCTAGACATTTCAAAGTAACAAAAGTATTTTCTACTATTCTTTTTTTTTTCAAGGGGGGAGGATGGGGGCTGGAATCGGAAGACATGTAATACCTTTTCAGATTAGGAAGTTTGTTCTTTTTTTCAAACCCTATGAATCTTGCGGAACTGTGATTAATACTTTGAAAAGAGCAGCCTGATAATTAGCTGGAGCCTGGGAGTTGCTGTTTTTCTCCCATGAGCTGTTCAGAGCATCCAGTAGTAGTGGGAGGTGCTTCAGTCTCTGCATGTCTAGGCTGGGCTTAATTTGTGGAATGCTCCTCCTCCACGGGAGGAGGAGCTCCCCAGTTTTTGCTCAGCCTCATTGTGGATAGGCAGTGCTTTTTGTTCTTCCTTGGCTGAAACAGGAGTATTACTCAGCAGGTTTGAATATAGTCCAGTTCGTTTTTTCAGGCTTTTAGCCTCTAAATCACTTTACGATCTCCTGACGTTAGCTCTCTCCATCTGGTCATCGGAGATCATTTGCATTTTCGGGCAGCGCTGTTTCATGCCTGAAGCGGCGGGTGGTCTCAGCATTGCTCCGAGCCCCCCCCCCCATCTGCTTGTTCTACCCCCTGCCATTGTGATTCCGCATTGCCTTTCTCTATATCGGCAATAGCGGCGTGGGCATTTTCGCTCTCATCTGAGTCATATCATTGAGTTTTCCCCTCAGAACGCCATTTTGGTGTGGAAAGCAGTAAGAATTCTTTCCACCCCTTCCCCCGCCGTTCCTTTTAGCCACAAGGAGAAGCCATCGGAGGCATTTCCCCATGCGGCGGGAGTTTGTTGCTGAGAAGCACACGCGCGCCAAAAATAATGCCCATTGTTTTTGCCTTTACTTTAAAAAAAAAAAAAAAAACTGCACGGCCGCGCTATTTGTAACTCGAGCTGTGTGAGGTAGTTTTCCTTCCCGATCAGAGGTTTTTCCTTCTGATAACCTAAGGAATTATTACACTTCATTTTCTTATTAGATTCGAGGCCATCCGTGTATTATTGTTGGCTTAACCCTCACATCCTTACCCAGCGGCACAACAGCGAGCACCCGGGCCCGTGTCTGCCTGTGCAGGGAAGCTGTTGAAGGCCTCTCTTTATTAACTTGGCCTTTCAGGCGTTCTTAATTTGGCTGTTTGGATATTCACTCTATCAAGCTGTTTCTCTATTAATTTATATATATCTATCTATCTATCTATCTATGTGACTTTCATTCACTCCAATAATAATAATAATAATAATAATAATAATAATAATAATAATAATAAAATATTCAGTATTAATATCTTAATAAGAAAAGATATTATTACTGTGATACGACTCATATTATATATACATATATCTTAATTGAAAACAAAACAAAACAAGGGGATAAGATATTATCAGGGCAACTGGTCCCTTCTTGGATCAGGCCCCTGGGCGTGCCAACCACCTCAACAGTATTGCTTTGAATAACGAGCATACTGCATCTCTTTCAATTCAAAATGGCAGGCGGTAGTAGCTCTCAACTCTCAATATCAAGGGTCAAAGATAAATCTCAGCACAAATCCAAGCAGACAAAAGGTCATTCTAAAGCTTCAGAAAAGGATGCAAACATGCGCCATAAAGCATTAGAAAAGCAAATAGATAGGTGTGCAAAGGAGGCACACAGGGCCTCACAGGACCTTCTGCCCCCCAGTCCAGTACCATCTACCTCTTCCCATCCTCCTCTTCCCCTAGATCTCTCCCTCTCATCCAGACACAGCTTGGTTTCCCAGAGTCAACAGGCCCAATTACCTGGAACACAGACCACGCGAAGGGCTCCTGAACCTACATTCACTCCGACGGATGCCGGTCTTCAGCAGGACGACATTCTTCCAGAAGTTCCAGAGAGAATGAAGGCGTGGATGGAGCTGGCAATCTGCCAGGGAATTGCAGCAGGTCTTCAACACACAGTTCTGACCAGGGAACGCCCAGTAACCACTGACTATGATTCTCAATCTCTAAGGTCGTTGACCAGATCAGAGCAACACTATATCCAGGTACAGTTTCAGGGGGACATGCCCCTCCAGGGGCTGCAGGAGGAGGAGGAGGAGGAGGAGGAGGCAGAAGAAGTGGATCACATTGATCAAATGGAACAGATTGGGTCAGGATCAGTACATGACAGTGACCCGGCCCTGTCAGAAGCAGACCCCCTAGAAAGTGGGATGTCTGAGGATGAGGGCCTTATTCCTGATCACCTATTCAGATCACGTTTGTTTAAGGCAAAAAACATTGCACGCCTGAACAAGTTGGCCCCTTCTACCACTCCAACTCCTTAAGTAGTGGGACCAGAAGATCTAATTTTCAACCAACCAGTTGTCGAGGCAGATGTTTTCACATGTTTTCAGACCTGGTACAGAAACAGTGGGCGTCTGCAGCGGTATACCCTGCCCTCATGGGATATGACAGGAAATACTTTAATTTGGCCCCTGATTTCTCAAAATTGTTGAATACTCCCAAGGTAGACGAACCTATAGTGGGATTAGCGTCCTCGTTCTCCATTCCCAGTGAAGCACTGGAGGCATTAAAGCTGGAGGAAAAACGAGCTGAGCTTTCCCTACGAAGGGCCCATCAGTCTGATGCGTGGGCCATCAGAGCGGCCACGGCCGCTTCCTTCTTTACCCGTGCTTCTCTCAGGTAGCTCCGTCTCTTACGGGAGCATGTCCCTAATTCCAACATTAGAGCGCACCAAGATACTGCAAAACTTATAGCAGCCGCTGAATTCTCAGCTGACGCAACTCATCATGCGGTCAAGTTTTCAGCCAGGGCCATTACCTCACATGTCACAGCGCGACGCTTACTATGGTTAAAACATTGGCAATCAGACATTAAGCACAAATGCAAGCTGGCTTCATCTCCTATTGTGGGAGACAGACTCTTTGGCCCTGCCCTCGACCCGCTGCTAATCGAACCCAAAACAAAAAGAAAATTCTACCTTTTTTGGAAGTCAGATTCTAGAAACCCTCAGTTTTTATCAGGGATTCTTCTCACCCAGATACCAGAGACCCCCATCTTTCAGACCAGGGCAGCAGCCAGACAGGTCCAACTTCGGGGATAGGAACAGAAGGGTTGGCCAATCCAAGAGATCCTTTCGAGGAGCAGGAAATAGGTCTTTCCGGCATCCAAGATAACTCCCCGGACCCAGCTCCCATTGGCGGACGCCTTAAATTATTCACGGACTCATGGGACTCTTCAATGTCTGATTCCTGGGTCAGAGACATGATCAGATTTGGTCTTGCGCTGGAGTTTCAATCCACTCCCTCAGACTTTTTCATGTCATGCCCTGTTTCCAGAGATCCGGTTAAACGTAATCTTATGGAAACAGCTGTCCCATCATCTACTGGACATACGAGCCATCCAACCAGTAGCTACCAATCAACGAGGGCGAGGTTTCTATTCACATCTTTTTGTTGTTCCCAAAAGTTCACGGGGGTGGAGAGCAATATTGGATCTGAAACGTCTCAACCGTTTCTTAGTATATCGCAAGTTTAAAATGCACACCCTGCAATCTATCTTACTTTGCATCAGAAAGGATGACGTACTTTTATGTCCATAGATTTGATGGAGGCGTACCTACATATTGCTATTCGGCCTTCCCACTATAAATTTCTGAGATTCTGTTATATAACCACCATTTCAAATATGTGGCCCTTCCTTTCAGACTAGCTTCTGCCCCTAGGATCTTCACGAATGTTCTCGCAGTGCTAGCTGCTCATCTCTGTGCTATCCCCATACGACTCCAGTGTTATCTTGATGACATCTTGATTTTGTCATCTTCTGATCATCAAGCAGTCAGAGATACTCAGAACACATTACAATCCCTACAACAACACGGGTTCTCAATAAATTGGAAAAAGAGTCATTTAACACCATCGACTCGGTTAACCCATCTGGGGGCAGTCATAGATACGGTGGAAGGCAAAGTTTACCTGTCACAGATAGGCTAAATAGCATTCAGCAATTAGTTAAGGAGATCAGGGGTCTTAAGAGGGTGTCCCTAGCAGAACTATCAAAATTGTTAGGCAAGATGATCTCATGTATATCTATCATCCCTTGGGCCAGCTCTACACTAGATCCCTCCAGTGGTTCCTGCTCCCGTACCAACGCTCCGGCCAAAGCAGCTCCAAAAACAAGGTCAAGGTACCATCAAAGGTCCTCATATCTCTCCTCTGGTGGACCAGACCAGTCATCAACAGAGGCTGCCTCTTCAAAGAGCCACACAGACTTACCATCACCACTGATGCCAGCCTGTTTGGATGGGGAGCGCACGTTCAATCGCTCACAACCCAAGGCTGCTGGTCCGCCATAGAACAGTCGTGCAGCATAAACTGGCTGGAGCTTCGAGCAGTACACCTGGCTCTCCGCAGCTTCCACAGGTACGCAATCAGCACATACTAATATTGACCAACAATGTAACAGCAAAAGCTCACATAAACAAACAGGAGGGCACACAGTTGAAACATCTCATGTGGGAAGCGGAGCGCTTGTGTCGTTGGGTGGAGAGCAGCCTACTTTCCATCAGAACAGAGCACATTTCGAGCCTGTCGAATACACAGGCAGACTGGCTAAGCAGGGCCACGATTGATCAATCGGAGCGGCGCCTCCATCCGACTCTGTTTCAAGAGGCGGTCAGGACATTTGGATAGCCAGTGGTGGACCTGTTCGCTTCTCCCCTCAACGCTCAGCTCCCGAGATTTTTTTCCAGGTACCCCTCGCAAGGAGCGGAGAACTTCAATTCGCTCCACTGTTGTTGGCCCCCGGGACTTCTGTATGCATTCCCGCCACTTCCACTGCTTCCCAAGGTCATCCAGAAACTGCTAGATGAGATGGTGGAGCTACTTCTAGTAGCTCCTTACTGGCCCAGATGGCCGTGGTTTGCAGACCTCCACAGTCTATCCAGATCAACACCATGGAGAATTCCGCCAGACAGGGTCTTGCTAACCCAGGGACCCCTTCAACATCCGGACCCTCAATGGTTGCACCTGACTGTCTGGAGGTTGAGCGGAGTCATCTGAAGAGCAAAAAGTTTTCCAACAGAGTTATCACCACCATCCAAGCTGCCAGACGCCCCTCAACAACTCGCATTTACAATGCCACATGGTCCAGTTTCTGCAAATGGTGTACCAAGTCTCGAATTGATCCCATCTCTCCATCTGTGGCTCAAATCCTAGAGTTCTTGCAAGAGGGACTTGACAAGGGATTATCACCTAATATGTTGAAAAGACAGATGGCGGCCTTGGCGTCAGTTCTCACTTGTGAAGGTCTACTATCTCTTTCCCATCATCCACGCATACAGAGTTTCCTTCAAGGAGCCACAAATTTACGCCCTCCAGCAGTTTTCCCACCTGGGACCTTAACAAGGTCCCCGTCGCACTCACTAAGGGCCCTTTCAAACCCTTGAAATCGTCAAGTCTCCAATTTCTGACGTATAAAGTAGTTTTCCTTGTAGCGATCACTTCTTCTCACCGTATTTCAGAACTTGCAGCTTTGTCTATCAGACAAGATCTTTGTGTTTTCCATTCTGATCGGGTGGTCCTTCATCCTGATCCTACATTTATTCCCAAAATTAACTCGGTTTTGCATAGGGCACAAGAGCTGATGCTTCCTAATTTTTGTCCCAGACCATCCCAAGAATTGGAACTACAATGGCATAGGCTTGATGTGAGGCGAGCATTGCGAATATATATTAACCGCATAGCAACTTTTAGAAAAATGGAAGCCTTATTTGTGTCGTTTCAGCCCAACACTCAGGGATGCAAGGTCTCATCTTCTACAATAGGCCATTGTCTACGGGTCGCGATAGCGAAAACGTATCAGACTCAATCCCTGCAGGTGCCCAGGGGCATAACAGCTCATTCAACAAGGAGCGCCGCAACATTGGCAGCGTGGGCCACACAGACACCAATAATAGAAATTTGTCGAGCCGCAACCTGGGCCTCTCCATCGCCATTCATTAGGCATTATAAAATAGATGTGTTTACATCCACTGAGGCCTCCTTTGGCAGAAGAGTTCTGCAAGGAGTCCACAGGGACCAGGAGGGGTTTCCAGGCCAGACGGAGTCCCTCCCGTAGGACAAGCCAAGCTTTGGTATGTCCCACTACTGGATGCTCTGAACAGCTCATGGGAGAAAGGGCATTGGTACTTACCTGACACACCCGTTCTCTTTGAGCTGTGAAGAGCATCCAGCCCCACCCTTTTCCCGTCTGGTGGGGTCCTGTTTCGGCCAATGTATTTGTTAGGGCATTGAGGACGAGGGCGTTTATTTCTCTCGTCTTCGCCAAAACTGGGGAACGCTGGGGAGGAGTCCTGTGGAAGAGGAGGGGCGTTCCACAAATTAAGCCCAGCCTAGACATGCAGAGACTGAAGCACCTCCCACTACTACTGGATGCTCTTCACAGCTCAAAGAGAACGGGCGTGTCAGGTAAGTACCAACGCCCTATCTGGTGGCTTTAACTTTTGTAGAACATTAAAACAAGGCTTCTCTTTCCAGTCTTTCTTGGTCCAGTTAACTCTTCCTTACCTCCATCCAGTTTTTTATCTCTCAAACTTGTCTTTTTATTGTACTGTGTGTGTTAAACAATCCTCTTCCTCCATTTCTTTGGTTATCTTTTTCTTCTTTTTCCTGTTCCGGCTAGAAAGAGAGAAGGGCATGTGATTATTTGTGGATATATATTTTTTGGGAGAATGGTTTGCATATGCAGTCAGGATCAATACAGGTAGTCCTCAACTTACAACCATAATGGAGCCTGCCCATTATGATTATAAGTTGTGATTATTAAGCGAAGTGCCCATGTGATCACCTTGCTTAACTGCCACAACCCCAGCTTTTCCCATTGCAGTTGTTAAGCAGAGCATGGAATGCATCAGGAGTTGGCAGAGGGGGCAGCCTAGGAAAGCCTAACGCAGGCCAGGCTTGCACAGCAGCACCTCCTCAGCTCACATATGGTCTGCCCTGGTCCTTCTCCACTCCCTGAAGCATCATGCACTGTGCTTTTTACCCTGCTTGCTGCTTGCAGGCTTTGGGGCTGCTTTCTGCTCCACTTGGTCCCTGAAGACTTTGAGGGAACAGAGTTTTTGGAAGTGAGAACCAGCTGATCCACCCTCTTAGCGTTCTTATGCAATATAGAGGCCACATGGTGCCATCCCAGAAGTAGGTGCGAAGCACGCGGTCACCAAAACAGTTGTTACGCTGGTTTGAATCGCACCACTGCCCTTATCTCATAGTTGGGTTCTTAGGTGCGAATAAAAATTCAATTGATATAAATATAATAACTGTTGCAGAGCACACTTGTTGTAAAGAAAGTCTGATAATTTATAATTTATTAATAACCAATTAAATCAGTTCTGTCAAGATGAGGCATAATTGATCCTGGTTGAATCGTGCAAAAAAATAACCCTATATCCGGGGATCATAGCAAAAATATAAATATCAAGAAATAATTATATTCAGATATGTGTAACGCATTTTTATCAAATAATTTTTAGCCTGGAGCTTCATGAAATACCTCAGTTTGAGTGTGAAACTGCTGCTTTTTGAGTACAAACACTTTTTTACATTTTAAAATGTTGTAAGCATTTTGATTTATTCACTTATTTGATTTTGGCAACACTTGACAATAGACTGACTCTGGACAGTTCAAAATGTGACAAACAAGATAAAAGCACAATATAAATAAATGCCAAAAACAATTAATTTCGTGTAGTTTTGCTCACAGTTTGAAGTGTTTTTCCTATCCCTAGGGATAGTTGAACTGCAAGAAATACCACCAAAAATATAGAAAGGCTCCCATGTCATTATTTTCATGACACTAAATATTCCCTCTAATTAAAACATATTAAAATGCATTTTAATTGCTTGTCTTGTTATTGGTGGGGGAGGAGAGAGAGAGGGAAATCTCCAATAAAGGCCATGTGCCAATAAAAGGGAATAAATGTAGTTCAGGATTGAGCTATGGAGTCCTTGGTCTCTTCTGTTGGTTGTTTGCTTGCACATGTTTTATTACCTAACTAGATAACATCATTTGTGTGAATGAGTATAGGGTTTCCTCTTTGTTTATATACAGTAGCTTGTCCTGCCAGTATTGGTGGGATGTGGTTTTCTACTTGGTAGTTTCTTGATTAAGTTATTGTTCTCCGTGTGATTATCTGACATTAATTCCTGCTTATCTGATGTTGTCAGTTGTCAGTTCTGTCTAAGAAGAATTAATGCCAGACAAAGAAGAAGAATGTTTGGAATGTTTCCATCTTAGTTTTTATTATCTCTTATGAATGGTGTGTAAATCTGGTTTATTTCTATGTGCCTATTGATGGCTGATGCCAATCTTCCAGGAATTCCCCAGTGTTATGGGGGATGTGGCTTTAAGTTTGGTTTAGGATGTTCAGTGTTCTAGTTGAAACTATGCTTGAATGTGTCCATGTAGTCGTATGAGATTAAAGAGTTTTCATTGTATTTTCTGACTACTGATTAGTGCTCATGGTATATATGTTCTGCTTGTTTGTCCTACATAGCTTCTGTTGCAGTTCTTACATTATATGTTGTAGCTGGCTTCTGTTTTTTCTTCTCTAGCTACTGGGTCTTTCAGGTTAGGTAAGATGTTTTGAGAGCTTTAGTTGGTTTGTGTGCTAGGGTAACGTCATGTGGTTGTAATAGCATCTTGGTTGTTTCTAAGATGTTTTGATATATGGTAGTCTTATCCTTTTCATTGTGTTGGTTGTGCTGTAGTAGTTGAGTGGTCAGGGACATTTTGATAAAGTTGCATTGGTATTCCATTTTGTTGGAATATATTCTGTGGCAGTGTTCTTTTTCTGATGTTTTGTGTTGCTACAGTGCATTTGTACTCCTGAATATTGTTCTTAAACAGCTCCTCATGTGGGAGATTGGGTTGTTACTTTGATAATGGAGCACATGGTTAGGATGAGTTGTTTTCAGACAGGCTTGTATTTGCCCTTGTTTCTTCTGCTATAGATCCATCTGGTTTGTAACTTCTTGGGAATTACTGCTAAAATGGAGGGAAAAGATTGTCAATTCCCAAAGGGATAGACACACTATTCTTGTATTTTTGTGCCATCTTTGTGCATTTCTATGCACAAATGAAGGCTTTCAGTAGCAGCCTATCATATGCTTGTCAGTTAATACATATTAATGTTATAGAATGCCCTATGAGAGCATGCTCCACAATATAAAACACTTTCACTTAAAAAATAACACAACTTTGTGTGGCCTTTTAGTGTGATGCCAGAAAACAAATGGAAAGACTTGTTGTTCCTAGACAGCAGCCCAAGTCTTCACGGAATTCTCTAGAAACAGCTGGTTGTGATATCTTTCTGCACCAGTTGGCAGCAGTGTATGCTCTTCTGCATTGAAGTTGGGTGCATATGAGATGATCGTGTACCACGTTCCTCTGAGAAGTTAAATGGTTAACTGCAATTATAGGTAGAATTTTCCATGTATTTTTACTTCATGAGGTCAGTGGAATTCTAGTAGGTGGATCGTTGCAGGTTCTTCGCATTCCTTTCTCAGAGCCTTGTTCTCCACCCTTCCCACATTTGCCAGCACTCCGTAGCCCAATGGTTCTTGCTTCCTCATTCCCTCTCTGTATTTATCGCTAGTCACTGTTTCACAAAAAGGCTTCAGCAGCAGATTTGTTTAGTGAAATTCACAAAAGTAGCTACACAAGTGGTGTAGTTCAGAAAACTGTAAATGGTGAGCAGATCTTAAACATAATTAATGACTGAGTTCACCTGTGCTGTACTGTGCTAAGTTAGATTGTGATCTTGCACAAGCAGCCAAAAAAAAGTGAAAATAGGACATAAAATGGTAAGTGCTAATCTTGTTACATTGTAAAGAACTTTAAGCATTCCTTAATTAGATGATGATATGTAAATTTAAAAGTAGTTGTTCATTTGTACAGTAGACAAAATTAAGTAGGCATAATTAAGAAGATCATTGAATCTGTTAAGTTACCAACTAGTCCTCATTACCAAATTTACATGAATAATTGTAAAATATTTTAAAGATTTTATTAGATTCTTAGGAAAAAATTACAGGACACCAGTCTTACAATGTTATGAATATATGTTTACATTTTTAAATTTCCCTGTATGTTGTTATTAGCTACCCTGAAGACCATTTTAGTGGAAAGATGGCATATAAATTTAATCAATTTATTGTTTTTTTTAACCAGGTTGCCAACTTGGCCTGTTCTATCTCGAATAATGAAGAAGGTGTGAAATTGGTTCATATGTCAGCAAGCCAGCTTGAAGCACTGTGTCCTCAGGTAAATTGCAAGCTTGATACATCATTTTCATGTTCCAGTTTTATATCAGAGCTGTGAAATATAAGTACCTTTAGAAAAATCTAATTTATTGTCTGAAAGAACAATTTTGTAGGTAGGTTGATTTTTAGATAGAACACAGAAGCTTATTCAAGTAGCTGTAAAAAAAATCATACATTTATCGGCTGTATTCAAGAAGCTGGATGTTTCTAGAAGTAATTTATCTTAAAAAGTGTAAAACATTTAATTTAATAGCATGCCAGATCCAGCAGGAACGATATACAGTAGTTTTGAACAGTGCAACACGGGGGAAGCTACCTATAGCTCTTCTCAGGCTAATTGTATGCAAGCCACTATTTCAGGATTCCACTATTAGAGATGATATCACTCATAAAAGCTCCTTATGCTTTTCTTGAAGCTTACTACTAAAAAAAGAGAAAATGGTATTATTAAAATAAGAAATGTATCATGGAAAACAAGCATGCACCAGCCTTTGGTTTTGGCCCTGCCCAAAACTTGTTTTATTCCTAAGAGTTCATCCATATGGAAATTAAGCCCCCAGCAGAAAACACTGTCTTACTTGAAGGAATGAGTCTTGACTAGTACTATAATGTATAGTACTTCAGATGGCCTTTGAAGGGCATTCAGAAACTTTAGCTAGTTAGGGTATTGTAGTTCCCCAATTAATGGGATTTATAGTAGGAAGAATACAGTCATGGCAAGCCAATTTCATTCCCTGCCAAGCACAAATCACTTACACTGATAGCCAGTTACAGCTTCTATCAACTTGGACTTATATCACTTGACTGCATTCTATTGAAGGACCAAATCCTAATACCTATGGATAAAGGTCTTCACCGGTCTACCCACTACAACACAACCAGCACAAGCTGTGAAAAAGATAACGGTACCGTACATCAAAAACATCTCAAAAACAACCAATAGATTACTACAACCGCAGCACACAAATTGTGGTAGAATCACAGCCCTCCAGGGAGAATAAAGAGACATAATAGTTTAGAGTCGGTTCAGGGGAGAAAATCTGTGAGGACGAACTGTTTAGGTCTACATCTGCCCCTTCCAAGGGGAAGGCAGTCAGTCAGTCTGGTGAAATTCTTGTAATATAAGGGATCAACAATAAAGTATCTACTTGGGCTTATTTGTGAGTGGTTCTGGCTGATTGCGCTTGACATAAGCCAACAAAGCGCTCCAAAATTTCTTGAGGAAACCAAAATTTATTATCATAGGGAGGAGAGTTCAGGTTCTTTTGTATTTGATTTGTTAGCTGCCCTGTTGAAAAGGTGGGCTATAAATTTAAAATAAAATAAGTGTAAGATAGCATAAGATAGACATTAGCAATTGGGAAATGATCAAATCTAAATCCATCTCTAGTTAGCTTGGCTTTCTCAGCACTCCCTCCCATAGAATCCCATAGTTTCATAGAAAACCAGGCATGGTGTGAAAATTGGTAAATCAACAACTGTAGACATTTTGTTTTGCAGGTAATTAATGCAGCATTGGCTTTGGCTGCCAAGCCACAAAGTAAACTGGCTCAAGAAAACATGGAGTTGTTTAAAGAACAGTGGGAAAAGCAAGTGCGTGTGTTAACAGATGCTGTGGATGACATCACTTCCATTGATGATTTTTTGGCAGTATCAGGTAATAGCAAAATTTACATTAGCTTAAATTTATTTTTTGAAGTTGATCAAATTTTACGAATGCTGAAGATTACCTTAAGGAATCCCGTAAATATTCCTATTAATATAGTCCTTGTGAAGGGAGTCTCAAAAATGAAAAGAGTATAGAATGTGGCAGACTGCTAATGGGCATGCAGTGTTTGTATTACCTTGTGCCTGCGCTTAAAATATTTGAGGCAATGCTCAGTTGATTTCTGGGCAGAATTTAAGCTAGTAGTATTTGGACTTTAAAGCCACAAAAGTTTTTGTCTTTATCCTTTTTTTTTTTTTAATGAGCAAATTCATTCACCTTATTTTTGGAATCATTCTTGTGGTACAATATGGGAGAAATTCCTTTTGTGTGACTCTTAAACTGTGGAATGCATTTCTTCAGAAGTTATGGATAGTCTCCATTCTTTTTGTCTTTAAAAAAGGAGTTTAAGGCATAGCATGTTTCAAGTTAAATTGTTTTCAGTTAATTACTTTGTAATTGTGTTGATTGTTGTATCCTGGAAGTTTCATTAATTTATCTGCTTGGAGAAGATATTTTTAACTGGTTAAATGTTTGTGTGAAAGAGCCTATTGTTTCAGATAAATGAAGCACATAAAAGAGGAGGTTAGAAGTTTCTTGAATATAAATAGCTATGGGTACCTCCACCTTGATCCCACTGAAATGAGACATCTTACAAGGGACCATTAAAAAAGAAGAGTCTTTCAAATGAGCCAAATGAAGTAAAGTTAGCACTTTCTTCAGAGAGGGGGTCTTTCATCTGTTTTGAAACAAGCAGTAATCTGCCCTATCCAGAAGAAATCGATGCTGAATCAAATGAGATATCTTTCATTCTCATCGAGGGCCAGATTGTTTGCAGGGCTCTTTGCCTCCAATTATTTCTTCTCACCACCAGGTAGCCATACTCCTGGTTTCTTTTATTAAACAATGTCCCTCACAAGACCAAGAAGATGTGACTTCTCTATTGTGAGGCCTGCCCTGTAGAATACCCCACCCCCACCCCAAGATTCTGAGAGTCCTGACTTCGTTAGCCTTTAGTAAGACATTAAAGGCCTAAGTTTTTCCTCAAGTATTGGGGTCAGGGGAGGCCTGTTGGTTAGTGTTTAATATGAATTTTTTGAACAAGTGGCTTATTGAATTTTGTTACTGTAATTGTTTGAAATTGTTTTTTTAATTACTGTTAGTTACCCAGAGTTGCTACAGTGAGATGGCTGACCATATCATTTGTTTTAATAAATACTCAATATTTCTGTCCAGAATGAGACTTCTAAGACATAAAGCATTAGCAATATAGTTAATGTAACGGTGACCAATTACTTGTACTGTATTGTAGAATTTTTAAAAGCTCCCTTTTGTGAAATTACCACATTTTTGTAACAGTTAGATGCCCACATTTTTAAGTACTTCTGAGCCAGTGACAAGTTTTGAGCATTTTGTAATAGCAAACCTTAGGTGATTAGGAAAATAAATGATAAACTGACAACGGCATTCATTAAAAAGGATTTTAAGAAGCTTTTTCCCCAGTTTTATTAGAAATTTCAACTAAAAGAACTGACAGATTTAGGCATGGCCATCTAGCATAATAATATGTACTCATTTGCTGGCAGTCCCACCCACATCATCTACAAATGGGACTGATTATATGGTATAATTTTAGTGCAATGAAGAGCCACTTGTGGATTATCTTCATGATCAATTTTTGGTGAATTGTTGAAACAGATTTAAAGAGAACTCTGGCACAAAGAATTTTTGTGAGGTTCCTAGAGTTCAAATCCCAAATCATTCTACTAGAGTTTTAAGACCATCAAAATTATCTGCTTTGTTTAATATTGAAGCTGTATTTTGCATTAACAAGATTTTCTTGTTATACATCATTCCATGGTTGAGACCAGCTGCAGACCTTAATCCATGGACTGCAGACTAATCATATATAGACAGGCTGCCAAATTTGGGGCATCTGATGTGCTAATCCTAGCAGATAACTTAGCCAGAATGCTAGTGAAAGTTTGCAGCTAGCCAAAGAGCTGGTTATATAACAAACTATTACTTTATTATACCAAAATTGGATATTTGCACAGCCACTTGGAATGGACACACTGAACACCATATTGGCAAGAAGGAATTTGTTGCTTGAGATTATCACATTGCAACATTTTGAGATATATGCCATAATGTTACACTGAATTAGAGACCAAAATCAATAAAACTGACAAAATAACTTTAAACAGGTAACAAATAGCTCTATATTAATATTTTAGTTAGCAGTTGGAGAAACATTTCAAAATGGAAAGGAAGAGGAGAAAACATCATTAAAAGTATTTCTATAATGTTTTTATTCTACAGTTATTGTTTTTCTTCATCTTCTGTTTTATCTTTATCTAAAAATCTACTAAAAGCAGTTGTCTATTTTTTCTGTTTATTCCTTTAACACTTTTTTCTTTATCTTTTCTCTTTATATTGTTTGATGTTTATATTTTTTACATTCTAAACAGTCACCGATCAAATTTATTTTTAAAAAACTTAATATAAAAAAAATGTGAAATTTTCCACCAGCTAATGGCAGAGCATAAAGTAATCTGGAACTCCATGATCCTAGAATTGGAAGTAGTTTCACAAAAACATAAGTACCATGTGTTTTTTACCCCTCTCGGATATCAACAGGGAAAGACTAAATCAACTAGGGATATTGTAAGATCTTCAAATGACTGATTTCCAGGAGATTTTTTTCAATAACTATGCAATTCTAAAGAGCTGCTGGGGACCATCAGTAAAATCCAGTACTCATTCAAACACCAGAAAAATCAGACCTTGATTGCAGAGCCTACGATAGATGAAGTAAAAGTGGCAATAAAACTACTGAGAAATGGTAAAACAGTTGGAATGGATGAAGTCATGGCCGAGGCACTCAGAATTGGTGGAAACTATTCTGACTCAGTGACTGCATTGACGGTTACAACTCATTTGGCACTCAGAAAAGCTCTCCATTGCATAGAAAGGAGCACGCATATCACTACTTCAAAGAAAGATGACAGTTCTAGAAACAAAGTTACTGGTAATATAAGCCATCTATCAATCATTGGAAAGGTCTTCATGAGGATGATTCAATTTACTTCCAGAAACAGCAGAAACCGATAATAACTAAGGAACAGCACCCCATTTCCACCCAGTATGCTGTGACCAAATTTTCATCAGCAGACAACTAATGGAAGAGAGAATTTGATGTGACAAACCGTCATTGCATTTCTTGATTTTCAAGCAACCTTCAACAATGTATACTGGCCAACTTCAAAAAAAAATCTTGAAAAGTAAACACATTGTCCATAAAAGCCTACTGCAAGATTCATTTTATTTATTTGTTTGTTTGTTTATTGTTTAGTATATGGCAGAGTACATGAATAATATAGCAAAAAATATATGAAAGAAACCCAATAACTATGGTGTAGTCAAGTTGTAAAGTATGAGGAATTCAAGAAGTTATATGTAAGTTATAGGTTACATTTGAAATACATTGGTTCATAATAATGGAATAAGTGTTCTGTATATTAATCTCTAGACCAGTGTTCCCCAACCTTTCTGGGTTGGCAGCCAGGAGTGGGAAAAGGAGGGAAAGAAAGCTTGGTTTTGTGAGAGACAGGCAAATGCACACATGTACGTGTGCAAACACTCAGGCAAGTGGGGCCGCGTGTGCCTGTGACAATGGTCGCACAAGTGGTCATGAGCGTCCATGACACTCATGCCATTGGGCTGCGAGTGGGGTCAGGAGTACCTGTAACACTCACACGAGTGAGGCTGTATGCGTATATGTACGTACCCCAGCCATCTTACGCAGCCCAGTAGTGGGCTATGGCCCACAGGTTGGGGGACCTTGATCTAGACCACTTCTCCAATTAAGTGCAATGTTTGTTAGCTGGAGAAAACCTGTTTTTCCTCCTGTATAAGCTCTCAAATGGCAGCCAGTCACCAGATAGTTTGAGCACCATAGTCACATTCAATGGAGGAAACTCTGCCTCATTTAAATAAAGAGGCTTAACATGTACCATCAAGATGCGAATCCTGAAAAGGGTTTTCCGGTGCTGGTGAGTGGCATCAAAACCTGCTAATTTTTGTGTTGGATCATTTTTTCCAGAATCTGGACAAGAAAACTTATAGCAGTTCCAGCACCCTGTATAGCTTTCAGTGGAATTCTTAATTTAACTGGCATCAGACAAGGTTGTGTGATATTACCCCTGCTGTAGCTGATGTTGTAATGAGGAAAGATTTTGATAGACAAGTAATAGAGTATTGCTAAACCACCACAGGTCGTCATGGACTTATGACCACAATTGAGCCCAAGATTTATGTTGCTAAGTGAGAAATTGGTTGTGAGTTTTGCCCCATTTTACAATTTTTCTTGTCATGTTTCTTAAATGAATCACTGCAGTTGTTATGTTAATAACACAGTTGTTAAGGTGAACCTGGCTTCCCCATTGACTTTGCGTGTCAGAGGGTCACAAAAGGGGATCACATGATCCGGGGACACTGCAATTGTCATAAATACAAACTACTTGTCAAGCATCCAGATGTAAATCATGTGACCTTGGGGATGATGCAACGGTCCTAAGTGTGAAACATGATTATAAGTCACTTTTTTCAGTACCGTTGTAACTTTGGACGATCACTAAATGAACTGTTGTAAGTCGAGGACTCCCTGTATTTAATCAACTTCATATTTGCTGATCATAGTGCCATTTTTGCAGGCAGCAACACAGAAGCCATTGACATCTTTGCACAACATTACAAACACTTCATTCATATGAGCATTAATGCAGCAAACATTTTGATAACTGATGGGTCACAGTGTGATGTTTGCCCCAGTAAAGCCCGCATAGAGTAAGTGAACCACTAGAAATACCATTAATAACTGGGGGAAGAACACAAGACAGCACTTTCAGGCGCACCTCTCTTTAGATTGTTACGGCACTATAGTGCCTGTGGAGGAAATGAAACATTTCTCTGAAAACCAGGATGCAAATTTTCCAGTCTTGCTATATAGATTTGGTACATGGACACTTATTAATTATCAAAAATAAGGTTGATTTTTTTTTAAATGTGCCTATGGTATACACTCGGAATCCTTTTAAGCAACCTTTTCAAGAACGATATCAGAAAGTGGCCTGCATATAATCCAACATCAGCACCAAAGATAATATGGGCAAAGCAAGTTAAAGATGATCTGAAAAACATAAGATTCAACCTAAATAACACAGCCTCAATTGGAGGAAGCATGGAGAAAACCAGTATAAAACATCCGCTGTCCAGCAGGCTCCACAACAAACAATGTACTGGCTCTAAGAACACTCTCAGTGAATAAAGAATAGCAACTGATAAGAGACATTTGACATTTTTTTCTGTAGTTCAAATTCAACCTGCACATTTCCTGATCTGACTGGGGCCTCGTGTGTAGTAGGCATTTCAATAATAATATGATGACAGTCTGTATTTGGTCTGTTACTTATCTGCCCGTGAGATTGTTCCTTTGCAAGCAACAACAGCATTGGGCTTTACTTTGTGCATTAGAATCTCAGAGATTTGAATCATTCGACCAGCAGCTGCAGCATTATCATTTTATTTTCCTTCGCATAATTCCTGGTATAATTAAGTAAAAGTTTAAAGTTCTTTTCAGCAGACTTATGAAAGGAATGTGTTGCTCTAATTAACTATCCTTTCATATTATGGACTGTAATTTGTATTCCTCACTCAGTGTCCTTCACAGGTTTTGGTTCACATCTGTTGTTAGCTTTGTTTTTATAACACTGTATTGCTAAAAGCAGGTTCCTGCAGCTTCTGTAGTGTGATTTAATACATAAA
The DNA here is from genome assembly GCF_900518735.1 of Pseudonaja textilis. The sequence goes on from NW_020769355.1 coordinate 5,540,739, forward strand.
TTGTCTCAAAGTAATTTTTTCCTGTCATAAGTCTGCTGAAAAGAACTATATACAGCACAGAAGTGTATAAATAAAGCATCACTACATTCTTTAAGACTGAACAGGAACTTTGCATTCTGCCAGACATACCAGTATGCCCATGTTACAACTAAGTTTTCAATTGCTTGATCTCTGTAATTCCAGTAATTCTTCTGGGCATCTTACAGATTTTGTTCACCGTGTTGCAAGATTTACGTAAAGTTGTTTGGATTGTTTAACTGAGTAAATCAAGTTTCTAGACCTATGCATATATTGAATTTCTCCTGCTATTATTTCAATTAGTTAAGAACCTACAATACATGATCTAAGCAGTCTAGTTCAGATGTGAAGTGACTGTTTCTCATTGAACATTTTGAATGTGAAATGTTTTATTCATAATGATAATTATTATTACTTAGCTTCCTATTCTGTATCTCTATACCGCTTCTGTGCAATTCCAGTAGTTTTCCATACAAATTGTTAAAATAAAAATACTATGAAATATAGAGAGGTTAACAAGATAGAATGGGAAATAAGACGTATGAGTGTTCAGCTAATGTTTACACCTGGAATACATGGGTACTTCTTCCAGGAAAGGGAGTAATAGTAGAGGCCTTTAGAATTGGGTGACTGGGGAAGGAGAGAGAATGTTATGATGCTAGTACTCCCATAGAGAAACTCTTCTGATAAATGGGCTTTATTTGTTGTGTTGTGTTTATTCAATATAGGCCATGCTCAACTCCAGACTATTATGGGTGGTTCACAATAAAAACAAACAGGTCTGGGAAAACAGCCAGGTTTTTAAGGCTTTACGGGATGCCATCAGGGAAGAAACATACGGCTCTCTGGGGGAATCTCACTTAAGAAAGCAGGTGGGTGGGACACTTCTTAGATCCCAGTAGTCAACACTGTTTTAATTGAAGGGACTCTGCCTCATACTGGCCAGACAATGGCATGAAGATAGACAATCCCTCAGTTAGCCAGATTGTAGACCAATTAGGGCTTAGTGAATTATAACCAGCATTTTAATTGTACCCAGAAGGCGCAAGGAGGATATACCAGGAATCGCTTATCACTGCCTTTGTTGCGGCATTCCGAAGCATTTAAAGCTTCCAGGTGGTCTTCACAGATGGCCCCAAGTAGAGCATACCGATGTCAACAACCCCCATAACTTGTGGGTGCCCTCACTTAACAGGCTCACCTAGATATTGATGGCTACTGCCATTTTGTTTAGAATTGATATTATTTTACCATGGAAATGCTTTTTTACAATTTGCCAAGGAACCCATTTTTATGCGTTCAGGAATATCTTGCCTATTATTTCAGTGCTTAAATAGTTTTTTCTACTTGTCATCTAAAGCAAGGTATCCTGGTGAAGGGATGGCGGGGGCGGAATTCTCAATAATCTTAATAAAAACATGTTCCAAATTTTGTACTTTGAAGAAATATTGTGCTTATGTCCAGTGCTAGTTTATAATGGTTGCCTCATTCACTAGCCTTCCCCCTCTTTTCTTCTTCTACCATAATTAAATATTTTTACATATTGCTCAACTTGGAGCTGAGCAAATAGTGGTTCCTACTGTATTGATTTTCCTTTTTTTTTCTGCATTGCCCAGTGTTATATTTGACATCATCATCTAGCCTTTCATTAGCCACGTGTAGGTTAGGAAGAGCTTCCCTCTTAAGCATCTTGATATGCAAAGAGTTTTATTTTGCGAAGGTATTTAAAGAAGCTTTACAAGAATCAGAATTTTTGAAGAGGAGCCTCCCCTTCCCCAAAGTAAAGGATGGGGCTGAATTTTGGATATGGTGTTTACACCTTGTAAACCAGTGGTGGGATTCAAATATTTTTACTACCGGTTCTGTGGGTGTGACTTGGTGGGCGTGGCAGGGGAAGGATACTGTAAAATCTCCAGTCAGAGGTGGGATTTGCCAGTTCTCTGGACTACTCAAAATTTCTGCTACCGGTTCTCCAGAACCGGTCAGAACCTGCTGAATAACCCCCTCTGCTTGTAACTCTACAAGCTTTTAAGTGACCAAAGAGAGGTCACTGTTAGATAATCTAATGGCTTCCTCTACTTCTTGATCAATAGCTGGAATCTGTGCAACTATATACATGTAGACTCTGACTAGATTCATCTTGTGGATTGGAATATATTTATGACATCCTAAACCTACATTATGTTAATTTTCAATAAAAGAAATGAAAGATTTCTTTATCAGCGGGAATATTTTAACTTGTACGCTTCATGCTAACTTTGTATTTCAAATATACATAGCAATTTCTTTTTAACTTGTGCTGATTTACACATTATCAGTAGCAAATGCAATTTTCCCATTTCTTTCTTTCTTTTTTTTTAACCACCAGAAAACCATATTCTAGAAGATGTAAATAAATGTGTCATTGCTCTTCAAGAAAAAGATGTTGATGGTTTAGATCGCACTGCTGGTGCAATCCGTGGTCGTGCAGCAAGAGTAATTCATGTTGTCACTTCTGAAATGGATAATTATGAACCCGGGGTGTATACAGAAAAGGTTTTGGATGCAACAAAACTGCTGTCAAACACAGGTAAAGTAAACAACATAATTATGCTTTTAATTTGATAGTCTTGATGAAACAATCAGCCAGGCCACCATGTTCCTCATTTCTTTCTGCAGCCACTGTGTAGATGTATAAGTATTGTCTAATAGTTAAGGAAGCCGCTGTTATAAAATACCAAATGGTTGTTTTAAGATATAGACAGACTAATATCATGGAGCCCTGGCGCTGCAGTGGTTAGAATGCAGGCTGACTGCCCACTGCCAGGAGTTCGATCCTGTCCGACTCAAGATTGATTCAACCTTTCATCCCTCCAAGGTCATTAAAATGAGCACCCAGATTGTTGGGGGCAATATGCTGACATTGTAAACTGCTCGAAGTGTGCTGTAAGGCACTGTGCAGCAATGCATGAGCCTTGAGTGTTATTGCCATAGGGCAGTGCTTCTCAAGCATGGTTCTTACATGCTGGCTGGGGAATTCTTAGGAATTGAAGTCCACGTAGCTTAAAGTTGCTGAGGTTGAAAAACATTCCTTAGAGCTATAGTTGATAGTGTATGTCCTAAAATAGGTGTATATACTTTTTTAAAAAAGCCCCTCTTAAAAATGAAAAAGAAAAATCTTACCAAAATATTGGCTATTAGTATTTGTATTCTCATCCTGGCCCCTTAAATGTTACATGTGGGTGTCAGACATGAAAAAGTTACTTATACGATATAAAGCAGGAAATAGGCATCATTTTGAACCATACAGCTCTTGGCCATCCTTTTTGTGTTCCTATGTTTATATAATGCACAATGCCCCGATGTCTACACTCTGAAAAATACATACGCACACACATATGTCTTAAACGTAAGCATAAACATAAATATTTCTCTGCTCACAATGCTGTTCCAGTAATACGTATGAATGAAAACTGCTCCTTAGCATTGTGTGGTATAATTTTTCTCTCTTCTTGTTCTCCCCAATTCATTTTTTCTGTGTGTTCTGTAGTTATGCCACGTTTTACTGAACAAGTAGAAGCTGCGGTAGAAGCATTAAGTTCTGACCCTGCTCAACCAATGGATGAAAACGAATTTATTGATGCTTCACGACTAGTATATGATGGAATCCGTGACATCAGAAAAGCAGTACTGATGATCAGAGTGAGTGAACTTCAGCTTCCTTGAAATAGCATTCGCTTTTCGAAATAAGTTTTATTAATAATTTAAGACATATATTAAATTCTGTGCAAATTCATGCACACATCCAGCGCATATCATAGCTTAATAACTTGAGCAACTCCAGTAACTACTGTATCTGCAGCTAAATATTTTAAGTTTTGAACAGTTGCACTCTATATTTCACCCATTACCTATATATTGTTGTGCAGTTCTTTATACACTGTGATCACTTTCCATTTTTCTAATCTCTGTAATAAACACAGTAATTTCAATTCAAATTGTATGCAGTTGTGGAAAGTGATGGAGATTACCAAAGTCAGGATGTTTCAAATGACTTTTGGTGCTTGGTCTCCCAACTGGACAAGAGATAGATACAGGCAGCTGTTCATTCTGTTTACATCTGTCCCCCACATAGAAAAGGAGGATGGTATAAAGCTAAGCTGCTTCAGTTTTTTTTGGCCTGTTAGTACTCTGGTCACAGTTTAATTTGCTGCTTGGCATACATTCTCTCCAAATCTTTATTTGTTGCTATTTCAGCTGTTCCCTTTTCCAATGTAAACCAACAGATTTTTAAACATGCATTTGGTTTGTATTTAGAATAAGGTTTCCATTGTGTAGTATTTATCTTAGGCAGATGTCATATTTTAGAGTGGGACAGCCAATTAAAAGTGTTTCATTGTTTGAAGTTTGGGAGGATTTCAAAGAGCAAAGCTATTGCCATTTTACCTCTTAAAAAATCTATCCGTATCCCAAAATTGGGTCTTCTTTGGTTCCCAGACCCATCCACTTTTAGAATGTAGCAGTCAACTTGTCACTCAAAGCCCAAGGATACCCCAAGCTAAAGAAGTTCAATGATTCTGCATTATACCACATCACAAACAAACTTCTTTTTATGTGATTGATCAATCCAGCTATTACAGGTTATAAGACATATTTTGTACATTAATTGATGTGATTTATGAATCCAAGTTGTGCTTGCCCTTGCTTTGAGTGTTCAATGATATTTGAAAAAATTGCACTTATTTAACTACATTTAGATTTTCTTTTTTTTTTTAAATAAACTTTATTAATTTTACTTTTTTTAAAAAAAAGACAACAACACAGCTATAAATTATATACAACAAAGAGACGCACCAGTCTTGGCGTAAGCCAAGAGGGAAAGAAAGGAAAGTTTGAGAGAGGAAAGAGGGAAAGGGAAGAGAAGGGGGGAAAAGTGGGGAAAACAAAGGTAGGAAAGACAATTATAATAAAACCATATTTTGTGACTGTCAGTAAGGTCTTTTCTTCTTCAAAGCTATCGTCGGCCTTAGTCTTCTTAGCGGTGAACTATCTTTGATTAAGCCAAATATACAAAGGATTCCAATTGCTAGAATAAATTGAAGATTCTTTATTTTTTAATGCTTGGGTTAGATTGTCCATTTCTGCACATTGTAAAATTTTCTGAATGACCATAAGTTCAGTGGGGATGGAAGGTAGTTTCCAGCACTGGGCAAATGCCAGTCTGGCCGCGGTTAATACATTTAGATTTTCATCTATTTATGGAGCTTTGCCTGTATCTTAATGGTTTATAATACTAGTATAATAGTATATTATAATAGTATATAATATAATAGTATATTATAATATTATACTATGCTCTTTTTATTGTTTAAGTCTGCATAAATGGCTGACATAACAAGTTAGGAGTGTCAAAGGATGGGATAGTAGGCTCATCTCCTTTGCATTGGAAAAAAATCTCAATAAAGAATAATTCATAAGGACTAAGGCTAGGATACTTTTATTCAGAAATTATATTCAAAATCTATCTGCTTTTGATGGAGATGAGCCAGCAAACATTTTAAAAATGAATACATTATGAGAGACAAATGCCTTTTTCTTAGGTGTTCGTTAAAAGACCTAATTAGTAAAAGCTCTGCATTTTGTCTAAAATTCCAGTTGGATGTATTTTCAAAGCAAGCCCCCAAATGAAATACCATAAATTCTTGTATTAATGCCATTAGGGATTAGTCATTTTGAAAATAAAGAATAGAGATATGCACAAAGCTATTTACTCAAATGAGGTGAAACTAAAAGAAAATTGATTTCCCACACCCTATTTCCCATTGCCATCTGTAGGTAGTTTATACACTATAATACTACCAACGTTTCCACTGTCAGGAGCTAGTACATATTCTAATTATGGTAAACTGGGAAACACATTTTCTAGGAGTAAAGAAATCAGCAAAAACACCTACTATAAAAGAAATACAAAGTGCAGATTTCTGAAGGGTAATAAAAGGGTAATATATCCTTTTAAATGGATTGCTGTGGTTTAATCTAGCACAGGTCTCAGTTATTTTACAGTGTCTACAAAAATTGCATTAAATAAAGTGTTACAAATAGAGCAATGTAAGAAGCTACAAATAGTATTTTATGTCTATTTGCTTAAGCTGAAGAAAAATCATACCAAATGTAAGCAGGCAGTATAAAAAGACAATTACTTTTTTTAAAGTGTTTATCTAACCTTTTTATCAAACTGTCTCCCAGTTGTGCTAGATAAACATGTAAAAAATGTGTGTGATTGTTGTTATTGTTAATTATTCATCTGTCTTAAAATATGCTGTTTGACAGGTTTTTAATTCAGTGTATTCCAAAACTATGGAAACATTTGTTCCCCTAAATTACTCTCTATTTGATTTGGGCTTAAATTGTATTTGCAGACACCTGAAGAACTTGATGATTCTGACTTTGAAACAGAAGATTTTGATGTCAGAAGCCGAACAAGTGTTCAAACTGAAGATGATCAACTTATTCACGGTCATAGTGCAAGAGTAAGGGATATCTATTTAATATATGCTTTAATCTCATTGGCTATATAGCCTGAGTATCAGGCCCAAGATACCATGATTTCTGTCATTCCCAGTATATCTGTTTATCTGTATAGCATTATTTGATTGTTTATCTTATTGCTTGGGGTTATCTTCTTCCTCTATTTGTGTTGCTTCGGTGTAGATAAAAATCACATAACTGCAGCAGCATCTAATCTGATTTTTGCATTCCCAATCCTTGATTTAAACTTAAGCCTAGCCATGGAAAAAGGAATATTCCTTCAAACTGCAATTATTTTTATTTAAAACAATTCTGTTGAGAAAGATTATTTCTAATATAACATGTTGCCATTTGATACCATTATATTTTTATCTTCTATACCAGGGGTCTTCAAACTTGACAGCTTTAAGACTTGTGGACTTCAACTCCCAGAATTCCTCCTCCAGTCAAGTTAGCTCATGAATTCTGGGAATTGAAGTTCACAAGTCTTAAACTTGCCAAGTTTGAAGACCCTTGTATATACACATAAATGGATATCTTAGTCTTTATGTTAGCAGTTTTGTTTTCCACTTGCATGAGAGTGTCTTTGTAGATTATAGTTACAAATAGATAAAACTGCATGGAATTACTAAGCTTTCCCATTCCTTGTATGTTTTCTTTAAAAAAAACCCACTTCTAAATCCTATCTAGTTTCTTGTGTGCTTAACAGTAAAAGAGAAACTCATTTTGTATTTACTATATTAAGCATCAATAAATACTATAGAAAATAGAGTTCAGAAGGAACCTCAAAGTAATAGTTCACTTTTTCAAGTGTTCCTACTGCTCATGCTACTTGAAAGTTTAGGTGGGTGTGGTTGCTTGCCAACAGATACATCTATGAAGAGATGGTCGTCCAAGCAAGTGTCCCAAGGTTGCCCTTTTTGTTATTTCACAAAGCTCAATGCTTTTTTAATTTTCCTGTTATAAATTTGCTTTCACTTACTGCAAAAGCCTTACATTTTAGTGTGTAGGCAACATGAACTTGGCTGCCTCAAAATCTATCTCTGGTAATTTACAGAGCTGAATCAAATAATCATGATCTGATCATTACACTGTAGCCTGGGTTTTTTTGTCTTTCCCTCCAATTTTGCCTATATTTGGAAGATTTGAATAAGATTTGATCCTTGATCAGCATTTACAATCTGGCTTTCAAAAATATGTCCGTTTTCTGTCTGAAAACTCTTTATTTTTCATCCCCTATAGCAATTTCAAATTTTGCATCTATACAATGTAAAAATGGAGAAGAAAACAAATTTCTGATGTTATCAATATTTTTCTACTGGGTACTTAAAAAGTCACCTTTCAACAGTATCTTTTTCCATATGGTAGAGATTAAAAAATAATGTTCCTGGCCATTCCTTTGGATAATACGCTACTTTGACTCTTAATTGGGTTGGCTAGTGAAAATGTCTGAATAGCGAATTATTGAAAAGCATTTTATATATAGAACAATTCTTCATTCCAGGCCATCATGGCTCAACTCCCTCAAGAACAAAAAGCTAAAATTGCTGAACAAGTTGCCAGCTTCCAAGAAGAAAAGAGTAAATTGGATGCTGAAGTATCCAAATGGGATGACAGCGGTAATGATATCATTGTTCTGGCAAAACAAATGTGCATGATTATGATGGAGATGACAGACTTCACCAGGTAAGCATTCAGTATAAGTAGGCTTTTCAAGGGTAACCTAATTTTGTTTTCCTTGAATCTCAGCTAGTTTCCTTTGACGGTATCCACTACAGTTGGGCATATGCCTGAAACGGTCTCAGACACCTTGTGAAATGATCTTATTTATTCTCCCTTATCTCTCATTCTGGAGAGATTTCTAAATGAGAGCAGGGTCATGAATATGAATACGATACCAAGCCTCTCCTCTTTTTCATTTAATCTTAACTGTTCCAGTGTTGGGTCATAGACTGAAGAAGATCCAGTTAAAGCTGCAAGGCAATCTAGGCAAGATAGGGATCCTAAGATTGGGTGATTCAGGTCTGTCAAACTGGCAGGCCACACCCATCCTGGCTCTGCCAAGGAAAAAAGCATCATGATACATTACGATAAGTCATGTGACGCGGTCGAGTTTGACACTCATGGGATACTTTGACCAAAGTAGAGGAAGGTTCCCCCTAAAGGAGGAGTGGTAAAGTTTGCTTAATAAGACTGCATTGCCTATATTTAATGATATTTTTTTTAACTTTGCCTTCTGGTTTTCCTGTGTTTACACTTCAAGAGAGACATGTAAATGTACAGTAATTTCTCTAGCACATGCATAAGTAAATATAAATTTAAACTGATTGTAATCTTATATTCTCCCATGAGCTGTTCAGAGCATCCAGAAGTGGGAGGTGCTTCAGTCTCTTCTGGAAAGGCTGGGCTTAAAACTCCGGGACGCTCCTCCTCCACGGGACACCACCTCAGCGTCCCCCAGTTTTAGCTCAGCCTTCGTGGTAAGAGGTTGTGCATTCCCTGACTAGAAGGGTTTCTGATTCAGGTTTGCTCTTGGGTCATTTTAGCTTTTAAAAATCTTCCCCATTTAATTTGGCTTTTTCAGGCTGGTCCCTCTATTAGGCTACCTCGATTAGTTCAAAAAACAAACAGTTTCTTTGTAAATAATGGAGCCTGCCACTCCGCAGGCAGCTTGAGGCTACTGCCTCAGGCAATTACCTTATCTAACTTTCAGATCGTCTTCTCTGCGATCGTAGCGGAGCACTCGCAGCCACGGCTCACTTTGCCTTGCCATTTCGTCTGATAGGAGCATTTAATTAGCAAGTTAGAGCCTCAGCAGCAGCGGCTCATTAGACGGCTCAGACATTAGCAACGGAGATTCTGCTTCCTGCCCTTTTCGACGGCTGGCTCAAGTTCGCACCTAATTATCACAGGCGCCATTCCCCGCTGGTTTCCCTTTTTGGGGACCGAGGCAGTACCTTCCCACTTTGTTCTCCCTGGGTTTAGCTCTCCCTTGTCTGGCTGACGTTGGATAAGCAGGCTAGTCATTAAACAGGCATTTCTTTGCAATTGCCTTTGGATCATTTCTTCGGAGTGAAACTGCAAGTGCCATTTAAATTGCAGGACGTTTGGTTTTGACAGGAATGGATTACCTCAGATCCTGTATAGCTGGTTTCCCTTGTTGGGGACCAGGGATCCAGAAGGTTCTCACTTGGAGCGCTTGGGGGTTTCCCTTCCTGGGGACCCTTAGATACTGTTTACCATATGCACAGTTTTACATATAGATATAGGCACATGTATATGTATACGGGCGCATGTATATAGATATAGATATATATAGACTTAGTCTCCTGGAGGAGCGTTCTACTTTCAACCACAGGGGAAGGCATCACCCCAAACTACAAATAATAATAATAATTAAAATTAAAATTAAAAATTAAAGTCAGAGGCAAGAGAATCAGTCATCCACAATGAAAGGTGACAACGCCTTTAAAAGAATGCTCCAAGACAAATAAGTCCCGAGATAAGCCAGTGGGCCCCAAAAAGGCCTCTAAGGCGGAGGATTGGGATTCCCATAGACGGCACCTAGCTTTGGAAAGGCAATTACAGAAACGAGCCAGGGAGGCAGACAAGATGGCTATGACACAACAATCTGATCAGGACCCAAGTCCATTGTTGGGGCCCTAGGACTTATCCACCCAGCCCAGGCAGGCTGTTTCTGGACAACCTCCCATAGGCACATCTCCAATGAGCACTGCCGGGCTAATCCCAGAGGCAACCTTCACCCCCACGGTCGCCGGCCTAAGACAGGAGGAGGGATTACCTGATACTATCCCCATCGAAATGAGGCAGTTGATGGAGATGGCGATTCAAAGGGGCATGGCAGCTGGAGTTCAGCAATCCATCAGGACCAGACACTTCTGGGCCACTTCGGATGCGGAATCCCTGTCCACTCGATCCTTTGCGCATATGGGACAATATCAAACTCAAGTATTCCCCAATATTCCTAACATGCCAGCCCAGGGCCTTCAGCGGAAGGTAGAATTTGAGGATCAGGATGTTCCCATGGAGGTGGGGTCAATCCATCAGATGGACTTGGGGTTGTCAGAGGCTGACCCACTAAAATGGGGAATGTTGGACAACGAAGGCCTCATTCCAGACCAACCTACTTTTTCTGGCCTTTTTTGTCCTCACCTCTTTAAATCCTTACTGTTCAAGGCAAAGAACATCGCTAAACTAGGCACATCAAACCCTCATCCATTGTCAACAGGGTCTCAGGACGAATCCAAGGATCTAATATTCTCACAACCGGCTAATGAGGCGGAAAATATTCCTGTCCCTCGTATGTTTGCTGAATTAGTACAAAATCAATGGGCATCAGCAGCATCATACCCAGCCCCAACAGGGTATGATAAACAATATTATAATTTGGCAGCAGAGTTTTCAATTTTTTTCAAAACGCCAGAGGTGGATGAGCCCATTGTGGCACTGGCCTCTTCTTCAACCTTTCCCAGCGAGGCCGAGGAAGCCCTGAGACCGGAAGAAAAGAGAGCAGAGTTGGCACTCCGTGGGGTGCACGTTTCTGACGCCTGAGCCATTAGGGCAGCTACAGCGCCATCCTTTTTTTACACTGTCCTCCCTATGATGGCTCTTCCACTTGAGGGATATACTGCTGGCGTCAAATGTCAGAATAGCTAAAATTATTGCAGCAGCAGAATTCTCCGCCGACGCCACATTTAATGTAGTTAAATTCTCGTCTAGGCCCATAGTATCTCACGTATCAGCACGGAGACTGCTATGACTCAAGACATTGGCAGGCGGATACCAAGCATAAATGCAAGTTGGCATCAGCCCCAATTTCGGGGGATAAATTATTTGGCAGTGTCTTGGAGGCCCTCCTTATAGAGAATAGAAACAAGAAAAAAGTGCTTCCCCCTCTCTTTCGGAGGTCTGAAAACAGAACGCCCTAGTTGTTTCGAAGGGGTTCCTTTCGGTCCTACTATCAAGGCCCATACGTTCCCAGATCTCAGAGAACATCAGGCTACAGATCCAGTTTTAGACAGAGATAGGTCTGAATCTTCTGATAGAGGTCAGTGGGGAGGTCAAAACAGAAGAAACCGCAGAGGCACCGGAGGCCGATGTTTTCGTCACCCCAAGTGAGTCCTTGACAGCAGTTCCCATTGGAGGGCAGCTAAAATAGTTTGCTGATCAATGGGACAGCTCCACCTCTGGTGCGTGGGTCAAGGACACTATTAGGTTTGGTTTTGCGCTAGAGTTTCAATCCCCCCCCCGAACTTTTTCATTAGGAGCCCTAGGTCCATGGACCCCATTAAGAGGGCGTTGATGCAGGAGGCGATCAATCATCTTCTACATATTCGGGCCATTAGAGAGGTCCCATCTGAACAGCGGGGTCACGGCTGTTACTCTCTATTGTTTGTGGTCCCAAAGAGTTTGGGGGGCTGGAGGGCTATTCTAGACCTCAAACATCTGAACAGATCATTGGTTTATCAAAAATTCAAGATGACTACTCTCCAGTCCATTCTGCTCAGCATCAGAGAGAACAATGTCCTGATCTCCATAGATCTCACAGAGGCTTATCTACATATACCAATTAGACCTGCTCACTACAGATATTTTAGATTCTGCTATTGTGATCGGCACTATGAATATGTCGCCATACCATTTGGTCTGGCTTCAGCGGCTAGGACTTTTACCAAGGTCCTCGCGGCCTTGGCTGCCTCACTCAGGATCAAATCTATTCGCTTACAATGTTATCTGGATGATATTTTAATTTTGTCATCTTCCAGACATCAAGCAAAATTGGATACCCTGATTACTCTGGAGCCCTTCAGGGTCATGGCTTTTCCATAAATTGGGATAGAAGCCATTTGATCCCCTGAACTAGGTTAGTTCATTTAGGGCCAGTGATAGATACCGTGGAGGGCAAGGTCTTTCTCTCTCAGGACAGGTTAAACAGTATCCAGTCTTTGGCCAGAAAGATCAGAGCCTTAAAGAGGGTTTCCCTGGCAGTGCTGTCTCAACTGTTAGGGAAACTGATTTCTTGTATTTCCATTGTGCCTTGGGCTCGATTCCATTCTAGAGATCTGCAGTGGTTCCTGCTACCTTTCCAGTGACCCGGAAGAGCCACTTCCAACGTCCGGATAAAGGTAGCGCACAATGTTCTCCGATCGCTCCGCTGGTGGTCGGAAAACACGATAAACAAGGGGTGTCCTTTCAAGGAACCTTACAGGGCAACGATCATAACCGATGCCAGCCAGGTAGGATGGGGAGCTCACTTCCAATCCCACACTGCGCAGGGAATTTGGACTATTTCCGAGCAATCACAAAGCATCAACCTGTTGGAGCTGCGAGCATTTCACCTGGCCTTACGCAGCTTCTACCCCTTTTCCAATCACGCCATGTTCTGGTTGTGGCAGACAATATCACAACCAAGGCCCACGTAAACAGGTGGGGGTGCCCATTCCAAACTTCTGATGCTGGAGACGGCCAATTTGTTCAAAGGGGACGAGGCCAATCTGTTTTCGCTCAAGGCAGAACACATAGCAGGGGCCTTAAACACACAAGTGGACTGGCTCAGCAGGGCCACGATAGATCAGGCAGAGTGGCACCTACACCCGTCTGTTTTCCAGGAAGCAGTGTGGAAGTTTGGGCAACCGGTAATCAATCTATTTGCCTCTCCTCTCAATGCCCAATTGCCCCAGTATATTTCAAGGTACCCGACTCAGGGGGCGGAGGCTGTCAATGCTCTGCTTTGTCAGTGGCCTCCCGGACTTCTACATGCGTTTCCTCCACTCCCGGTAATACCCAGGTTGATCCAGAAGTTATTGGAGGAACAAGCGGAATTGATATTGGTCGCCCCTTACAGGTCCAGGCGAACATGGTTTGCAGACTTACAGGACCTGTCGAGAGAACAACCTTGGAAAATTCCACCGTCAAAGGTTTTCCTCTCCCAAGGGCCGATACTTCACCCGAACCCACAATGGCTCAGTCTAACCGTATGGAGGTTGAGCGGAGCCATTTAAGGGCCCAACAGATTTCAGAGGATGCTATTGCCACCATTCAAGCATCCAGACGGTCCTCAACAAATTGTATAAACAAGGCCACGTGGTCCACCTTCTGTCGCTGGTGCCGGGGGTCTAAGATCGACCCAACTGCCCCATCAATACGACAATTATTGGCCTTTTTACAGGAGGGGTTGACCAAGGGCCTATCTCCAAATACTTTACGTAGACAGGTGGCGGCTTTAGCCTCGGTGATAGCCTGGGGTGACCTCTGGTCCATAGCGCACCATCCACATGTCCACAGCTTTCTTAAGAGTGCTGCAAACTTACGACCTCCTGTAATTCACCGCTATCCCCCCGGGACCTCAACAAGGTGCTAACCGCACTTACAACTGGCCCGTTCGAGCCTTTAAGAACCAATAGTCTTAAATTCCTGACATATAAGGTGGCCTTCCTAATTGCAATCACATCAGCAAGGAGGATTTCCGAATTGGCGGCATTGTCAATGAGAAAGGACCTCTGTGTGTTTCATGCGGACAGAGTGATTCTCCGATTGGATCCATCGTTCACTCCTAAAGTAAATTCAGCCTTCCACAGAGCTCAGGAGTTGGTGTTTCCAAATTTTTGTCCGAAACCATCTCATAGACTGGAGCATCAATGGCATCAACTTGATGTTCGAAGGGCCTTAAGCATCTATCTAGACCGCACGGCAGCATTTCAAAAATCTGAGGCTCTATTTCTATCCTTCAGTCCATCCATTTTAGGACACAAGGTGTCGTCGATGACCATTGGTAGATGGTTGAGAGCCACCGTAGCTAAAAGTTACGAATGCCAGTCCATCTCAGTTCCTAAGGGCATTACAGCCCACTCAACAAGGTGTGCGGCAGCATCAGCAGCATGGGCTACATAGGCTTCCATAGACAAAATTTGCAGAATGGCAACTTGGGCTTCACCATCACCCTTTGTCAGAAATTATAAAATTGATGTCTATGCCTCAGCGCATGCTTCATTTGGCAGAAGAGTCCTGCAGAAGGTCCACAGAGTTTAGGGGTGGATTTCGATCCAGAAGGAGTCCCTCCCTAAGGACAGGCCAAGCTTTGGTATGTCCGACTTCTGGATGCTCTGAACAGCTCATGGGAGAAAGGGCGTTGGTACTTACCTGATACGCCCCTTCTCTGTGAGCTGTGAAGAGCATCCAGCCCCACCCATTTCTTTCCGTCTGGTGGGGTTCCATTCTGGTCCGGGATCTAGATTAGGTGATGAGTCCCGGACTTTGGCACTCAGTCTTCGCAAAACTGGGGACGCTGAGGAGGTGTTCTGTGGAGGAGGAGGAGGAGCGTCCCGGAGTTTTAAGCCCAGCCTTTCCAAAAGAGACTGAAGCACCTCCCACTTCTGGATGCTCTTCACAGCTCACAGAGAACGGGCGTATCAGGTAAGAACCAACGCCCTTTTTCTGAAGAGTTGGCTTACAAAATTAGATCTAAATAAGTTCAGTTTATGAAATGTTTTAGGAACTGCACAAAGCTAGAATCGTTTTGATAATCTACATTTCTGAACTGAATTGCAATTTGTTTTAAACTGACAGTAAATTGTAGGCAATTAATAATTAAACAACTTTTACCATCAGACAAAATTGTTTGATGTTTAGCCCATGTTTTGTTATAGATTAATAGATAGATCTCAGATTTATTCTAGGGTTGTCCTTGGATTTGGGCCCCTTTCTTATGATTGTGACTTTGAACACCATACAGAACTTGCCACAGAATCAAATCATTCATGAAAGCTTTGATAAGGGAAATTTTGATGAGGCAATGCCAAAGGATGCCCTACCCAAGTCTCTAATTTCAAGGGGCAATGTAAGAGCATCTCAAAAAAAAATCCAAGAACAAGCTATGATTACTTTTGCTCTGTAAAGCTATTTTGGTTTGTTAAGTGCACCATGATCAAATAAACCATGGCCAAGCTTAAGTATTTGTTCCATAAGATATTAAGTGTAGTCCTCACTTAATTATCACAATTGACCCTAGGATTTTGGTCATAAGTCATTGCAGTTGTTAATCATGTCACCACATGACTAGAGTCAATTTAACAACTGCTTTTACAATGGTTATAAAATGAATCACCATAGTCATTAAGCATACTATGTGGTCATTAATTCTAACAAATGGACTTTTTTTTTTGCCAGAAATTTGGGGGAGGGGGAGTCACAAACCACAGTTACACAACCATAGGATAATATAGCAACTAGTCATAAGTGCCCCAAATACGATCAATCAGAATAGAGCTGGAAGGGATTGGAGATATTCCAGTCCAGCCCCCTGCTCATGCCAGAGACCCTATACGATTTCAGGCAAGTACCAGTAACGGTCCTGTCTCTTCCTAAAAAACCTCCAGTGATGAAGCGCCCACAACATCTGATGGCAAAGCCGTTCCATTGGTTGATTGCGCTCACTGTAGGGAAGTTTTTCCTTAATTCCAAGTTGCTCCTCTCCTTGATTAGTTTCCATCCACTGTTTCTTGTCTTGCCTTCTGCTATTTTTGGAAAATAAGTTGACCCCCTCCTCTTTGTGGCAGCCTCTCAAATATTGGAATATTGCTATCATGTCCCTCCTAGTTGTTCTTTTCTCTAGACTAACCAAACCCAAATCCCGCAGCTGTTTTTTGGTTTAGTCTCCAGGCCTTCAGTCTTCTTAGTTGCTCTTCCTTGCACTTTTTCCAAAGTCTCAATATCTTTTTTGTAATATGGTGACCAAAACTGGATGCAGTATTCCAAGTGTGGCCTAACTAAGGTTTTATAAAGCGGTGCTAATACTTCACGTGATTTTGATTCTCTGCCTCTGTTTATACAACCAAGGATTGTATTAGCTTTTTTGGCTGCTGCCGCACACAACCAACTCTAAGCACGCTTAAGTCAAGGTTTTTGGATTGGCTAGCATCCTGAGCTGAGAGATAGTGGCTGGCCCAAGGTCACCCAGCTGGCTTTATGCCCAAGGCAGGATTAGAACTCACTGTTGATTCATGTTTAAGTGATTGCCCACTAGGACTCCAAGGTCCCTCTCACAGTTACTGTATTTGAGCTAGGTTTTGCCTAATCGGTACCTGTACTTTTGTGTTTTTTTTTCTGCCCAGGTTGCAAAACCTTGCTTTACTCCACATTAAATTTCATTTTGTTGGATATGGCCCATTGTTCAAGTCTATCAAGATCTTTTTGGATTCTGAGCTTGACTTCTGGGGTATTGGCTATTCCTGCCAGTTTAGAGTCATCTGCAAATGTGATGAGTTCCCCTTCTATTCCCTCATCTAAGTAATTTATGAAGATATTGAGTACTGAGTCTAAGGCGGAACCTTGTGGTATCCCACTGTTTATTTTCCTACATGTAAATGTTAAGGACTACTCGTTGAGTATGGTTTGCGAGCCAATTACAAATCCGTCTGGTGGTGATGCTGTCTATCCCACATTTTCCTAGCTTACCAAGAAGTAGGTCGTGGTCTACTTTGTCAAATGCCTTGCTGAAGTCTAAATATACTATATCCACAGCATTTTGCTGGCCTACTAATTTAATCACGTGACCCAGGAGTACAGCAGTCATACCTTTGTGGATGGATCATAAGTCACTTTTGGGGGGTAGTCAGTCATAACGTCAAACAATTATTAAGCGAGGACTACCATACCAGTCTAGTAGTGAATCCTATATCGTGGGAAATAATTTACAAAGAAATATGCGCCCTTGATTTGAACAGACAAATATTCTATTCTCTTTTGCAGAGGTAAAGGACCTCTAAAAAATACATCGGATGTAATCAGTGCAGCAAAGAAAATTGCAGAAGCAGGGTCAAGAATGGATAAACTAGGACGGACAATTGCTGATCACGTAAGCCATAATTGATTTTTTTTTTATGAGTCTTTGATTCACTTTTAATTTTGCAATAGATTTATGAACTCCAAGATCCACTATTTTGTTTTATGGAGTCTTCCTAAGAATCTTAATTCTGTACCCTTCTCTACGAAGAAGCTTTCCTCATTGCTTGCTCTCAATATTAATGAATTTATATTCTATACTGATACCTTATTTTTCAAATAATTATTGCAAATAAAAACTTACTTAAAATTTCCAGATGTGTGGAATGAATGAAAAAAGAATATTCTGTCATATACAGAGTTTTGCATTTATACCCACTTAATTCAAGGCACTATCATATACATGATAAAAAATTAATCTTGTTTTCTTTCGATGCCATCAGGTCTTTTATTTTTTCATTTCAGAACACAGGCTATTTTATTATAGAAAACTATAGTGAGAGACATGCTGAAAAAAGGACAAGGATTTTCAGTCCACTTCACTTTTTTTTGTCACTGTCACTGTAGGGAAAAGATAATGCATGTATATTGTCTTTGCCAAGAGATCAAACAAGTCATTGTCTATATTTTTGGCAATATAGTAGCTAAAACAATATTAACCCTACCTTGGATTTTCAATATTTATCTGGGATTTTCTCCTTGCATTCTAGAATGTTTATTCTTAAATAATTGACAGTTTCATTAGATATACAAAATGGACTATTGTTACCCGAATCTTTTAAGGATAAAGACTGATGGAAATTAAATTCCATTTGGTGAATTATTGCAATATGTTCTATTTGGGGTCGCCCTTGAAGATTACTTGGAAACTACAAGTGGTCCAGAATGAAATGCCATTGGGCAATAATGGGTCTTGCCTTGAGTCACCACTGCTCCTCAAGCTTCACTTACTGCTGATTGGTTTGTAGGTTCATGCCATAAGGACTGGTTAGTTGAAAGGCTGCCTATCCAGCAGTTTCTGTCCATTCTGTAAGATTGGACACAGAGGGTATACTTCCAGTCCCCTCAAGCAAACATGCCATCTGTTGGGACATGAGGATTATGTCTTCTCTGTTGTGATGCCTCTCTCTGGATCAGCCTCCCCACAGAGATCCATATGGTTCCCCCAGTGATGTTTTTTTAAAAATCACTGAAAACCTGGCTATGGGTTTGGGTGAGCTTGAGCCCTTCCAGAATTTTATCTGGAATTTTATCAGGACTAAGCATTCCTCACTCCATATCCCTGATGCAGTTCTATTCAGAATAGAGCTTAACAAGAAATAAAATGACTAAAATACCGGCTTGTATTTCAGTGCAGTTGGAGTGTGCAAAACTCCCTAAAGAATGAAGTATTTTTTTCTTTTCCTGTGCACAGTGCCCAGATTCTGCTTGCAAACAAGACCTTCTAGCCTATCTGCAGCGTATTGCTTTATACTGTCACCAGCTGAACATTTGTAGCAAAGTGAAGGCAGAAGTTCAGAATCTTGGAGGAGAACTTGTGGTGTCTGGGGTATGTACATGTGCTAATGTTTGCTTTGTGCCTTTCTAGATTCAGTTCTTAAACTGTATTTTGCTTCAGTTGTGAAATTCTAGGTGTAGAACGTAAAGCTGTTCTTTCAGCATCTTCAAGACCTCTCGAGATTTTCCTCCCAGGGTTGGAGACATTTATACCATCTTTTTCCTTCAGAAAGATAGCATGGTCCAAACTCTGGTTTAAACAATCCAGTGCATACATTTCATTATGAAGAAAACGGCTTGGCTGAATAATGGCAAACTGAAATAAGAATGGATGGATGGATTTCCAAACTGTACCTTTTGGAAGAACCTTAAGTCAGTTTAAAAAACCCCAACAATTGATAAATTGCACTTCTGTAATTGTTTTCCCATAGGATTATGTTTTAATTGTTTCAGTCTTTTTACATTCTAAACTAATTGTTCAACCTCTAAATTGCCATTTGCAGGCATTTGTGTGTCTTCGTTGTTTGCAACAATGAAGCTGTTGCAAAATTTCTTTGTTGATGTTTTTGTGGATTTATACATCCGATGCTGAAAGCCTTTGTCTAAGATTAAGCACAGCAGACATAACAATGGCGATTGAAGCTAACCCATTTGACAGAACGACGCCCTTGTTCCTTTTTGTGCCAGCAATTCCATCAAATGTATAGTATTTTTCCAGCTTTTGAAAGCAAGAGCCCATCAAAATGTAATTTGTGACTTAGCACAGGCATCTGCTGTTCAAATAACAAACTCCAATTTTACCATCATTTAAGTTTTAGCCGCTGGTAATTCTTTTTCTCTGCTAAGCCCAAGTATCTAGATGTTTTTCTCCATTCCCTTCATAGTTAGTTCTCAAGGGTAAAGGCACCCTTGGATTCAAACAGAATCTTCTTTGTAAAGGAACCTGAATCTCAGCTTCCTCTTGGCATTTGTTCTGAGATTCACAAACTTGGAATTCTCGCATCTCTGATATATATGAACTAGGCTATCGATAAACTTCCTATAGCAAACTGTATTTCAGGCACTGTCTCAGACTCAAAGTATTCTCTTTTGTGGCTTTGTTTGTTAAGGTGGATAGTGCCATGTCCCTGATCCAGGCTGCCAAGAACCTGATGAATGCTGTGGTACAAACCGTGAAGGCCTCCTACGTGGCCTCCACTAAATACCAGAAGTCTCAAGGGATGGCTTCTCTGAACCTTCCTGCTGTGTCTTGGAAAATGAAAGCTCCTGAGAAGAAGCCCCTAGTCAAGCGAGAGAAACAAGATGAGACCCAGACCAAAATCAAGCGAGCTTCCCAGAAGAAACACGTTAACCCAGTGCAAGCCCTCAGTGAATTCAAAGCCATGGATAGCATTTAATTTGTCATTTCAGTTTTCCTTCCTTCCTTTCCGAATTTCTGCCTTCTGGATTATGTTAAAAGTTTATTTACTTAATATTATGATAAAATCATTTAGACTAAAAAGAAATAAACAGAGTTAGGGAGCATGACAGTTCAACTTTCAATTTGCACGCACGATAAAGTTAGTATGAACATGCTGTCTAGAAATGCTTCTGTGATATTTCTAGCTCCTGTTTTGCATAAAATAAGGCCTGCTTTAAATCTGTTTTATAACCAAAGATAAATTCACAGTAACAATCATCCTTCGCATAGCTGGATCATGTCATTCTATGAGGAGAAAATTGAGCCCTCTCAGTATGAACGGGAATCGAACATGTGTTTGTTTCTTTTCTAAAAAGTATATATATGCTGGGTGGATAAAGATAAACTTTGCTATGCTTAATAATTGGGAAAGTGGAAGCGCTAATTGCTACTTAGAACACTAAGACAATAGAAAATGAATTTGAAGAAGTAATATACTGTAGCATTCTTTCTAATTGAAGTAGGTATTGACTTTTTTCCAGCCTGAACACATTGATGCATTTATTCTAAGTAACTCTTGAGGGGAACACACATTAGGGGTATAGATAATACTGAGGGACAAGTTGTAGCTAAATCAGCATTTCTAAGGTAGTTTTCCTTGACTCTTGGGAACTGAAGAAATCATTATAAAAGGAACTTGATGCGCATTGTGCAATGTATTAGAACACACAAATTTTTACTTCTTTTTGGGATGTGACAATGCTTGGTTACCGGTTACTGATCTTTTTTGCCACAAGACTAATAAAAAATTCTTGTTACCAGTGGGTGCTGCAAAAGTTGCCTGTTTTCCTTCGGCATTCAAATGCAAATGCATCACTGTGTTATTGTAATAATTGCTAGTCATTTTCCTTAAAGCTTAAAAAGAAATGTAGCAAATTATGTTTATTCAGGCTGCACCCTAGGTATGAATTGTCATAATGGGAGCTCCATGGCATAATTCTTCTGTTTTAAAATTTTTATGGATTTCTGTTTTTATATCTTTTCCAATAAAGTATAAAAACCAGTTGTACTAGTCAGAGTTTTCTTTGGCAGTTGGTAAAATAAGCTTAATCCTATAGTGTACTGACTAATTGGAGTTAACTTTTAAAAGGCCAATAATGGATGACTCATGCCTAATTTTCTTAAATGGTTTTGTTAAAAGTCAACAAGAGGCCCTGCATACAAAAGTGCACAACAGGCAAAATTGATCTGCTCTTTTGTAACTTTCAGTAGAGAAAAAGACACTCCAGAGTTAATCAGCTGGAGTCATAGCTTCATTTGTTCTAAAGAGTTAGCAGTTTCCACAATACATTTTTAAATTAAAGGTGTTTTATGTTACATGAGGGACCTGTTTTATCTATTTGGTTTATTTGGGCAACCCATACAGTTTTGTGATCTCCAAAATGTCATTGGCAATTGAACTGTTAGAGAAAAAAGTGGGATTCAAATTTAAAATTAATAATTCTAGGGGTTAATGACTGAATAATAATAAAAAAATGAATGTTGGCATTTCAGGGGAAAGTAACATGTGAAAGATCCTAATAACTTAAGAATTCCATTTTTAAATTCTTCCAGATCCAAATAGTGTTCACTTAAATGTACTTATCTTTCATCGGAAGATTATATTTAGAGAAGACAATAGCTATAGTATCGGCGTGCTGCATACTGTATATACTCTTAGTTATATATGGGCAATAATTCATTGGCCTGCAAAGTAGTTGGCTTGGAGGTTCCAGATTGCATCAAATACTGTGACAGTACTTAGGTTTTGGTTGTGTTTTTGACATAATGGATAAAGTGTGCCCAAACTGACAAGAACGGGGCCCTGACTGATAGCAGGAAATAATAAATGTAGTTCAGATATATTAAGGTTAGTAACTTAAGTTTAATAAAAGTGTTTTACGAAAACGTCAGTTAACTTGGTTGAAACTCAACATTTGTGGGCCCACTTGTGAGCATATATTGAAGGCTGCAACTTGAAGCATAGAATGAGTAAACGTTAAAGACCCTGAATGGATGAATCAATCAAATGAAAAGTGCATATGTGAAACTCAGGGAAGGAAAAGAGATAATAGTAATATAAAAGAAAATACAAATGAATAAGATGTAATAGAACTGAAGGACAATGATCTGGTACAGTACACAAAGAAATAAAGACGTAGCTTCAGTGTCAAAAGAGTTAAAATGTATGTCAGAAACTGAATTTTTGAAGTGCACATGAAAGTGATAGGTCACAGGTTACAATCCAGAGAATTATAACAAAAGAACTAGGAACTGGTTTTGAAGGCACATTGTGAATGAATGAAATGTGGGTGACATAAAAGAATGAGTGGGAATTGAGAAGGGAATTCGGAAAAAGTGGTTCAGCCACTAGAAGACAGATGCACAAATCTGCTTTAAAAAGTTAACGTGTTGAAAATATACATTTAAGCATAAGGTTATTTATGTACCTATGATAAATTACTGAATCAGAGCATGAATGATGTTGATGATGATGAAATATAAAAATGAAAGAACACAAGGTAAATCGGGGCCAGGAAATGTGGGGGGATCAATACATTTCAAACAATTAGAACATGTATTGTCTTAATTTGTAATCAATACTGGAGAAATTGGGAGAAGACAGAAAAACAGAATAGCAAATTACCTCAAATCCTCTTCCTGGGAAATACTAGAACAATCAAAAAGGCAAGAATTTTCATCCTGAAATTAAAAAAAAAAAGATTTTAACACTGGCATCCGTCCACGTTCCAAATACAGATATTCTATAAAAGTTTCTCCTGGATCTTAATAGGAATTGCAGAGCAGGAAGGAATTATTGTAGGAGATGGGAATGGTGTGCTAGATCCCAAGTTTAGACAAATCATCCCAAAGGGTGGGTGGAACGGGAGCTCCCAAAATAGGTTTTTCAGTTATTGGCTTTGGTCAACGCTTGGAGATTAGAATCAGACTAGAACTAGAAGGGACCTTGGAGGTCTTCTAGTCCAACCGCCTTCTCAAGCAGGAGACCGGACACCAGACAAGTGACTGTCCAGTCTCTTAAAAGCCTCCAGTCATGAAGCACCCACAACTTTTGAAAGCAAGCTGAAAGATAAAGAGGCCACAAGTCATCGTCGTTTTTCAGCACTAAATGTACTCAAGAAGTGATATGTGCTGGATTTCTAAAGCTCTAACCAGTCAAACTGTTCGTAAAAAAAAAAAAGCCGAGGATCAGCTGAGAGGAGGGGAAAAAAATCCACAATCAGCTGAGAGGGAAAAGAAGAGGAAAGCGCAGGATCCGCCCTCCCACCCGCCCCTGCGCTTTTCTCTTCTTTATCCTCTCAGCTGATGGGCGCTGCAGGTCTCAGCTGGTGTGGGGAAAGCTGCGCACCAGCATTAGGCAAAGCACGCCCACCAAGCCACGCCCACCGAACCGGTGGTAAAACCATTTGAATCCCACCACCACTGGCTCTAACACTGCTAAAGTACCGTTTTGCTCAGACTATGCTCCAATTCTTCATGTCAGAAAGAAAGAAAAATCCCCATTCCAAGATGCAAATGAATGAAACACTTATGTCAAGAAAGCATACAGCAGAAATGCAAGTAAGTTATTTTTAAAAGGAATATATCAAGACAACCCCAGGACCTGTCCATCCTCCTTGTTTGTTCGCTTGCTCCATCTCTGGTCGTGCTCCTCCTTGCTAACAGGAGCAACTGGGAACGAGACTCAGTCTAGGGGATAAAAAATGGAGCATTGTTGCCCTCAAGCTAAGGAACTACAGGTAGCCCTTAGAAGTGGGATTCCTATTGCTAAGTGACATGGTGTTAAGCGAGTCGTGCCTTCTGATGACCCTTTTGCCACAGTTGTTAAGTGAATCATGCAATCATTTAGCATCTTCCAGTTTCCCCCATTGACTTCGTTGGAAGCCTCCTGAGAAGGTCACAGTGGTGAGCATGACCCTGGGAGGCTGCAACCATGGTATATACATCCCAGCTGCCAAGGGCCCAAACTTTGATCATGTCCCCATGGGGTCACTGCAACGGTCATAAGTGCGAGAATGGGTAATTAAGTGACTTGTTTCAATGATGGGGTTTAAACAAACGGTTGTAAGTCGAGGACCTGCAGTCATCATGAGATACTATGAAGTTTGGAAGCTTGGCTTGATGATGAAGTAGGACAGTGCTGTCAAACTCGCAGGCCAGATGCGTCATGTGAAAAGTGGCAAAAACAATACATCAAATACATAACAATAGTGACCTTGGACTTTTTTCAGTACTAAGACAATATGATAAAACAACCTCTAAGTTTAAATAATAATACCAACAATTAAAATAGAATACTAATACCTTACAATTCAAAAACTCAATTTTCATAATATATTCTTCTCTATACTATATTGATTGTCAAATATGAATAACCATACAGGTATTAATCCACAATATTTATCTGATCAAATCAAACCCTAATCCTCAAAACCCAAAGTTATAAGTTGATTTTTCTCCTTGTCTTGTAATAAATCAGTGGTTTCCAGCTCACAAGGAATTTAATCAAATTATTGTCTCTAATCAAGGCTGCCAATTTTGCCGCCATGGTTAACTCCAATGGTTTCAAAGTCCATAGTTCCATTGTGGGTATATGGCCCTCTTTCACTCTTATGCTTATAGCAAACTAGGAGCTGAAGACAAAATATAAAAACAAAGTCCCGTGTTTTCTTTTCCCCTGTTTTATCAGCTATCCCTAAAAGAAAAGTTTCGGGTTTCAATTTTACATCCATTTTCTGAATTTTCTGAACCAAGGTAGTTAGTTATCTGATTCCAAAATGTCTTAGCCTTTTTGCCTGTCTCCCAAAGGTGGTAAAATTCCTTCAAATTGATTGCATTTCCAATATTTGTTTGAGACTCCCTTACACATCTTTCACAATTTATCAGGAATTAAATACCATCAATACATCCTTTTATTAAAACATTCTTTCAAATCATAGTTCAGTGCAAACTCTGTGTCCACATATTTTCCCATTGATCATTGGCATAAGAACCAATTTTTTTAGCCTATTTAGCCATACAACCTTTAACATATTTATGACTATTCAAGATGAAAATTCAATAACACTTTATAAACTTTTGCAAAAAGATGTTCATCATTAGTACATATTTCTTTTTCGTCCCTCATTTTCTTGTCTAATTGACAAGAAATTGACAAAGGTTTCCTTTCACCTAGTTTAAATCTTTCAGACAGTTGGATGTGTGTAAATCGGGGGGAAAGTGTAACCCTTGTTCTCCAATTTTTCTTTTGATTTAAGTCTTAAAATCCACATCATCACAATCTAATGAATCAACATAAGTCAACTAAGGTTGTCTGGTTCTCATTTTCCTGCTAAAAAAAGCTTCCTGAAGTGAAAAAGCCAACTGACAACCTGAATGCGTTCTTCTACCAGACAGTACTGACCGAACAACAGTCAGCTTTGTTGTTGTGAAGGTTGTTGTAGAACGTGGGTTGAAATGTGTACAAGTCATTGATAAATTGTTTGATGATGTTTAAGCAGCTTTATCAAACATATGCTAAAGGCGATTTAACATATTTAACACATTTCCTCTGCCAGATTATCCTTTTCTTTAAATGGTGCGTCTAAATTAGGGTGTTGGTCAAGCCACTGAAAATGGTTCTGTACCTTGTGCCTGATGGGGCTTCGGAGTTTAATGATGTAGGAAAAAATTGAAAGGCTTCACAAAAGAAAAATGCACACACGGCTTCAGAATGAAAAAGGCAGATGGAAATAGCTGAAATTACCCAAGCTTATAAGAGAAAAAGGAAAGGCCACAAAGAACATAGCACACTTTCCAGCCAGGGCCTGGATGAAATGCAACTGGGCAATGCAACAATGGCCAGGATGTTCCCCTCCTGGCACATACATCAGTGCCTCAGAATGTGCTCTTAAATAAAGACCTTTTCATGTCTCTGAGTTCAGTGAGTGAAGAAAAGTGATAGCTAGGCTGAGGTCAACCTAATAGTAAGAGGGGAAAGCTTCTGTCTGGTTTTGAAGCTTTAGCTGTGTGCTCTTCTCTTTTGAGAAAAGCAGCTTTAAATATCTTTGCTAGGGAGATGAAATCAACACACAGAAAGGATTGCTTTCTTCCACTGTACAGCGGAATTGTTCTTGAATCTGGACATCTCAACTGCAAGCAATGCTCCATGTAGTCAAGGCAGACTTAAGAAGAGGAGAGCTTTGTTAGTTTATTCTGTCAAATTATTTTTGCAGTTGACACAACCCAACATAGCAATAGCAGTAGCACTTAGACTTACTTATATACCGCTGTGCCACCATGGCTCAACATAACTACCTGTTATGACTCCCCTTCAAAATTCAAACGAACAAAACAGAAAGCAGCCGTTTCACAATTAAATCAAACGGAAAGAAGTCTTACAAGATAACGGCTGGCAGAAATCACAATCCACAGCATAAATCTTTACTCTGTCCGGCAAACCAGTCCTGGCAATAAATCTCCAGTCTCAGAGCTTCTTGCTGTAACGTCCTCATTCAATAAGTCACTTTGTTCCTGGCAAAATGTACCAGCCCAGCTGTGTCTTTTTATACTCATTGAGGCAACGTGCTAATTTACTGACTCGCTCTCCTCCTTCGCTCCAGCTGATTTTGCCTTCTCAACCGTCTTCTGTTCCTTACATTTAACCACAAATTTTCCAAGTTCTCATCTCCACTAGAAGACTCTCTCAAAACTTCCCTGTCAGCCATTCCCGGCTGTTGATCAGATAAGGAACCAGAGGAGGTCAAAGGTCCTGACAATTCTAATACATCAGGTCTGTCGTCCTTTGTCACGTCCATCTCCTCATCCTGGTTACCAGTCCAATCACTGAGCCATGCCGGCTCATATTTTTCTGCCATGTCCTCCTCACTTGAACTCATATCAGTCACAGGAGCTGAATCCAAGCCCGGAGCCACAACAACTACCTATATTAGAGAAGTAGTCCGGAGCTGTGGCAAGAAAAGTCATAAAGTGGCCCAAAACTTATTTTAAAAATTTTTCCCTTAACATAAATGTTGGACTCAGTTGTGGTCATAAATTGAGCACTACCTGTACATTATTCCATATTGAGGGGGGGAGTGTTTAGTATTCATCAGTTTGGGAACTCATTGCATCTCCTGGAACCAATTAACAATGAGTATCAAGGTACCGCTGCATTTCATTACTGCTGGAAATCCATCTTTACAAACCATAACTAGTCTAAGGCAGCTTCGTGATGTTTCAGTGAATTATGTAGTACAGAACGATTTTGTTTTTGAAACACGTACAAATTAGGTGCTTCCTCTTCTTGTATGTTATCAGTTCCTAGGTACTAGACTCCAATGTGACCCGACCACCTCATCCATTTCCTAGAGCAAATTTAGGAGCTGAGGTCCATGAAACAAAAATCAGATAAAACATTTTGATAAAAAAGGAAAGCACGTCCAGTACTAGGCTTCTACATTCCACCTGACTGGGAAGAGGGTGGGGGTGGCCTGTTTTCTAGACACAGTCACCTTTTATTTCAAGTGAGTTCACTTCCTTTCAAGACATTGTCCCACTGAGGGGCAAAGCCACACCACCTGACAATGTAAAGCTCTTCTATCATCACTCTCTGACCCTCCTACGTTGCTGCTCACTTTTCTCCCTATGATGCTGCTTAGGATCGAACCAACACTCTTCCTCTTGACTCCCTGTCAGGGGCTGCTCCAATATGCCTTCCTCCTGATTAATCTCAGGCTGTTCCTCTCGGTTGTCTGATGGAACCTGAGGCATTCTCAGGGAGGAAGGCACTGCCAGAGAGGAAGGTCTTGGGGAAGAAGGCATTCCCAGTTCCCCCTCCTCATCTTCCGAGTCCTCTTCCTCTAACAGCACAGACTCGGGAATCGGAGCCACAACATAGACGGGTCCATCTTTTTATTGTTCTAGGATCATCCAGAAAATTCCTATCAGATTCATTGCTCTATAATCTCCAGGATCTTCATCATGAAAGCTCGTCAAGCTTATTGTGTACAGTTCGCACTTCTTCTTGTAATCTCTTCCTTTATATCCTCCTTCCTCTCCAAACTCATCCACTCTGTATTTGCTTCTAATGTGGTCTTATGCATGTCACTCCTTTTCGGTGGTCTATAGTGCTTGAACAGCTGCTAAATGGGTGAATATAATGGGTGCTGTTGCATACTCCCTTTGCCCGATTAAGATTTGTCAATGAGCTGACTAGGTAGTTTTCTTGGAATATGAATTTTTATTATTCCACACAGGACCATATTTGAGGTGTAATCACTTCAAAAGCCAAGCCAAATGCTGATAGGCATGAATTTAGGCTGGCACAATCGGCTGGTTACCTGGGCCCCGCTCTTCTCCATCTTCAGGGGAAGATCCTTAGCTTCCACCGGGTTGTTGGGAAGTAAAGAATTAAAGCTTCAACCCTATAGAGTGGGGGGGGGGGAATATCAGCCCTACCTCTTTATTATGAATGATTTGAATCTCCAGGGCTCTGACAGATGACATCCGAAAGTTCTAAAGGAATTTGCTGATGATCCTTTATGTATTCTCTTTGAGAGAACCTGAAGAGCAGAGTGATATTTTAGCTGCCTGGAAGAAAGTTTCTGTTTTCAAAAAGGGAAAAGGAAGATCCTGGAAATTATAGAGCAAAGAATCTGATAGGAATTTTCTGGATGATCCTAGAACAATTCATAAAAAGATGGACCCGTCTGTGTTGTGGCTCTGATTCCCGAGCCTGTGCTGTTAGAGGAAGAGGACTCGGAAGATGAGGAGGAGGAACTGGGAGTGCCTTCCTCCCCAGGACCTTCCTCTCTGGCAATGCCTTCCTCCCTGAGAATGCCTCAGGTTCCATCAGACAACCGAGAGGAACAGTCAGCCTGAGATTAATCAGGAGGAAAACATAATGGAGCAGCCCCTGACAGGGAGTCAAGAGGAAGAATATTGTCTTGATCCTAAGCAGCGTCGTAGGGAGAAACGTGAGCAGCAACGTAGGAGGCATGGGAGGGTCAGAGAGTGAGCTGAGTCATTGAGCCACACCCCACAGGGGATAAAAGTGGGTGTGTTGTCGGCTGGAACTTTGTACGGGACAAAGTTTAATCTTACTTCAGGTTTTTCGTTGTGAATGATTCTTGTGGTCTGCTTTGTAATTCTCTGTGAGTAGCTTTTTACTTGTTATCAATTCGGACTTGGCAGGCAGAGCGTGTTGGAATGCCAAGGACATTATCAGTTCCAAAGAATTAACTCTGTGAAGTCCGAGTCAGCTTGCCTGCCTGTGTTGGTGTGAGTTTGTACTCTTTCATCTTTTGGGAAAGAAAAATGGTGAGACAGAACACGTCTGTATCTTGGAAACAAATACCCAAGTCTGTATGAAATATGGTAAAAAGATACACATGTAGTCCTCAACTTATTGAGCCCCACATTCCTGTGGTTAAGTGAAACATTTGTTAAGTGAGTTTTGCCCCATTTTATGATCTTTCCTGCCACAGTTGTTAAGTGAATCACTGAAATTGATAAGTGAGTAACACGGTTGTTGAGTGGATCTGGCTTCCCCACTGATTTTGCTTCTTCAAAGGATTGCATGACTCCGGGACACAGCAACGGTCGTAAGTGGGAACCCGCTGCCAAGCATCTGAATTTTGATCACATGATCATGACGATGCTACAAAGGTTGTAAGTTTGAAAAAGGGTCCTAAGTCACTTTTTTCAGTGCCATTGTAAATTTGAACAGTCACTAAATGAACTGTGGTAAGTTGAGGACTACCTGTATTCTCTCACCATTTGTTTATTACGAGCAGGACAAAAAGAGGATAAAGGGGAATATCAGAAACACACTATGCTACATATAGGAAATGGCTGAAACTAATTTTTAAATATATCATTGACCACACCAAGTAACACTGATATGTCTTTCCATTGCATCTGTTCATAGCCAGCATCTGTTCATCAACCAGAGGTGGGTATTCAGCAGGTTCTGACCAGTTCTGGAGAACCGGTAGCGGAAATTTTGAGTAGTTTGGAGAACCAGCAAATATCACCTCTGACTGGTCCCCCCCGCCCCCAATCTATACTCTGCCTCTGAGTCCCAGCTGATCGGCTGGGTCTTCTTTTGCACAGGAGAACGGAGCTGGAAAGCAGATTAGTGGGCTGAAGAGGGAATGGGGATTTTGCAGTAACCTTCCCCTGCCACACCCACCAAACCATTCGTGGCCCACCAAGCCACTCCCACAGAACTGTAGTAAAAAAATTGGAATCCCACCAGTGGTATCAACATATATGAACATGTACATTGAAGAGAGAGGTTTTCACTGTCTCCAATGAGTGATAACTCTCGAGTGATTCATACTGTGACACGTTCCAAGGTTTTGTTGAATAATTAAGAAGTACACTCCTATCTTTAAGCAATATTTATTTGCGCCATCTCCATTGTGAGATTTTGAGAGACTTAAACTTAGACTTATAGACTTACAGTGCATTCGGGAAGTATTTAGACCCCCTTCACTTTCGTCCATTTTGTTACGCTGCAGCCTGATTCTACAATTGTTGGGATTCATTTTTTTTCTCATTAATCTACTACACTCAGTACCCCATAATGTTGAAGTGAAAACAGAATTTTCAAAATGTAAGTAAATTTATTAAAAAGGAAAAAAAAAATCCTGACATATCACATTGGCATAATACTTAGTACTTAGTTGAAGCAACTTTGGCAGCAATTATAGCCTTGAATCTCTTTGGTTTTGCATACCTGGCTTGGGGGATTCTCTGCCATTCTTCCTTTAAACTCCTCTCAAGCTCAGTCTGGTTGGATGATGACCATCGGTGGACAGCCACTTTCAGGCCCCTCCAGAGATTTTCAATAGGGTTCAAGTCAGGGCTCTGGCTGGGCCACTCTAGGACATTCACAGAGTTGTCCCTAAGCCACTCCTGTGTTGACTTGGCTGTGTGCTTAGGATCATTGTCATGTTGGAAAGTGAACCTTTGACCCAGTCTCAGGTCCTGAGCACTGTGGAACAGGTTTTCATTGAGGGCACCCCTGTACTTTGCCCCATCCAGCTTTCACTCAACCCCGACATTTCTCCCAGTGCCCGCTGCTGGAAAACACCCCCACAGCATGATGGTGCCACCACCAGGCTTCACTATTGGTGAAGTTAAAGGGCCATGATATTAAAGGGCTCACATAATCACTTTCTAATATCACCATGTCTTCTTTACTTGACCACTGGCACGCCATAGAAAAACTGAAGTCAAAAATATGCACCCAATAATAAAGCTGAAAGTTACAACTTACATCATTGAACAATAGTTTGATGTTGTGTTGGATGCCTTCAAGTTAGTTTTGAATCCTGGCAGCAGTCTGGACAGAAGTCCAATAGTTTAATTGGCAAGATTTTGGTGGTTTGGCATTGCCTCCTTCCTAGAGCTAAGAGAGAGAGTGTGTAGCTCAAGGTCACCCAGCTAGTCTTGTGCCTACGGCAGGAGTTGAATTGACAGCCTCCTGGTTTCTAGACTGGTGCCTTAAGCCATTTGCACCAAGCTGACTCTCGGTTTCAA
Source organism: Pseudonaja textilis (assembly GCF_900518735.1). Next base: position 5,572,549 of record NW_020769355.1, read on the forward strand.
TTTAGATAAAGGAAAATCTAGGAAGTTGGAAAAACTAGAAAAACCCTCAAGTGCCTCTGGATGACATATGAGACTGGCTCTCCAATCAAACTGAAGGCCAAAGATCCAGTTTCTGAAGCTTTTTTCATCTTTGAGGAACAAAAGGCTTATCTCTTCCCTCCCACCCTACCTCCATCTATCAAATACTATCGCATTTAAGTGGTGCGCTCAGATAGCAGAAACAATTTAAAAATCCACAAAGGTGGCACTTTCTTTACTTTCATTTCTTTAAAAAAAGATTAATGATTAGGAACAAAATCCATTAAATAATGGAAGAAATAAAAGAAAACCACTGTTCACATCTGCAGAGGCTACAAACAATAGAGTCAGTACCTTAAGTTACATCTATTTTTCTTTTTTAATGCATATAATTCATTTGAAGCTTAGGGTATCTAGCCAGCTATTATGCCCGCCTCCTTCTATGGTAGCTTTAGGTGATCAGGCCAAATAATCGTATACCCTACAAGGAGGTTGGAAGGCCATCACAGTGGAGAAACTGGGATTCAAAGTTGTACATGTCAAAATTTCAGCAAATAGAGTGTTAACAAGCTTCCAAAAATTATTTTTATCCCCTTTTTAAAGCCACCAATGCCAGTGGTCTTTGCAGCACACTGAAGTTGTGAATTCCAGCAGTTGTATTTTATGAAGAAAGGTATGTTCACCACCTTGAGTTATAATAAAAATAATAAGGGCACAAAATAGATAGGTGATATAGATGATGATAGATAGATAGATAGATAGATAGATAGATAGATAGATAGATAGATAGATAGATAGATAGATAGATAGATA
>NW_020769355.1:5573389-5589899 GCF_900518735.1 Pseudonaja textilis
ATAGATAGATAGATAGATAGATAGATAGATAGATAGATAGATAGATATAGATTGATAGATAGATAGATGATTGATAGGTAGATAGATGGATGGATGGATGGATGGATGGATGGATGGATGGATGGATGGATGGATAAAGAGAGAGAAAAAAAGAAAGATAATTGATAGATGGGTAGATATATAGAGATAGAGATGATAGATAGATGATAGATAGATGGATGGATGGATAGATAGATAGATAGATAGATAGATAGATAGATAGATAGATGAATAGATGATAGATAGATAGATGGACAGAGGTAGGTAGGTAGGTAGGTATAGATAAAGTCTATCAAGGAGCACAATTTACAAGCAGCTTCTTTGAGAATCATTACAAATAATTATGAATGAAAGATGCTCTCCATCTTTCTCCTCACAACCATGGATTTTTTTTAATGAATAATACTACTCTATTGAAGCTGACTTTGCATTTATTGCAGCATTGTCTTTTACAATTGTTCAGATCTTTTCTCTTTGCTGAATGGCGTATTCCCCTAAAATAAAAGCACACCCACTTTCCTCAGCAGCTATCTTATCTCTGGGAGGAAATACCCAGAGACCCACCCTATCTTCGGCCATCTCACTTCTTCCTTTATCCCTTTCTATAGAACAGGAAAGCCATCTGGGGAAAGATTATACTGAAAAGCAAAAATGAAGAGGAACAGTATCATTCAATAAGAAAGCTTTTGTACCACTTTTTAACCCCAGGTGATTCTCATTTCCCTGAGCTGGGATTGGTAAACCAACCTAATTTCCCCAGCAAATAAGAATAAAATACTTTTACATTTTTTAAGAGTATATTAGTTTTCCCAGAAACACCAGGCCTTCTCTATTACACAACTGGAGGCTACCATGTTTTCTAGAGCCAGCTTCCCCAAATGTGATGCTCTCCGAATATATTAACTCCAAATATATAAACATAAATCCCAGTTTTTCTGAGGATTTGCAGTTTGGGGAAGAATGATCTAGGACCTCAAGATGTATATATTAAAATGTGGGGTTCATCTGCTGTTGGAGTCCTTAGCCCCCATATTTGGCCTATGGGTTTGCTTTTTGCCTAACATTTTGCTCTGAAGAAGAAGAAAAAGATGATTTATGTGGCTTATAAAAGCAAAGCAACATGTTTCATTCCGATACAGGCATAATTTCTGCTTTTATTAAGATATTTCTCTCATCTCACCCCATGGAATTCAGGATAAAGATTACACCATTCGTAATTGTGCAGTCATTTTAAAGTATGGTTCTTGCTTTCTAACTGCCAAAGAATTGTATTGATTTTTATTTTTTTTATTTTTTTGCCAAAGTACTTTGCTTTGCTACTCTTTGGTGAGGAAAAAGCCAGTTGCTGCCCCACATTAGGCAGCAAAAATCTTAGAGATAGTCCAGATGTACAAGTTTTTCAGATCCTGCCAGAAGAAACTCTGGCCACGTTAAACCTCCTTAGTCAATAATTGTTTGGCGGCCCTGGAAAACGATCCTCCTTTCTGAAGTCCACAATTAATTGTCTCTTGCTTTTTCTTAACAGAATCTCACTGTTGTTATGACAATGGATCCCACACAGAACTTGATCTAAAGTGGCTACGGCTCATCTTGGTTATACTTAAGGAAAATAACCATTTCAAAATAAACCTATACCTACTCATTTTTAGAAACACGCTGAGAGAGAGCGCAAAAGTGAGGGAGGGAGAGAGAGAGGGAGAGGAGAGAGAGGGAGAGGGAGGGAGAAGGGGTAAGAGGGGAGAGAGAAGGGGAGGAGAGGGAGGGAGGGAGCAGGGGTGGGTGGGAGAGCGGGAAGGAAAGGGGGAGAGAGGGAGGGAAAGGGAGGGGAAGGACAGGGGAGAAGGGGATGGAGAGGGAGAGAGGGAGGCAGTGGGAGGGGAAGGGGAGGATAGGGAGAAAGAGAGAGGGAGAGAGAGTGGGAGTGGGGGAGAGACAGAGACAGATGTTCATCTGTTTCCCAAATGGAAACAGGGGTGATATTCTCATGTATATATATAATCAATAGCCTGCTTCTGCAATAATAAATTCCATCAAACTGAATATGACTCTATCACAGGCTTGCAGCGATTGCGGCTTAAAGCCCCTGAAAGTAACTTCTACCCCGCCAAAGAATGTTTGGATACTCTCACTATAAGTCTCTAAACTGAGGCTTGCCGGTCAATTTCATATACGCTCCAACTTTATTAAATATTGCTCCCTGAGATTATTATAAAAGTCTAGTTTAATTGGTATTGTTTCAGCGCCTTCTGATCCAACGAACAAAGTTTGCTCAGATTTCAGGCCCAACTTAAGAGATTAATGTCCATTAAATCAAACGATGCAAATTCAGGTTCAATCAACTTTCAGAGCTGTCTGTTACGTTTTCCTTGCAAATTAATATTCAGTGAAGATCTAGATTTAACAGGCACTTCCCGAGCACTGTCCTCTGTTAAAGCAGCCGTGCTATAGTCCTCTAATTTTTGTTACTAAAGATGCTACAGCTGCAAGGGTGACTAAAAAGTTGGCAACTCTCTTTTCTCTTGGTATTTTTAGAGTTTTCTTTATTCCCAGAAAGATGCAACATTAGTCTTTGTGTATAAAGAACGCGCTTTATCTGGAAACAAGAAGATTCTGTAATTTAGCATTGTCGTTATGCTTCAAATCCAATCATGTCACTTTCCTGATTATTTTACAGATTGCAGAAGCTACTTTCTTTATCTCAACAGATAAATGTTCAAATTGTGCCTCTTAGAACTTGATTTGAGATCATAAAATTCTTTACCAATGTAAAGGTACATGAAGATTAAATCTTCCCTATTCCTATCCAGTTAATATGCAATGCTATTACTGCCTCTTAAAATAATGTGATTGGAATTGGGTGCTTTTTCTCCATTCAGCCTTGAATGGAGTTTGATTAAAAAGACCACTGGTAACATTGGCAACTTTAATTTCTTCATTTTTCCATGTTTCAGTATGAATTCTCCCTTTCAAGGAGTCTACACAAAAAAGTCGGCGATGGTTCCAGGAGTGGATGAATCATGCAAACGTTGGTTAAGATAAAAGTTTGCAATGTCCTGAGATATTGACTAATTCAAACTCTGTGTTCGGTGGCATGGAAACATTACTGTGTTCCTCCCGCCACCCAACCACACACACCCCAAAATCACCAGCAAGCAAACATGCAAAACATCGTCGTACAGACTGATTCCAATACCTTCCAGCTGGTATTATTTTTAATGAGAAGTCACTGCAATTTTCCAGGGAATAAAGCCAGCCTCCAGGCTGATTCATAAGACCTGGGAGCCTGAACAGGGAGTACATCTCATTCTTAGTTCCCATTCCATCACACGTGGGGAAGGGAGAAACTTGTACTCCTGTCTCTGATTCAACCAAGATGGCTCTTTCCATTGCCTGCTTTTGAGGCCATCCGGACTTCAGAGCATGTGAGAAAGGGAAGGTCAGCTGAATTCTCTTCTACAGCTCTGGCACTACACTCCAAGGACATGACTCTGTTGATTACAGAATTTAAAAGTGGAACCATGTAATAATCAAATACATTAATAGCTTTCAGACAAAATTGGGTTGCGGCCATTATTTGACACAACTGGCATAACCTTGGTTAGACTGCCAAAATAAAATAAAGTAAAAGCTTTTCAGCCTGGGACACGCACTTTGCTTCCTAAAAATTGGTGAGAGGTTCTTTCACTCTAGGGAGATGTTTTCAGACAGCCACAATCAAAAAAGTCTCTGTTGTTGTGATAACTAAGAACATTCTCATAGAATGGGGCCAACTCACCACAGTCAACTCATCAGCATCAACTTGCCACAGGACAACTCACTGTGGCCAACTCACTTCAGGACAGCTCACCGGACAGTTCGACAAATTCAAAATTAATTTCAATGGAACCCTGGCCAATAATAATACAATAAAGAAAGTCCACCTAGAAATACAAGAGTTACAATACTTTTGATGAAAACATGGCCACCAATAATAAAAGTAACTACCGTAAATGAAACGGTTAATATAGCATTGAGTTGTCCTACAATAAATTGGCCAGTTTTGCTAGACCACTCTCAAGTACTTCATTATTACAATCCTGACTTTTTCTTCTTGACAGCAGTACAAAAGGCATTTTCTACTGCTTCCTTCTGGAATGTCTTTATCCTAGAAACTTGTTACCCATTGAGTACAAATCAACTTTAACGTTTTCTAAGCTTCCAAGATGAGTTTATTGTCACCTGTATACTGCCATCTGCTAAGGCATATTCCTGTAACAGATTCTTAATGTAGCTATCATTCTAACAAGGCTGGTTTCATGAGGAATATGTAATAAAATGTGTCAATACCATTGCTGATTGATCAAGAAAATGTTTAATTTTGGAGTCTATATGCCCTCTTTGAGGGGGGTCGTGCTGAGTTAAAACTGAAGAAAGAAGCTCTGGGTTTAAATTGTTGGTAACAACAAAAATACAAAGTCTTTTCATATTCCCCAAGAACAGAAATAATCCCAGGGTCAAAGAATTTAGCCACCTGCTTTTGTATGACCTTTTTGACACGGCAGGGATGAAAGAAGGGTCTTTCTAAGGCCAAGAAGTCCATGTATGTCTTATACAAGGAGTCTATCGTGCAAGGGAAAATTTTCGTATCTCAGCTGCGTATGCCCGGTTTCTGCAGATAAGAAGCCTCATCATTTTTATAGCATAAAGCAGGACTGCCAAGCAGAAAAGGAATCTGAAAAATGTGAGGCTTGCAAGCAGCAGTCCTGATAGAAAAACAGCAATAAAAAGAGAGATTCATGCTTGATGATGCTCATAAATGACTGCAGTGACCCACTTTTTGATAGAACACCTCCTGAGTAAACTCAGAGGGAACATCAGCAAAGAGACGATGTCATAAGTAGGACCTTTTCCACTTGGAACAGCCCTGCATAATCGATGGACTAGCCTGACCTACCTACTAGCGGGCCTGGTAAGTCAGGCGCTTCGGATGGACACAAGGAAGTGTACCAAGGCAAGGTTCATAGGCCAAGAATGTTAGTTTAACAAGCTGAAGAAGATATATGCTCCCAGTTACTTATTCATGGGAGAAAAGGAAATCTATGAAAATGCTGTTTTTTAAAAAAAAAAATGGTAATTGTTTTCTTCATTTTTAAAAAAATCTTTGGCCAAAAGATATTGAAAAACTGACTGGGTCACTTTCTTTCAGCCCAGCTTACTTTATAGGGTTTTCAATGTGGGGAAACTACGAGGAGGAAGGCATATGAGGAGTATTTATAAGTAACTCAAGGTATTGCCACCTTGAGTTACTTATAAAGTAGGGAAGTGGGATAAAAATACAGTATAATAAATAATGGAATGGTTTGTTAATCAATTCATAAACACTATATTCTAGTTGCAATCCATACATTGCAATAAGGCAATCATTCCCAAATGTGTTCCCTGGGCACTGGAATCCAACGCAATTTGGAGTCTGTGGGAGAGGTGGTTTCCTTTTCACAAGGTTTGCTGAACAATTCAGGTTTGCTGATAAACAAGGAATCGTGGTTTGTTGGGCTATTCTTGTTTTCTTTTCTCTTCTTTTAAAATTCTTTTTCTTTAGATCTTCTGTGAATTACAGGTGAAGCTCAAAAATAGGCCAAGAAAAAGGCAGAAACTACAAACCAACCAGGTACCCCTCTCCACATTCACAGAGATGGTATTCAGCAGATTCTGACCAGTTCTGGAGAACCAGTAACGGAAATTTTGAGTAGTTTGGAGAACCGGCAAATGCCACCTCTGACTGGCCCCGCCAATCCCATCTATTCTCTGCCTCCCGAGTCCCAGGTGATCGGCTGGATCCTCTTTGGTTGCCCTGCACAGGAGAACGGAGCTGGAAAGCAGGTTAGTGGGGGTGGGGAGGGAATGGGGATTTTACAGTATCCTTTCCCTGCCACGCCCATCAAGCCATGCCCACCAAGCCACACCACGCTCACCAAGCCACACCACACTCACTAAGCCACGCCCACAGAACTGGTAGTAAAAAATTTTGAATCCCACCACCGTACAGTATCACATTTTGTCAGTGATAAACAAAGCAGAGCAGAGCTTAGCAAAGAGTATGCAAGTAGTATGCAAAGAGTATGCGAGTATGCAAATAGGAAGAGACATCTTTGGAGGGGGGCTCTACAGAAGTCCTTTTGATATAAATCTTCAAGGCTCTACGCACATCTAGGGTGTGCCAAGATTTTTCCCAAGTCATGGACCGGGCTGGGACAGAAATCTGGAAGAACCAATTCTTGTGATCTGTGGAACTATGGAGGGGGGTGGCGGAGTCCATGGAGCCAGAATGGTCCCCAACCATTCTGGATCCCTGGACTGACCGTGTGGTGGCGGTGGCAGGGGACACACACACAAAATGGTTTTGCACTCTCACACACCGCTTGTGTGGCCCAGTTCTCAATGGACCATAGAACTGGGGGTTGGGACCCCTGGCTTAGAGGCTTCTCAGCTGAGAATGACTTTCTTTCACAACATTGCAGTTTTAATCATCATGATGATAATAACGCTTTAACACCATCGAATATCTGCCTATCCCAGGTTCTTGGGAAAGACTCAACAGGTGGCTAAAAGTGCCAAACCCACTCTCAACATCTGGCTGACTGTGGCAACCAACCAGGGGTGGGATTCTACCGGTTCTGTCCGCCTCTGTAGAACCGGTAGCTCTGAAGAGCAGCAGACATAGAACCAGTTCTATGTCTGCAGCTGTTTTGGCCCACCCGCCTGCCCGGACTCTTACCTGACCTTTATTTCCTGCTTTTTCAACCGCAGCTGCTTTGCACAACACAGCTGAGGTTGAAAAAGCAGGGAAAAAGGGCTTTTCCAACCGCTGCACACTTGCATGCAGCGCTACTCAGCAGTCCGGGCAGCTCAGCAGGTCGTAAATTGGACTGCACATGTGTGCGTGACTCAGAGCGACAGAACCGGTAGTTATACCGGTCGGATCCCATCCCTGCAACCAACCATAATAATTTATAAATTTATTTGCCACCCAGCTCCCAGCAGATCTCTGCTTGCTTCCTATGTTTAAAATGCTAAAGACTACCGGGGTTTCTTTGCACTCAGCAACATTGGGAGGCCATTTCTAAAATTATGCCTCTAGACTTGACCTTGTATTTATACACTGGTAGGGATCTGAAAGATTCAGGAGAGAAAACTGGTTGGTTCTGTTTTCTGCCATGCTTGTGTATCCTGCAAGTGAATGCATAATTCACTACGCTTCAGGCATATCGAACTATGATTTGGAATATGCAAGGTGCGCCTCTGAGCATGTCTAGTAATATAAAAATGTCATTCTGCAACCTCGTGCAGATTTGTGCGCCAAGAGAGAGAAAGTCGTTCCTCTTGTGGGTGCACACATTTTATTTTTGCCACCTGCCATTGGAAGATATGAAGCTTTGTTTTCCCATTACAACCACGATCGTTTAAATGTTCGCTCCCGTGCCTGGGTGTGCTATATGGCATCACAGGGAGGAGGAGGAAGAGGGAGACAGAGAAGCCATTGGAAAAGTTCAGGCCTCCATAAATAGCCTTTGGCCTGGAGCCGGCTTTGTGTTACCAAGGCGAAAGGCACAACTCTAGAGAGCACCTCTTTGCATTTGGCTGCATTTTAAGCACCTTTGTGGTTCTCTGAGATACAAGCAGACCAGATATCGAGGGAAGGAATGCTTCGAAGACATCAGTACATGGTAGCTTCAACCATTCTAAAAAAAAAGTTAACATTATTTTGATGAAAATGAAAGTGAAGCCCACTTCACGGTGGGCAATGGTGCCATTCTCCACTGCTTACTCAGAAAGCTCTAGAACAGTGGCCCCCAAACTTTTTTGTACCATGGCCCGGTACAAAATGAGCCACGGACCGGTACCGGCATCAGCACGCACGACCAAGCCATCGGGACGGCTCTTCGTTCGAAGCCGCCCCCCTCCCTTTGGCAAAACGAAGGATTTCGAGGATTCCTTCAGCACCCAAAAGCCGCTTTCCAACCAATGACCGACAAGCTCACCCGGAAGCACTTTCTCAAGCGCTGTCGAAACAAGATGGCGGCACCCAAGCAAAATAGGCGGCCCGGTACAAAATGATCCACGGACCGGTACCGGTCCAGGGCCCAGTGGTTGGGGACCCCTGCTCTAGCATCTGCTCCAGCTTGCCCCAGTCAACCTGCCGTGCTTTATCAGTCACAATTTGTGGTGAACTGTTGCCCTTTACATCTCACACACAATCCTGCTTTGGTTCTGACCAAGGCCTCCTGAGACCGTAATTAAGCACAAGCTTAGTCCAAACAACTTGTTTTATATCAACGCTGGGAATTATTTATTTTTTATTTTATTTTTATTTGTCAATTGCTTACAAGATAATAGGTATAAGTAAAAACATAGTTATGAATACATGGATACATATAAGAAAAATAAAAAATATATAAAAGAAACAATAGGACAGGGACGGTAGGCACGTTGGTGCACTTATGCATGCCCCCTACAGACCTCTTAGGAAAGGGGTGAGGTCAATAATAGACAATCTAATGTTGAAGGTTTGGGGGTTTGGGGGAAAAAAAACCACAGAGTCAGGTAGAGTATTTCAGACATTGACCACTCTGTTGCTGAAGTCGTATTTCCTGCAATCAAGTTTGGTGTGATTAACCTTGAGTTTGTATCTATTGTTTGCTCTTGTATTGTTATGGTTGAAGTTGAAGTATTCATTGACAGGCAGGACATTGCAATGTATGATTTTATATACTATACTTAGATCAGATCGAAGGCGGAGTAGTTCTAGGGTTTCTAGGTCTAGAATTTTGAGTCTGGTGGAATAAGGTATTCTGCAATGAGTAGAGGAGTGGAGAACTCTTCTTGTGAAATATTTCTGGACTTTCTCAACTGTGTTAATATCAGATATGTAATGTGGGTTCCAGACTGATGAGCTGTATTCGAGTATTGGTCTAGCAAATGTTTTGTATACTCTGGTTATTAGTGTAATATTACCATGTTCATTCCCAGCCCATAATGAGTCCCAAACAGTCTCTCGAGATAAGCACCCACCTTTATCTCCTTTGAATTGCTGCCAGCAACTAAAATGCCAAATTAACTGTAAAAAGTCATACGGAGTACAAAGTCCATACAGAGCTTCAAGGTTTAATCCAAACAGAGCGAAGAAAGTTGCTTCCTGCAAAGGTTCTTGTCCCTTTACACTTCCTTTATATCTTATGGGAGGGGCAATCACCTCCAAGCCTTACTCCCGAGTCACCCCTTTTGTCTTTACTGCTCTTGCCTTCTGGCAGCTCTGCGCACACGCGCTGTCATGCCCCTAGTGGAGACTGACTCTGAGGAACAGCTGACAGGGAGTGCAAGTGTAGTTCTGGAGGTTGTGGAGGAGGCTGGGGAAGGGCAGAGGCCAGCTGAGCAGTCAGAGGAGGACCCAGGCCCATCCCCTATCCATCCTAGGGCACACAAGGAGAAGAGGATAAGGGAGAGACATGAGCTCCTCAGGAGGAGAGGGCCTTGATCCTCTTCATGGGCTGCAGGTGTGACAACTGAATAAGAATTTGGACCTGCGTACTGGCAAATGCTGGAAACAACACATGTAAATGTCTCTAGTTTATAGTTCCTCTCTGAGTTTGGCATCCTTCCCAGTGTGTGTTATCTGTGGACATCCTCCAGCCCTTATCTTTGCCTGGTTTGTGTTGCTTTTTTCCTTCTTCAAGTAACTGTTTGTGTGGGAGGATTTTTTTCTTCTTTTTTCCGTCAAAGATATTCCAAGCTTGGAAGCAAAGTGATGGAATAAAAGGGGCTTCACCTGTTTTCTGTGACGGCGTTTGTTTTGTACTCCACCCTGGGTCATCACACACACACTGGGAACAGGCTCCCCTTGTTCCTCTGCCTCGCTGCTGTCAGATTCTGGAGGCTCCGGCGTCAGCACATAACTCCCAAATAGTCCTGGCCCCATCTCTGTATCGGATGTAGGACCATCGTCCGAGTCCTCCCCAGACCCTGAGATTGGTCCATGTTCTTCCCCACTGTCCGATTCTGCTGCCGTCTCCACAGGCTGCTGGCAGACCACAACAGCTTTTCCTTGATGTGCCAAATCTGGCCAAAGCCAGAACCTTCCTGCTTAGAGGCTGCAGTAGACCCCTCAGTTGTTCTCCAGAGTGAAAATTACCCTTTCAACAAGCGAAGTTCTTAGTATGAAGTGAAGGTGCTAGCCTAGAAACCAGGACAAGATAAGTTGTAGGCCGTCCTTGGACACAAAAATTGCTGGTCATTCTCTCATCCCAACCCACCTCAAGGGATTGTGGTTGTGGGGGAAATAATAGGAGCCTTAGATATATTCACCTCCTTAAACTTATATATAAAAAGGTAGAATGAAAGAATAATAATGAAACGATACTAAAATAATGAAAGGAAGCAAATGTAGCACCAATAGCAATTGGCGCCTTGGGTGCATAATCCAAAAACATCTGGAGCACCACTGGAACCCAATCAGCATTGTCCAAAATCACCGCCAGACATTTGCAAGAGGCAGCTTTACTCAGAAGAGCTGACATCTTGCAACACTACCTGTAACGCAACCAAACATCAATATCTGTCTATATGAGGTCCTTGAGATGGACTTGATAGATGGGTACCAAATCCAGTCTAAACATCTGGCAGACTGTGGGATGACGAAGAGTAATAATATTGGAGTGCATGGAACATTTGGTTTCCTTATTTCTGAAATAAGGGAAGAAAGTATTTATGAGCAAGGCAATTATTCAAGGAATGAAGGAGATGGAAGCCGAAACGCCTTTCCCCAGTTATTGTCTTTCAGATATATATTGGGACTTTATCTCAGTGAATTTCTCCAATAGCAATTTCTCTAATACGCGCTGCTGTAAGAGCAGCGGGATTCTTGGGAGTATCCTGAAGAACGTCCACGGAGAGTTAACAAGGATATCACAAAAACAGAAAATCCCAGCTTCCCAGTGGTGTGAACCTTCAGACTGGGGTATAGATAAACCGCCTCCAGCCCATGGCTAGTTTTTCCAAAGCTCTCTGCACGCAGCCCCTTCAACTGTTGGACTGAATGCTGGGTGTGAGGATGAAAAGAGGAGAAAGAAAGCGGGAGAGAGAGAGAGAGAGACAGAAAAACCAGCAACAAAGGAGAGAATCTTTGTGTCACGTTCCTCGCCCTTCAAACCCAACCCCAGACACCAATATTCCAAGGTCTTGCTTAAGGATGTTTAATATCCTGAGGCCGGGCTCACTCCAAAATAAACCCCCCATGGTTTCTTTGCTCCTCTTGTTCTCCGCTGCGAAAGATCTACTTAAAACACTAGGCAGGCCCAAGCAGCCTTTGCTGTGAAGCAGGGCTCTGTGTGTGCTGCCAAAACACTGACGTACACCGAGCATCTCATGTTTTACAGCTTCTAATAATCACATGCTGTTCTCCGGGGAACATTTCCTGTAAGATCCCTTCATCCCACTTAAACAGCCCCAACCCCGCCCCCCATCCCACTTAAACAACAAAATGCCAGCAGAAGAAGAAGAAGAAAAAAATCAATGTGCATTAATTACTTCTGCAACTTAACAGCAAAGTCCAAAACTGTAGAATCTGCAAAAAGTAATAAATGTTTCCAGCTTTTGCAACCAAGACCCCGTCAGCTGTTTATTTCACCTTTAAAATGAATCAAATCAATATGAAGCCGAAAACTGGGTCCCTTTCACCTCCAACGGAAGACAGACTTTCCATTGTTGTTGGCTTTTGCATTCGGGCAGATGTTCGCCAGACTTTAGACTAACAGTAGTGCAGCAGAGGAAATGCCAAACACGAAACTGGGTGCCCACTGTGCCTCTACGGCCCAGGTCGCAGTCAGAGTGGATCGCTGTGGTGTCCATTAAAAACACCTCCCTACAGATGCAAGCTGACAAACATCGTTCGCAGCAACCAAGGAGATAAAAGTTTATTTGTCAAGTAAATATTTGAAGTTACATTTACCTTCTAGAAAATTGAGGAGTCCAAAACTTATAGGGTCTTTTCAGATAATTAAAGTAATAAACCCAGTAACTGTGAAGCTTACTCTCCCTAGGTTATTGGGGAAAGTACATCTGGTTTTTCATAGTAGTTTGTTAAAACCGTTCGTGGCTTCCCCGTTGAGGCCAGCGGAATGTGAAGCTCTGAAGCCTTTGCTCCTTGAGGAGCGTGAACGTTATGAGGTTAAGAAAATTTTGGATTCTAGAATTTTCCAGGGGACGCTACAATATCTAATTTATAGGAAAGGCTATCCTATTTCACCAAGCAACTTGGGTAAATAGCTGGAAAGTTAATGCTGATAGATTGGTGGGGAAATTCCATGAGAAATATCCACACAAGCCCAAGGCGAGTCCTGCAGGTGGAAGAGGGTTAAGAGGTTAAATTGCATATTGTATTACTGGTGTTGAACCTAATTCCAATCTTTGTGTATTCTATGTTCTGTGGAACGTTCTCAAGCAGGGTTAGTCCAGAATGCCATCCAGCTGGATCACATCTCCCTTCTACAGGTAATCCTTGACTTACAACCAGCTGTTTGGAGACCATGCAGACTTAGGACGGGGCCAGAAAACAGGACTTAAACCACCTGGTTTTGAAGTGTTGACATCCACCCCCATCCCCATCCCGGACATGTGATCCACATTTGGGGCATTTGGCTACCACCTGCATTTATGGCCGTTTGCAGCACCCCGCAGTTATGGGACCACGAATTAGGACATTTTGGCCAACAAACAGCATTTAATACGTCGTTTCCAGCAAAAACAGTGCCTCAAGCGCAGTGGCTCCCAACTTTTGGGGAACCAGGGACCGGTTCTGTGGAGAGATGTTTTTCTGAGGACTAGAGGGGTGTGTGGTTTTGTGTGCTGCCTGCATCCCGTGGATGGGACTTGCATTTGTTTGTACAGCTCGGTTTCTGGCCTGCTGCGGCCCAGTGACGGTCCATGGCCTGTGGGTTGGGGACTCCTGCTATAGTGGACCATGTGTGTTTGCTTAACAACTTTACGGTTGTTCACTTAGGACAGTCCTAGGGAAGGGCTCGATAGATGGATAAAAATGCCAAATCCAGTCTGAACATGGACAGTTGATCGCTTTACAGCTGCCACATTCACTTAATGACTGCCAGAAACAAGGTCATAACATTGGATCCGCCTCACATAGTAACCCACTTTACATCACAACCAGTGGTGGGATTCCAATAATTTAACAACCGGTTCTCTGCCCTAATGGTTTCTTCCAACCACCTGTTCACCAAACCGCTCAGAAAGTTAACAACCGGTTCTCCCGAACTGGTGTGAATTGGCTGAATCCCATCACGACTTACGACTGGAATTGCGAGGCTGAACTGCAGCCGTAACTCGAGCATTCCCTATACACAGCATATGAACTGAGAAAACATAGCAGAAGGGAATTGTACTAGCTTTCTCTTACAAGCTGAGCCTCTGGGGCAATTCAGTAACGGCCAGGCCCGCTTTCTGCGAAGCTCGCCTGCTGAGGTTGATTTCTACACCCCAAAAATATTAAATCTCTACATGACTTTCTGGCATAGAATCTTTCCTAACGTATCACCCAACTTGGCTCGGTTTTTCTGAGTTAGCAGGTCAAAAAAACTAACGTTTCTATTGGATTAACAAATTCCTCCAGAATAGCAATATTATATCAACATGTAAGGAAGAGTGCAAAAATATAAAGGAAAGTGCCACAGCTATAATGGGCGCTGCTTTTGATTTCTGACACATATGAGATATGGTTTAAAAAAAAAAAATTCTTCTTCCAGGGAAATTGCCTTTTCAAAGCAAGCAAGCAATGAATGACCTTGAGCAAAAAATGTTCTCTTCTCAGATAGACCGGAGACAAGACAATGAGTTGGTTTAATGCACGGCATATCCCTTTTTTTTTTTTTTGAGAAGGTAATTTCCAAACAGGCTTCTGTTTTGTTAACACTGTGGTGGCGGGAACTAGTGAGCCTTAAAGCTGCAATTTCAGGTAGTCCTCGACTTACAACAGTTCATTTAGTGACCATTCAAAGTGACAGTGGCCCTGAGAAAAAGTGACTTATGACCGCTTTTCGCACTCATGACGCTTGCGGCATCCCCAACGGCCACATGATCAAAGTTCAGGTGCTTGGCAACCGGTTCACGCTGATGACCGTTGCAGTGAGCCAGAGTCACGGGATCAGCTTTTATGACCTTCTGACAACCAAAGTCATCGGGGGATCGAGATTCACTTTAACAACCGTGTTACTAACTTAACACATGCAGCGGATTCACTTAACAACTGGGGCACCAAGGGTGGTAAAATGAGGCAAACTCAACTTAACAAACATATCACTTAGCAATATAAATTTTGGCCTCAATTGGGTTGTGCCTCGGAGACTACCTGTATCTACGATCAGGATAAAAGGCACAGAAAACTACTGTCAAAAGGCAACTGTTCTTATATTACCCAGAATAGGGGCCAGTGGTGGGATTCAAATTTTTTTACTGCCAGTTCTGTGGGCACAGCGTGGTGGGCGTGGCAGGGGAAGGATACTGCAAAATCCCCATTCCCTCCCCACCCCACTAACCTGCTTTCCAGCTCAGTTCTCCTGTGCAGGGCAACCAAAGAAAACCCAGCCAATCAGCTGGGACTTGGGAGGCAGAGAATAGATGGGGGTGAGGCCAGTCAGAGATGATATAATTTGCCGGTTTTCTGAACTACTCAAAATTTCCGCTACCGGTTCTCCAGAACTGGTCAGAACCTGCTGAGTACCCACCTCTGATATGGGCTTGCCACACTGAGAGCAGGACACAAAACCAAAAACGTATTAGAATAGATTTATTCATCGTCCCTCTTCCCAAACCACACAAAGGTTCTTCGACACGCGAGGCTACCGCCCCCCTTTACTTTAATTGTTGGGCAATGCTATTTATAGAGTGCAGGAGTTCCTTAAAGTATCCATCTTCTTCCCCCTCCTTCCGCTCTTCCTCGGCCAGCTCTTCGTACTCCTGGCGCAGGAGGCTGAGGGTGTGGTTGAGCACCGGATCCCCGGCGTAGGCGTCCTTACAGAAGGCGAGCAAGACGTGCACCGTCTTGAGGACCTTCTCCCGGCTGTCGTGCTCTGGCGCCCTCAGGAGGTTCGAAATAATGGTGCACCAGCCTTGTTCCACAATGGCGGGCATGAGGTTCACCTGACTGTACTGCTGAGTTTTCCCGCCGGCTTCATCCTCGTCGTCACTGTTCTTGAGCAATTGCTGCAACAGAGAGTCCTCAAATGATTATTTCAGCGGACACACAGTTGTTTTTGGGGTGAAAAGGTAGAGGGAATCCTGCCTGCGCAGGGGGTTGGACTAGAAGACCTCCAAAGTCCCTCCCAACTCTGTTATACTCTAATATACTTACTGACGTGAAGCCTGAAAATCAATTCTGTCGGCTTCTGCGTTTCGTACACCGAGCTCTTTGTGTCCCAAAGGTGTGTTGTTGTCGTTTTCCCAAGAGGCAACTGGATTTTCTGGTTTTTCTTAGAAGATGTTTTGCTTCTTATCCAAGAAGCTTCTTCAACTTCTGTGGCAAACAACGTCTTCCAAGAAAAAAAAAACCCAGAAAATCCAGTTGCCTCTCCAAAAATGCACCTTTGGGACGACAACTGTGACGGGGAGGACTGAGAACCTCCACAGAGACCAAACGCTTCCTCTTTTGGCGGGTTTCAAAATGAGAGGGATGCTGGCCGAGTCCCGTTTAGATTTGGTTAACATGTTTAACGGGATCAGAATCCGATCCGGCCTTTCATCCAAAGGGTTGTAGGCAGTGAACAGAGCACCCTCCCTCCTCCCATTATCCTCCCCCCTCTCCCAACAACAACCCTAGGATGCAGGCTGGAGTCAGGGGTGGCTCTAAGTCAGGGGTCTCAACTGGCTCTAAGTCAGGGGGTCTCCAACCTTGGCAACTTTAAGGCTTGTGGACTTCAACTCCCAGAATTCCTCAGCCAGCTTTGCTGCTTTGCTTTGCTGGCTGAGGAATTCTGGGAGCTGAAGTCCACAAGCCTTAAAGTTGCCAAGGTTGGAGACCCAGGCTCTAAGTCACCCACTGGGCTTCCATGGATGGAAGAGGCTTCCTGCTCCTCATCCGACACATCTCCACTACAGGTAGTCCTCGACTCACAACAGTTCATTTAGCGACCGTACGAAGTTACAACGGCACTAAAAAAAAAAGAGGGTCCTTTTTCACGCTTATGACTGTTGTGGTATACACACACACACACACACACACACACACCCATGGCCACACAATCAAAATTCAGACACTTGGCAACCGGTTCATATTTATGACGGTTCCGGGGTCGTATGATCACCTTTGGCGATCTTCTGTCAAGCCAAGTCAATGGGCAAGCCAGAGTCACTTAACAACCATGTTACCACGGTGGTGGTTAGAGTGCAATAATAATAATAATAATAATAATAATAATAATAATAATAATAATAA
>NW_020769355.1:5589909-5603728 GCF_900518735.1 Pseudonaja textilis
AATAATAATAATAATAATAATAATAATAATAATAATAATAATAATAATAATAATAATAATAGGCTACTTCTGCTGATTGCCGTCTGTCTGCAGTTTGGCAGATCAAATCCCACCAGGCTCAAGGTTGACTCAGCCTTCCATCCTTCCGAGGTGGATAAAATGAGGACCCAGAAGTTGCAATAGGCTGACTCAGTAAACCACTTAGAGAGGGTTGTAAAAGCACTGTGAAGCGGTATAGAAGTCTAACTCTAAGTACTATTGCTAACTTAACAACTGCAGCGATTGGCTTAACAAAAGTGGCAAGAAAGCTCATAAAACGGGGCAAAGTTCATTTAACAAATGCCCCGCTTAGCAACAGAAATCTTGGGCTCAATTGTGGTCATAAGTCAAGGACTACCTGTATTCAACTGGGCTTGGCTGGTCTAGTAAAGAGAAGGACCGGGGGAGACATGATAGCGATCTTCCAATATTTGAGGGGCTGCCACAGGGAGGAAGGGGGTCAAGCTATTGTCTAAAGCACCTGAAGGCCAGACAAGGAACAATGGATGGAAACTGAACAAGGAGAGATTCAACCTGGAAACAAGGAGAAACTTTCTGACAGTGAGAACAATCAACCAATAGAACAGAAGTTGCCCTCAGAAGTTGTGGGAGTGCCATCACTGGAGGCTTTCAAGAAGAGATTGGACTGCCATCTGTCAGAAATCGTGTAGGGCAGGGGTCTCAAACACAATTTACTTGGGGGCCGCTGTAGGCAGAGTCTGGGTGAGGCTGGGCCGCATAATATTATACTTTATATTATACTTTATATTTATATTATACACTAATATTATACTTTCAAATCACAATGGGGGCCACAGGATATCGTCCTGCGGGCCGCAATTGGCCCAGGGGCCGCGAGAATGAGACCTCTGGTGTAGGGTCTCCTGCTTGGGCAGAGGGTTGGACTAGATGACCTACGAGGCCCCTTCCAACTCTGATTATCTGTTATCTTATAATAACTTTACTGTTTTTTTCAAGGACTCTCTGGACTTCCATCACCCAAGGTCTCTTCTTGCCGCAATTTGGCAAAACAATTCCTGGAAGGTCTCTCTCCAGTTCATAAAAAAGGCTGCTCTGGGAGACTCAGCTGATCATCAAAGTACCAATTTATGAAAATGTTACTAGCCAGCCCTAATGCACTCAGACAATGCAAGCGAGCTGGGGAAGAAACTGACAAGACAAATGAGTTTGGGGGGAGGAGGGAATGGGAAGCAGGAAATTAGCCAGATGTATTGAATAACAAAAAAAAAAAAAAAGCCCCAAAAGGGAGGCAGGAATTCCCCCCCCCTCTGTACATACATCTATTTATGTATGTATAATTAAAAGCCTAAAAGCCTAAATATGTCAATTTTCAGAAGCTATAGGAAATATGAGTGCCTGAAGGCATTCACTGCCAATAATCAGCAATGGGGTGACGAAAGATGAAAAGCAATTATATCTATCTAAAGGCCAGCTGATGAGAGATGCTTTCTAGTTTAGCATCCAATCCTATCCACAGAGACGTTATGAATAAACTGTTTCAACTTCCTCCCTCTGGACGCCGCTATAGGATATTGCATGGCAAAAGAATTAGACACAAAAATAGTTTTCTCCCCCACTTCCCCCCAGTGCAATCACTCTGCTAAACACAGAGGGATACAGTCAAGATCAAGGGAAGTACTAATACCACTCCGTAAAGCCTTAGTAAGACCACCCCTAGAGTACTGCATCCAGTTTTGTTCACCACACTATAAAAAAAGATATTGAGACTCTAGAAAAAGTGCAGAGAAGAGCAACCGGGATGATTAGGGGACTGAAGGCTAAAACATACAATGAATGGTTGCAGGAACTGGGCATGGCTAGTCTAGTAAAGAGAAGGACCAGGGGAGACATGATAGCGGTCTTCCAATATTTGAGGGGCTGCCACAGAGAGGAAGGAGCTATTTTCCAAGGCACCTGAAGGCCAGGCAAGGAATAATGGTTGGAAACTGAACAAGGAGAGATTTAACCTGGAAATAAGGAGAAACTTTCTGACAGTGAGAACAATCAACCAGTGGAACAGGAGATTTTCAAGAAGAGATTGGATTGCCATTTGTCGGAAATAGTGTAGGGTCTCCCGCTGGGGTGGGGGGTTGGACTAGATGACCTACAAGGTCCCTTCCAACTCTGATTATCTGTTATCTGTTAAACACCTAATTCACACCGCACTGTCTTAGGCCTTAAAGATATTTACCCATGTAGTAAGGCTGTATGGATATTACCTTTCTCATCTTCTCATCCTTCCTACTACCTTCTCCTATTGGTATCTACGGTATGATTTATCACCTGTTGCTGTATCTTATGATCAATGATTGTAACTATGACCTATGATCTATGACCTATCACTTTGTTGTTGTATGTACATCCAAAGCTTATGCACCAAGGCAAATTCCTTGTGTGTCCAATCACGTTTGGCCAATAAAACATTTTATTCTATTCTATAAGATTCCTCTTTAGGAAGTTGGGACCATCGCCCTGGCATCCTTTTCCAAAGATTCAGAAAACTGTTGAGATATGAGGATGTCACTTAGCATAGAATAAAATAACAGAGTTGGAAGGGACCTTAAGAGGTTTTCTAGTCCAACTCCCTATTCAGGGCAGGAAACCCTGTATCATTTCAGACAAGAAGTTGTCACTGAAGGGTGGCCATTTAAATTATTTAAATAAATAGAAATGCACGGTGACTATTTCTCTAGCCAAACAAATTTCTCCAGATAGTTCCCACTAGCAAGAGAGGGAAGAACATTTCCTGGTATATTTTCTCTGCTGGTATTTCTCCACATTTCCATCGTTGACAGCAGTGCTTGCTGGCTGGGGGATTCTGGGAGTTGAAGTCCACGCATCTTAAAAGTTTCTAAAGGTTGAGAAAGCCTGATTTACAGCTTAAGTTCCCTGCTAATTGCATGCTTTCTGGAATGCTACTCCATACTAGTCCGAGCCAAAGGAATTGGACCGAAGTCTTGGATGATTCTATATCACCGCAAGAGGCACATGGCCATCTAGGACCATGATGGCGAACCTATGGCACGCATACCGGAAGTGCCACGCAGAGCCATCTCTGCCGGCATGTGAGCCGTCGCCCCAGATCAGGTTTACTGAGTATGCACACGCGCCTCCTGCCAGCCGGCTGATTGTGCAGAGGCGTGGGGAAAATGCGGGGGTGGTGGTTTGCATGCGCATGCAGGGGGCGGAGGGAACGGTGGGGGGTGTCGGCACACGCCGATGAAAAAGTTAGCCATCACTGACCTAGGAGGATCTAGCAGGCACCTTTAAAAGAAACGAAGTAACTCTTTTGGACTACAAATCCCATAGTCGCTAACATATTTGTGAGCCTCGGCGGCGCAGTGGTTAGAGTGCAGTACTGCAAGCTACTCCTACTGCAGTTTGGCAGTTCGAATCTCCCCAGGCTCAAGGTTGACTCAGCCTTCCATCCTTCCGAGGTGGGTAAAATGAGGACCCAGATTGTTGGGGGCAATAGGCTGACTCTGTAAAACGCTTTGAGAGGGCTGTAAAGTGGTATATAAGTCTAAGTGCTATTGCTATACTCCGGGCTGTGATAGAGCAGGACATCAGACTGTACCGTTTGCCTTCACCTCTTCCCATACACACAAAACGCCACCTTGAAAAAGATGGAACATGTTTTTCTAAGCATTTAAATTCATTATAACTTGCGGATAGTCCAGTCTTAGGGGGCGGGGGGGTGTTCATTCTGCAGCTTCCATGAGGATGGAGAAGCAGCCCCAAGTATTGGGGTGAAGGAAGAATCGTGCATTTCCCTTCTGGGAAATCCTATTCAGCTTTTCCACTAGAGGAGTCACCCAACTCCTCTGATAAATCGGGGCCAATGTCAGAGGAGTAGTAAAAGGTGGGGGGGGAAGAGTGTTGTCTCTCTCTCTCTCTCTCTCTCTCTCTCTCTCCTTCTGCTCCCTAGAAATAAGATGAATGCAGCCAAGATGCTTGATTTTTGTCTGCAAAACTCCCACATGGGCCCTGCAAGCCAGCCATCTGGCTACACAGATGAAGTAAAAGGTTGCTCACAGCATATGGCAGCCAGATACACAACACAATGGGGGCAGGCATTCTCTAAATAATAATAATAATGATAATATTTTTTTAAAAAAAAATACAATGCCTTTGCTTCGCTGGGCTGCCTCCTGGGTAAATTGCTATATATGCAGCTCATTAATTAGTTCCTAATCACAAGCATCTCCTTACTACTATGTTATAATTAAGGAAGGAATTGCTTCTCCGGCTTAAAAGAGAGAAGGGATGTCAAATCCTCCTGAATTGTATTCAGAGAGCCTGCCCTGCTCATCTCTGCTCTTAACTCCCAGCAGAGAAAGCTTGATTGCAACATTTCCTGTGATGGTAATGCGCCTCTAGTGGCACACAGGTTCACGCTGGGCAAGAAGGAACCGCCGGCAGAGAAGGCACTCGGGCCCAAGCTAAAGGATAAACCAAAGAATAAGGCTATAATATCCTGCACAACCCCGACAGCTGTTCCGACAAGGTTCAAGGCACGGTTGAAAAGCACTCATTCAGATGCTCAGCAGCACTTAGCAACTCCCCTCTTTCCAACGGGGCCCCATGGATGATTGCTGTCATCTATCATCCATGGGGTACTGCAGTCCAACAGCCTCTGAAGGATACACAGGGTCGGCGTTCCGAATAATGCACCCACTGAAAGCATCTGAGGCAGGTAGATTCCTCAAAGAACATGTTTTATTGGATACATCCTATCGGCACAGCTCTAAAAGTTCCTGTGGTTTTCACCTAATTAAAAGAGCGAAAATCCCCTCCTCCCAGATGTCACTGGTCACACTGTCCAATAAATATAGCTGGCAGGCTTGCTTGATCACTCCTCTCCTCCTTCAACAGCCACCTGTTACAATGACCTTGGTTCCCACAGGAAAACTTTTTGTTTTGGCAGTAAGCCAGTCTATTTACTCCCCCCCCCCTCCCCCCCCTCAGGCTTCGTGGTAACTATGAGGGAACACAAGATGGCTTCAGCCAGGTTCGCTTCAGAGTTGACACACAGCTTCTGCCTTCCTTGAACATCGATACGTTTGGTTAGAGCTGACTGAAGCTGGAAGACAAAAGCCACGGACAGGCCAAAGGTTTCCCACTGCCATAAGCTAAAACTAGGCGATTCAGCTTACAAGTCAACACGGGTGCTTTTTCCAAAAGGCAACTGGACTTTCTTTCCTTTTTTTTTCCTTTGAAAATGTTTCACTCCTCATCCAAAAAACGTCTTCAGTTCTTCAGTTTCTTGGATGAGAAGCAAAATATTTTCAAAGGGAAAAAAAAAAAACCCAAGAAAATCCAGTTGCCTTTTACAAAAAGCTCCTTTGGGACAACCATGATCTGGACGATTGAAAATCTCCACAGACGCTTAGAAGTCGACCCTTTTATTAGAAGGAGTCACACCCAAATCTCACCAGCCCAACTTAAATAAGAGAAGATCAACTCTTCTGTGCCTAATGAAGTGATTATTTATTCCCTTAGGCTGCGTGATCTCCCAGATTTTCAGAAACATAATTGCTGTCAACGCCCTAAACTTCTACACATCTGAAAGGTATCCAGGTTGGGGAACTATGCAATTAGCGAACATTATTTACTGAAAGTCGGTTTGGCGTAATGATGGAGGCGCTGGCCAAAACTAGGAGTCTGTGAGTTCTAGGCATCTCTTGGGCATGAAAGCCACCACATGACTTTGGGCCATCCAACCTCTTCTCATTTCAATCCACCTCACAGGATTGTTACTGTGGGGAAAACAGGAGGCAGGAGAATTATGAGGTGTGTTTGCTGTCTTGAGTTATACAGTATATTAAAAGGGTAGGATAAAAATCTAATTATACAGTATGTGACTGTCAACTTGTCATGCTGATGTTATAAAAATATAGAATAATGTGTTCATTATTTACAATGAATGTATAGTTTGGTTTACTGCATTGTGCTAAATACTACTATTTGTCTTTTATAAAGATTAAGAGCAAGCATGTGGATGGGAAAATACTATCATCTTTCTATTTTTTTTAATGTCTTTGAGTCATCATCAACTCCTGACAAATGCTTGGTTTAAGACTCTACAGTTTTCTTGGCAAAGCTTTCCAAAAATGGTCTGTCATGGCCTTTTTCTTCCTCTAGGGCTGGAAGAGAAGGAGAGGGAGAGAGATTTGCCCACAGCCATCCAGCTAGTTGTGTACCTGAGGTGGGGACTGGAACTCACCCTCCCACAGCTTCTAGCCTGGCGCCTTAACCACTACTGCAAACTGGCTCTCTAAGGACCAAATGGTCAACTTGGCAGTCAAAAAACCTGAGCAACAATTATAAACGAGGAGAACAGGTGGCTGAAAGATAATGATACAAGTGGACTTCTCTAGATAGGAATGTTTTCTTCAGGTCAGCCACTTCTACAATCCTATCGATAATACGGAGCTGAAGTTCTTGATTGAGTCTCCGGAATTCTGAAAGGATACAAAACTACTGAATAACCTACATCATTCCTTAAATAGAAGGCTTAGGCGGTGCCTGTCCATCTATACACAGGAAGTCCATACCAGGCCATTTAAAACCCAAAAGGAAGAAAGAAGGGGACTTCAAGTGCATATTAAAACCACATGGCTATCCCAAATCACAAGCTAATGAGGATGAAGCATGATAAGTAGCTCCAGAATGCCCAGTTGGTGTTGGGGGAAACGGCCCCAGAAAGGAAGGACAAAATGCCCTGCTTAAAGGAAATGGCTGGCTGGATTGATGAACAAGAATACTCTCCCTGGAAGGAAGAAAATACTGCAATTGTGGCCACTGTAGTCATTCCTGTCTGCCAGTATGAAAAATATTAAAGATTATGCATTCCTCTTGGTCACTGATTCCTGAGCTAAAAGTTTAATTTATTAGTTAAAAGTTTATTATGATTCTAGCTCGTCTTTTTATTGCTTTCTGATATTACAGCGGGATGGGTAACTAGGCAGATCATTGGCAGTGAAGTTTAGGAGTGGTTGCCAAAAAAGCTGGCGATTATCTACGCTTTACAATTTACCTGCCCTCCTATCCAAACGGCAAAGCAACTATAGATGAGGCAGAAGAGGGATAAAGACCCTGGTAATGTCCTACCAGGGACCTTGCATTCGCAGCAAAGTTGGTAGGTTTGCCCTTTCACCAGGAACTAGACGAACGGGGCAACGTCCTTAGTACTTTCCTGCCATTGTGCACTCTTGTCCAGACTGTCTAACATCCAAATGAAATCTACTTGAGAATTATTAAAATATAACCAGATGGTGGCATATCTGGACAGCCCAAATACAGGTAATCCCAACGCTAAGATCAAAGTCGGTGGAAAAGATTTCATGGCTCTTCCCTTGCCACTTGTTGCAAGAAATGCAACAATTTATTGAGCTCAAAAGCACATAAGAGTTTGGTATTGCTACCTGTAGTATAAGAATTTACTCAACTAACAGTCAACGCTAAATTGGTACAAGGTAAGGGTCAATGGGGAGGAAGAGAGGGGAGCTGGACTTAGGTCTTGTTGATTCCGAAACGATGACACATTTAACCCCACCTTCCAGCTCAGCTTGCTCTCCTCCTTCTCCTTAGACTTGTGCTAATTATGTAATAATAGATAAAGTATAATGGCTCCTCTTACCTTTTCTACCACTAAGTCGTAGAGAAGAGTCACAGTGCGGATGTACAGGATTTCCATTCCTTTCTCTGTGCAAAGATTCCTGAGTACTTGAAGGCCTCCAAGTTTGAGAAATTGTTGCTGGGCGTAAGGAAAGTGTCGCAGCATCGAGGACAAAGCAAAAAGGGCCTAGGAAGAAAAAGAAACCAACCCACATCCATCATCATCAATTTTTCATTTCCTGGGTCTCATCATGCATGCCCTTTCTGCACTTCTTGCAGTTCTCATGCCTCGACACATCATCAATATTTACTTAGTTTACAAATACACTACAATAGGTAACGAAGATTATTTTTATATGATTACCGAAGGGGTTACGGCCTCTCTGTGACTTGGGGACAGGACCCTCTATAACAGGCGAGTGGACAGTTATGCTTTATGATACCTGAACAGAAATGTAACGAATCCACAGCAGAATAAAAGGGCTGGGATCCAATTTTTGTAAGCAGAACTCGTTTGCAACACGGTCTCCCCCAAGAAATATGAGGGATGTAATTTTAACCAATCCTTTTTTCCTCATCCCTAGCCCCGGAAAAGTTGCTCCTGAAGATTCCCCCACGATGTATCTCATGAAACTCTGAGAAAAATAAGGAAAATCAGCTCTGCTTCCTTCAGAGAAAATATCTATTGGGAGGTAGCCCCACAAGTGAAGGTTATCCAGAGGCTGCTGAAAACCATATACTGAGCCCATTCATGCTATTTACCAGTTAATTATTGTGAGTTTATTTCTTTAGACCACGGATGTCAAACTCACGGCATCACATTGCCGCCACGTGATGTATCATGACATTTTTCTCTTTGTGGAGCTGGGGTAGGCATGGCCTCAGGGGTGGGATTCAAATTTTTAACAACCGGTTCTGTGGGCATGGCTTAGGTGGTGGGTGTGGCTTGGTGGTCATGTGACTGGGTGGACACGGCTTGGTGGTCATGTTATTGGCTGGGTGTGGCCAACTCAGTATCACTCACATCGAAGCACGCATCTCCTCGCCTGGCCTCTCATGACTGTGGGGATGCTGCAACAGTCGTTAAGTGTGAAAAATGGTCATAAGTCACTTTTTTCAGTGCCATTGTAACTTCGAATGGTCACTCCACACAAGCAAAGTACCAGCAAAGGAGGGGAAAAGAACTCCAGAGATGTTCCTGAGACAGGAAGCCTAGTCCTGCCAAGAATGTAATAAGGGTTAACAAGCAACACCAGAATGTTTCCTTCCTGCCTTCCTTACAGGATTAGGCCAGTAATTTCTTCTAACAACCGTTTCTCCGAACTGCTTAGACTGTTAACAACAGGTTCTAGCAAATAGATGCGAACCGGTAGAATCCCACCCCTGCATGGCCTGCATGTGATTCATCTGGCCATGGGCTGCCAGTTTGACACATCTGCTTTAGACCTACAAAACCTGTTATATCATGTGTAAATCCCACCCAGAAACCAACACAGCTAATGAGAGAGTTTAGGTAACTTATTTCAATATGTATAGCCCATTACTACGGTATACCAATACAATTCATTCCCCATAGTTATTAGAGCTATCAGATTAACGAGACTGTGCCCATAAACTTCCATCTAATTGCTTATTTCTAGCTCTTTAGCCTTTGAAGTTGTTGTGATTCATATCTATAGCGCTTTATTTTATACTACATGATCAGAGTCTTATAGTTAAAATATTAATATGAAATATAGTTTACCTGCAGATTTTAGTAATGTAGTTGTTTTACAATTCCTGTTAGTTGTGTCTATTTTTATCTTTAGTTATTATTCTCTAGTTTTACTCACATTACATAAATATCAACTATGGTTACTTTTGGCTTCATAATTTTAACTCTATAATCTTAATGATATCACAGGTAGTACAAGCGTAGAGACTGCGCAAGCGATTTAACGTCTGGTGCGATGGGTGGCCATATAAATTTGATAAATAAACAGAGGTTTAAATTTTACTAATTTCTTATAACAGAATAGCTGTAATTCTTGCATGTCACATTTTGCTGGTCCATGCCTGAAATAAAATACCACTACCAACACCCTACCCAAGGTTTTTAATTTGGACTTCAGGATAAATATACACAATTCTTGAGGGCAGAATTATTTTGCTCTCATTATTCAGTGATTTCCATTTATTTCCCTCCAGACTGAGAAGCCAGAAAAATGAGAGATCCTGGTTTATAAGACTCCAGGGAGAGAGGTCGTGGGGAAAGGCAACAGATTGCATCTATGGGGAATTTGCCACAGAAGTGCTGAAAACACAAGCACTGTATGAAAGAAACCAACTCTCAAGAGTGATCCAAACTCCCAAGTAGTGATGAGCCCTTTCAAGTTTTTATTCCCATCACAGAATTGACTCAAGCACAAACATCTGGGAATGAAAACAGTAGCAGTACATGCAGCCCTTTTGCTTGACTTTTAACAATCATCTCATTAATTAGGTATTAGCATTAGTTATTGCTGTGGCTTTGACATTTCCCTGTAAGGCACACTAAACAGAATGTCATTAAGATGCCATTATAAGGTGCCGTCTGCAGTGAAAAATCACAGAGATATGGATACATTTCTGGCCCACTAATCACAGAGTCACTGATGCCCTGAAAGTTAAAAGAGTTGCAGATGTCAGATTTACTGGACTGGAATTTTTATAATAAGCCAAAGTGTGAATTTTCCTGATTTTGTTCACCCTTTGGGTAGACCAGGTCAAGAAACGGATATGGCAAAGATTCCACAAATGCTTTTTATTGCAGTAAAGTAGAAAAACAGAATCTTGCAAACCTATCCAAATTCCTCTCTGTCCGATTTTACACTAAGCAAAACCAACGGGGAGGTCATTTTCTTCCTCTTGTAGACAAATGATGGACTGTGCCACCCCTCTTAACAACTCACTCCTTCTCTTCTTAACAGCTCTCTCAGGCCGTCCTCATGGTCACCTCCAATTCCTTCACAGCCTTTGGTTTAGTTGGTAGTGTGAACTTCACCATTATGGCTTCTACCGTAGAAGGCTTAGCATTATGTCTGAACCCAGCCAACCGTGGCTCGTTCAAGACGACTGCTTGGGTTTGGTTTCACAACTCACGGGAACCCAGCTACTCTTTCAGAACATCTTCTCTGTGTGTACTTTGCGCCTTCTCCGGGAGCTCAGTTTCTCCAGTCTATTCCTTCTTGTGATGTAGAGGATGCGTCAGCTTTTATAATGAAGGCATGCTGTCTGTAATGCCACAAGACTTTCCAGCAACCCCAGCCTGTGAAAAAAATATGTCTTTCATAGAATGTAGAACATAGAAAAGTCAGAAGCGGTGGTGGGATTCGATTTTTTTTGCTACCGGTTCTGTGGGCGTGGCTGGTGGCCGTGGCAGGGGAAGGATACTGTAAAATCCCCAGTCAGGGGTGGTATTTGCCGGTTCTCTGAACTACTCAGAATTTCCGCTACCGGTTCTCCAGAACTGGTCAGAACCTGCTGAATACCACCTCTGGTCAGAAGGGACCTTGAAGGTCTTCTAGTCCAACCCCATGCGCAAGCAGGAGACTGTATACCATTTCAGATAATTGTTGTCCAGTCTCTTTTTGGAAGCCTCCAGTAATGGAGTACCCACAACTTCTGAAAGCAAGTTGCTCATTGGTTGATTGCTTCACTGTTAGGAAATTTCTCCTTAGTTCTAAATTGCTTCTCTCCTGGGTTAGTTTCCATCCATTGTTTTTCATCTTGCCTTTTGGTGCTTTGGAAAATAGTTTAACCCCCCCTCTCCTCCTCTTTGTAGGAGCCCATCAAATATTGGAATACTGCAATTTTCATAGTGCAATTTTCCCTGAATAGGGATGCACAGGTATCTCTTTCTTAATGCTAATGCAAACATTTTCTGTTAGTGCCAATCCTCCTATTCAGAAAAGTGCCTGAAAATAAATTTATGCATTTATACATCAAACGTCTTAATCACCCATCTCCCTGAAAAAGGGGTTCTACAAAATGTTACAAAGAGAACTTTCCAGTCAACAACTTGCCAATCTGTCTCCCATATGTGTCTTCCTAAGAGTGAGTCACCTCAGGTTAACCAAAGATTAGCATTTCCCGCTTTTTCTTTTCATTCTGCTTTCACTCAAGAATCATCATTATCATCATTCGTTCACAAATTAAATGTCTACCACCTGACTCTGGGAAGCTCACAACAACAATTACAATCATATTAATAAAGGCATAAGACATAAATACAAAAGACGGCAATCTGAGGAAAAGAGGGTCTCATTCTCCCTTGCCAAAAGCCTGGCAGAAAAGCCACCTCACCACCACTCTTCTACAGAACAACGTAGTGGCACCCATTCAGCTCTCAGGGAGAGCCTCATTCCAGAGGTCAGACTTTGCTACCAGGGTTTTGAGAAAAGACATTTTTAATCAAAGGAATCTGGAGCACGCCAACCCTGCAGGTCAGTGGTGGGGTTCAAAATTTTTTACTACTGGTTCTGTGGGCATGGCTTGGTGTGACTGGGTGGGCGTGACTTTTTTTTTTTTTTTTTTGCTTTTTTGCAACCACCTCCCCACACCCATTTTTTGGGCCTTCTGGGCCTCAGGGGAGCCTCCTGCGGGACGTTTTTGCTCCCAGAAGGTTCCCCTGGGGCTCAGGAAAGCAAAAAATGGAGGGGGGGGGCTGTGCCCCCCTCTCCATCTTTTTGCCTTTCTGTACCTCAGGGAATCCTCCTGGGCGAAGCAGTAAGACAAGCTAGGGGGATCCCGGCACAGCTGATCGTATGAACAGCTGATCGTTGGGAAGGAGAAAAAAAGAAACACCTTAAGTCAGGCGGGCGGAGTGAGCGAGTTATCGGGTGGAGGGGCAAGCGAGCCAGAGGCAACCGGGCGTGGCCAGCCAGTACTACCGGTTCAGCGATCCACGCCAAATCCTTGCTACTGGTTCGCCCGAAGCGGTGTGAACCGGCTGAATACCACCACTGAGGAAGTCCAACAAATGATCAAGCTATGATCTCTTCTATCCCCGTCAAGTAAATGTTTTGCAACACCTTCTTTTCCCAGCTGCCTCCATTCTTTTTATTATATCTGCTGGTGATATCTACCTACCTGCCACCTTTTACATTTGTTACAGTTGTGCATAGAGTCTTTGTCCCCCCCCCCCTCCAAAGCATTATTGGGGAAGGGAAGGATGGAAAGGGAGCCCAACTATCATAATGTTCCAATCGAAACATCCCCTTCCGTCTTGTCTCCTTCCTAATCTAAGGAGTTGCCAAACTGTATAAAACGCCAGTGAAAAAAAAAAAACAAAGCTCACAGAATGAAGTTTAATTGGGCACACTTCACCCTTGGACGTTCGATACATTATGCAAAAGTTGGCTTTGGAAATATCATGGTTCTCCTCTATTTTGTTAGCCTGCCCTGGCTGAAAGTATTAAAGGCAGTCGATACATCACCTCAGATTCTGCCCCAAAGCTATGCAATGGCTTGGCTTATTAAAAAAAATCCTGTAATGGCCTGGTTAGAGCCACCTTCTGAGGCGATGTTGGCGGCATCCTACAATAGGAGCTGGGACACCTTAAAAAATAGGGGTGATGAGGATTAATTTTGAATTGGATTGTCTTTATCTGTAAAATTATCACACACACACACACACACACACTTGACCAAAAGCACCAAGTGAGCCCTTCTTTCTATCTCATTTCATTCATATGCAAGAGTCCCATTTATGAAAAATGCAGCAAGAAACAGGACTGGAGTGGTGCTTGTATCTAGCAGACAGAGTGGCTAGGCTAGAGGGATATAAGTAGCAGTATTTGAACCTAGGTCATGAGACATATTTTACAAGCCACAATATGCCAGGCCACAGTCAAATAATTGCCCAACTGGGAGTTCACTCTTAGAAGAGTGCAAAAGCTTCCTTATTCAAATCTGGTGTTACTCGAGTTACCAGGATGGATACAAATTCTATTTGTGCTAAAAAGTTAAGAGTAATGAGAGGGCAGTTAATACAGAAGTGGTTGGAGGATGTAAACTAGGAGCCCTGGGAGAGTAGAGTAGAGTAGAGTAGAGTAGAGTAGAGTAGAGTAGAGTAGAATAGAATAGAATAGAATAGAATAGAATAGAATAGAATAGAATA
>NW_020769355.1:5603738-5627524 GCF_900518735.1 Pseudonaja textilis
TAGAATAGAATAGAATAGAATAGAATAGAATAGAATAGAATAGAATAGAATAGAATAGAATACTTTATTGGCCAAGTGTGATTGGACACACAAGGAATTTGTCTTGGTGTAAATACTCTCAGTATACATAAAGAAAAGGTACATTAGTTAAGAATCAAGAATCATAACGTACAACACTTAATGATAGTCATAGGGTACAATCAACAATCAAATCATACTAGGAAACAGTCAAGTGGGAGGGGAGGGGTGATAAGGAGTGATGAGAAGATTAACAGTAATAGTAGTGTACACTTTGTAAATAGTTGAACAGTGTTGAGGGAATTATTTGTTTAGCAGAGTGATGGCTTTCAGGAAAAAACTGTTCTTGTGTCTAGTTGTTTTGGTGTGCAGTGCTCTATAGAGTCGTTTTGAGGGAAGGAGTTGAAACAGTTTATATCCGGGATGTGAGGGGTCTGTAAATATTTTCACAGCTCTCTTTTTGACTCATGCAGTATACAGGTCCTCAATTGAAGGCAGGTGGGTAGTAATTGTTTTTTCTGCAGTCCTAATTATCCTCTGAAGTCTGTGTCTGTCCTGTTGGGTTGCAGAACCAAACCAGACAGTTATAGAGGTGCAGATGATAGACTCAATAACTCCTCTGTAGAACTTTATCAGCAGCTCCTTGGGAAGTTTGAGCTTTCTGAGTTGGCACAGAAAGAACATTCTTTGTTGTGCTTTTTTGATGAGGTCATGTGATATAGTAGAACCTAGAAATTTGAAGGTCTCTACTGTTGATACTGTGTTGTCTAGTATTGTAAGAGGTGGTAGTGTGGGAGGGTTTCTTCTAAAGTCTATCACCATTTCTACGGTTTTGAGTGTGTTCAGTTCCAGACTGTTCTGGTTACACCATGAGGCAAGTTGTATAACCTCCTGTCTGCATGCAGATTCATCGTTGTCTCGAATGAGACCAATCACTGTTGTGTCATCAGCAAACTTCAGTATTTTAACAGATGGATCGTTTGAGATGCAGTCATTTGTATATAGGGAGAAGAGAAGTGGAGATAGCACACAGCCTTGGGGGAGCCCTGTGCTGATTGTACAGGTATCAGATGTGATTCTGCCTAGCTTCACCTGTTGCTTCCTGTCTGTTAGGAAGCTTATGATCCAATTACAAGTGTGTCCAGGTACCACTAGTTGGTTTAATTTACTTAGAAGAGTGTCTGGAAAGATGGCATTGAATACTGAACTGAAGTCTACAAAGAGGACCCTTGCGTAGGTATTTGGAGATTCAAGGTGTTGTAGGATGTAATGCAGAGCCATGTTAACAGCATCATCTGTCGATCTATTTGCTCAGTATGCAAACTGCATGGGATCTAACAGCCGATCTGTGATGGTTTTCAGGTGGGACAGCACAAGCCTTTCAAATATTTTCATAACTACAGATGTTAGAGCAACTGGTCTATAGTCATTCAGCTCCTTGATGGAAGGCTTCTTTGGCACTGGGAAGATGGTAGAGCATTTGAAGCAGGAAGGAACATAGCACATCTCTAGTGATCTACTGAAGATTCGGGTGAAGATGGGGGCCAATTGGTCAGCACAGACTTTTAAGCAAGGAGTTATCTTGTCTGGCCCTGGTGTTTTTCCTGGCTTCTGTCTATGTAATAGATCTTGCACTTCTTTTTCTGTGATCACCAGAGGTTGTGAGCCCAATGGATTGGGGCCAGTTATAGGAGGCTTGGCTGTTGTTGGTGTGTTTGAGATGGGGGTTGTGGAGATAGGTGGCTGTAGTTTCTTTTCAGACCTGCAATCAAACACATACAGGTCATCTGCTAGTTGTTGATTTCCTTCTGCCTGGGAAGGAGGTTTGCTGAAGCCAGTGATGTTTTTTAGAAGTTTTCCACATGTTTGCTGGTTCATTTGTTGAGGATTGATTCTTTAACTTTTCAGAGTAGCTTCTTTTTGCTGCTCTGATCTCTCTTGTTAATATGTTTCTGGCCTGGTTGTATAGCATTCTGTCCTCTTTGGAACGATGTAGCTGCTTAAGTTTAGTTGTGAACCAAGGTTTATTGTTACTATATATTTGCAGGTTCCTTGTTGGTACACATAAGTCTTCGCAGAAGCTAACATATGATGTTACAGTATCTGTGAGCTCATCTAGGTCTGCAGAGGCATCTTCAAAAACATTCCAATCAGTGCAATCAAGGCAGGCCTGGAGTTTCAGCTTTGTCTCATCCGACCAAGTCTTCACTGATTTAATTGTTGGTTTAATGGTTTTAAGCCTTTGTCTGTAGGCAGGTACAAGGTGAATCATGCAGTGGTCAGAGTGTCCCACAGCTGCTCGTGGTAAAGACCTATAAGTATCTTTTACTGTTGTGGAGCACTGGTCTAAAGTATTTTTGCCTCTGGTGGAACAATTTACATGCTGGAAATATTTTGGGAACTTTTTCCTTAAATCTCATAAAATGATGGGAAGGGAACCTGGTCATTTGGCTCCATAATTTGATCAGCAAGAGTTCGTAATGCCTTGTTTACACAGGCTTGTGGAGGAACATACACAGCTATTAGGACAAATGAGGAGAACTCACATGGAAAGTAAAATGGCTTGCAGTTGATGTATAAAGACTCTAAGTTTTCATCATAAAACTTATATATTATAGTTATATCCTGAGACCAGCTGTTGTTGATATATAAACATAATCCTCCACCCTTTGTTTTACCTGATGTCTCTTCAATTCTGTCTGATCTAAATGTCTGAAATCCTGGGATGTATATGGTGTTGTCCCCATGAATTTGTAGATTAAGCCAGGTTTCAGTAAAACAAAGAACAGCTGAATTATGAAAATCAGAATTCCATCTATTTAAGAGATGAATTTCATCCATCTTGTTAGCCAGTGAGCGCAAATTAGTCAGAAAGATTGAAGGGAGGGGAGTTTTTTCCCCCCTATTCCTTAGTCTGTTTAAAATTCCCGCTTGTTTACCTTGTCTCCTTTTCTGGCGTGGTCGCTACTTTACTTTCTTCGTGGTAATCCATAGCACCGGGGAATTGGTTAGAATCTCCTCCGAGTTCGCAAAGACAGGTGGGGGTGGGGAATCAGAAAGTTGCTCCTTAAGGAAACATTGTGCAGGGGTTAAAATACAGTACTGCAGGCTAACTCTACCCACAGCCTGGAGTTCGATCCTGACTGGATCAAGACTGACTCAGCCTTCCATCTTTAGAGCTGAGCGTGCCCATGACGCTCACGTTGAGTGTCCCACAACATTTGTGCGAGTGGGGCTGTGCACGCACACACATGCACACCGGCGGCCACTCACACAGCTCGGTTGTGAATAGGCCATGGACCAGTAGTAGGCCGCGGCCCACAGGTTAGGAATCCCTGCTGTAAAGTACTATGGGACAGTACATAAGTCTAAGTGCTATTGCTATTGCTAAGCACAGAAGCCTCACAGAGCCACTTCGATGCATAAAATCACCGGGAAGCAAGATGAGATAACCTAACACACACACACACACACACACACACACACTACTATTGACTGGCCCCCTTGGAAGCCAAGTGAGCAATGAGCAGATGAAAGGAGACAAATTCTCCAGCCCACCTTTCTTCCCTCTAGCACAAAGGCTGAACATTTTGTAAGATTACCAGTTTGTTCAGCAAAGCATCCAGGACTGTGCCGTAAACACGTTCTGCCAAGCACGGAGTTCTGTAATGGTCTGCCTTTCACAGGGAAGGGAAAGCATTCTCCCCGAGGAAGCATTTTGCTCACGCACAAACATAGCCATCCATCTCGTTCCTTTCCCCCCCCCCCCCGTCGTGAACGAGCATCCCGAGAAAATCCGAGCTTCAAACACGGCTTAAGGCAAGGATATTCAGAGGCAGCCTTGTTAAAAGGTTGACAGGAGGATCCTGATTAGAGCAGGCCACGTGGCTTTACGAACCCACATAAGAGCAGTGACCTACTTATCAGATTAGGATTCGTAGGAGACCTTGAAGCCCTCGCAGCCAAAAAGAATGGCAAAGCTGCACACTGAGGAAGAATCACTAGAGCACGTGTGCCAGGCAGCGAGCAGACAACTGAAGAGCCAGATAAGGGCCCAACTTCTATCCCAATCAATCAGCCAGGAGCGTTTTTCAGGTCTTCACTTCTGGCAAGAACTTCGAATCTTGGGTCACTGGCACAGCTGGGAAGCAAGCCTCAGCCTCTCATGGGGTCTACTTTTATTTTTGTCAAGGGGTGAATATTCAGGCTTGCCGTTAGGATGTTAGACAGTCTGCCCTACCATTCTATAGTCCAGATTCAGGGAACTTTAAGAGAATTTTGTGCGACAATACAATCCCCCAAGCCAGCCCTAAGGTGAACAAACCCACAACTGGTGCGGAAAAAGTTCAGACATTATATATTAATCACCATTATTCCAGGAAAATGGGTCTGTTCCATAAGGGCAACAGAGCAGGAATGTTGGAACAGCCATAAGGCCTTTATGCCTTTCTCATCACAGACTTGTTTTCCACGCCTACCTTCTCAATCTTTGTTATCCTAATTACAGGTAATCCTTAACTCACAACCGTAATTGACCCTGGAATTAAAATCTTAAGTCACTTCCGTTGAAACTTGAAGCATTGTGTGAACAAATTCAAAGTTACAACCATATTTTTCTGATGGCAAATGCCACACTGTTAAGCCAATTCCTTTTTCCCAATGGGCAGGGTTTTTTTTGGCTGGAAACTGGGAAGTTTATGCTGGATACCACCCCACCCCCACCCGCCCAAAATTGCAAATTGCAGTCACGCGATCGTAGCATGCTGCAAATAGCCATAAAGGTGAGTCAATCACCAAATGCCCAAAATGTGATCACATGAACATGGTGTGTGTGTGTGTGTGTGTGTGTGTGTGTGTGTGTGTAGCTCTCGTAACTCTGAAAACAAGTTGTTAATTGCTCTGGGGAGGCCCATCATAACGTTGAATGGTTAAGAAACACATCATAAATTGTACATTTACACTGTACATTTACAATTGTACATTACTAACCGTACATTCCTGCTTGTGATTATTAACTCCTTCAGCTCTCCCACCTCCACTTTTACCATCTGAAGACTTTGTTCCCTCAAGAAAAAATGCTTTTCTCTCATCTTTGCCATACATATAGAGTTGTCTCCCAGGACATTATTTCCCACATCATTCAAACTCCACCCCATCTCCTCTTTTTGGTGCATGAAGTCCTCAGCACGCAGTTATGGTTTCCCCAACTCTACTTTGGGGCCAGGTAACCAGATGATTTTCAAATGCTCGGCACAACCTTCATTCACAATTCCTGTGCTCCGCAGCGTTGGGCTCTGCTGCCCAACGATGTGTGAATCCATAGGCGCAGGGCCAGTCCGGAAGGATTGCAAATGCAGAATGGCTAAATGTCAGTCGGAAGAAGGAAGGAAGGGGAGGAGGGGTTGGGAAATGTGGCTTTCCGCAATATCTGTGTTAGCTTACATTCTCAGATGAAGCACTGGAGACCCTCCCATTGGGCCTTTCCAATCCCGCATGACGATTTTCGCGGAAACCTAATACCCCTCTTAATGCGAAACTTCAATCTGCTCAATAAAAGACACTGCTTTCTATTTATTCATTTCCTCCTGGATACACGATTTCTATTTCTTTTTCTTCACTGAGATAACTTGTTGCACAGGTAGTCCTTGGCCGACGACCACAAGTGAGCCCAAGATTTCGGTGGTTCAATGAGACATTTGTTAAGTTGGCGTTGCCCCGTTTTATGACTTTTCCTGCCTCAGTGGTTAAGTGAATTGCTGCAACTGGTAAATTAGTAATTTGGTGCAGTGGTGGTACGAGTCCGTTGCCAAGCATCCAAATTTTGATCACCTGACCATGAGGATGCTGCAAAGGTCGTAAGTGCGAAAAACCATCGTGAAGTCCCTTTTTTTCAGTGCCGCCGTAACTTGGAACGGTCACTAAATAAACTGCTGTAAGTCGAGGACTACCTGTACCTTATTATGGCAGGTTGGGATCTTCCCAAATCAAAACAGAATCCAGTAAAAGGATGGGCTGCACTAGGATTTTTGCACGCGTTGAAAAACCGATTTGTTCAAGGATACTTAATCTCATTCAATCTGCCCCATTCTTACAAGTATTAAGACGAAGCACAGCTTTCTCTTTATAAGATTAGCAAGTGATGTATTCTGACTCTCCCTCTCCTCAATAATGATATGAATTCAATTGTCATCGCCTCAATTCAAAAACAGAATTTCACCCTGGTAAAGTGAATAATAAGAGAATTAGCACCGCTTCTTTATTCTGATTCTCTTTAACTCAAGCTGGTCTTCAGACGTCATCCCTGGGGCCTTTTCAAAGGGATTTAGAGACTATAAACATTCGTGGCAGATAAAAAATAATAATAACAATACGGGTCTGCTTTCATCCTTCAAAATCCTTGGCATATTATTTTAATCCTCTGGAATCTGGAATGAACAACTAAATCTATTTCTGATAACAGCACTAAAGCCATATTGGTCTTCTTTCTTATTGAAGGGGGCAAATATCTATCAATTGCCATAAAACTTTTTAAAGCCAAATCCATCACTCAGATATTAGACAGGTTTCAGATGTGTCCATATAATAGCTTAAAATCCTTAGATACTATCCCATCCAGATGCCTAAGACTATTATTCTGCGTGCTTCTGCATTTCGAACAGGGCAATCTTCTTAGAAGCTGAGGTGATCCCATTGGAGTCTACGATCCCTTTACCTCAGTTCTATTTTGCGGCTCCACCTTCACTTTTCCAGCAGTTCCCTAGCTTCTACAACCTATACTGGTAGCCCTCGGCTTACGACCACAATTGATCCAAAATGTCTGTCGCTAAGTGAGACATTTGTTTAAACGAATTCTGCCTAGTTTTACAACCTTTTGTTGTTGTTAAGCAAATTGCAACCGTTGTCAAGTTAGTGACACAGTTGTTAAGTGAATCTGGCTCCCCCACTGACTCTGCTGTCGGAAAGTTGCACAAGATTATCTCATGACCTCGGGACACTTCAACCGTCATAAATATGAGTCCGTTGCCAAGCAACTGAATTTTGATCACCTGACCATGGGGATGCTGCAAAAGGGCAAAAAACGGTCCTTAAGTCACTTTTTTCAGTGCCGTTGTAACTTGGAACGGTCACTAAATGAACTGTGGTTAAGCCGAGGACCACTCTGTACTGACAATCTTCTTTTCCTTGGAAAACTAGAATCCAGAATAAGTGCAGCTTCTGGTGCAAGCTCTGCCGGCCATGGGCCCAACGTGACTCCATGACATCCTTTGGCAGCAGGTGTATCTACTCTCCAGGTAGTTTAGGGTGGCCTAGTAGCCTGAATATAAACAGGAAACATTGGCAAACGTTGGCATTTTACAATTGTATAATATACTGCATGGTTCCCTTTGGCTTGCTTTGATATCTCACCGTTCACCATATCGGAGGGAAAATATAACAGTACCCCTTTTCTCAATGAAATTGTCCCTGTGACTTGGAGGAACCTGAGCCTCTAGCCCAGGAGTGTTAAACTGCAGCACATCACATTCAGGCCACGCCCACCCCACCTCCGCGAAGGGGAAAAAATGTCACGTGATGGCAACGTAACCCCGCCAGTTTGATACCCGTGCTCTCGTTCACATGCTTTTTGATTCTTCTTTGATCCCATAGGGGTCCTTTTTGTAACCGTATGTGCCCTAACTCCACCTCCTAACCAAAATTCCATTTGTCTGGGGGTGACTTTATTTGCTTATTATTATCAGACTAGAATCAGGCAGGATACAGGTTTAATAAATCATTATCATCATCTCCAGACGAGTCACAAAATCCTTACACAGTTGCCACTGCTTTATACAAGAAAAATGTTTTAACCGTTAGGACTTTATAACTAGGTAAAATACATTCTTAATGTCATGTTGTATCTTTCTGCACGTGCAACTTGGCCCGGATTGGGATAAAGTTATGAATAAACAGAGGTTACAATCAACCTACCCCTTTTTGGCCTAACATTAGATTGTAAGTGTGCTCTGTGGAGATGGTTAGAATATAAACCAAACTAAACAAATATTTCTTTGAAATGTGCACCCCACATATCTTCCAGGAGCAAAAGATGGCTTAATAAGGATTGCTTAAGCTCAAAGCCATCATATCTTGGTCCTTTGGTGCCTTACCAGAAACTAAAGCCCTTCCCTAAGAATTGATTTCAAAATTAAGTGAGATGATCAAGTGTCAAGATGTTTCAATGATTTTATCCTAACGGCTGGGCAAAAAGTGGTAAGATTACATTACCACTTTTTGCCCAGCCGTCCTCAATGATTCAGCCTTGGAGATTTACATTCTGGCACAGAAGGCTATAAACATTCTAGTAAAATATTCAATTCTACATGTTTTCCTCCCCACCACTTCCCCCCCAGATACCTTTTTCTTTACTGCCAAGGACTGATCTGTGGCCAAAATAACCAGCAATTTTTGCAAAGCACCTCCTTGAATTGCTGCAACTTGCACTCTGGGGTTGCTGGGGAGAGAGAAAATAAAAACTCATTACAGTCAAAAGCACCTCAGCATCCTTTAAACTTTACTGCAATCTGGCTTCCATAAGAAATAATTGTGCCAGGGTAAGGGTTTTAAAAAGAAACAGAAAACAATATATTGCAAAGCTGAAAATGAATATGAAGCCCTGGAGAGAGATCCTACTGCAAAACAGCATGTGCTAGATGTTGGTTTAGCTTCACAAGTCGCCACCTGCTGGAGCAATTTGACAAGATGAGACAACACAATGTCATTTTATGTGCATGCTACGGATGTGCGAAGTAATCCCTGCACAAATTGTTCTGTGCACAATGCAGTTGCTTTTGAGTGGCTGATGTCTGAACCAAAACAGATAATTTTGGTCCAGATAGGGTCGTTTGGTTCTGAATATGCCTCAAATTCCTATTCTTGCTGCCAGAAGCATTTTTTTTTACTTCTTCTTTACTATTTTACTTTGGGGGAAGAAAAAGTCAATGATGAAGCAGATGAGGGTGAGAGAGAGAGAGAAGGTGCCGGAAAGACAGCTTCAGGACCCTTCCTCCGTTGCTTCCCCCACACCCTTAACAGCTTCCTCAGGCTGTTGAGATAAGCCTTGGTGGGAGCTACCGAACACAGGAGGGGAGAGAAAGGGCGAAGCGTATGATCTTTACTTTACACATTCCCTAAAATTCTTTGCAGGTTTGGTTTTGGCTAATTTGTGTCCTATGGTCAGGAGTGAAAACTGACTTACATAAGGATCCCTCTTCATTTTACCTTTACAGAGATAACCATATGAAGATAGTTGGCCTAAAAAATAATAATGATTAATTCAGTGTCACCTAGAAGGGCATTGTGGGACATTATCTTCAGCTTGAGATAATTCCAATATTAAGGAAGATTATCAGGTATGGAAATGTTTTAGATGAACGTTATAAAAGGAAGAGATATCAAGAGGAAAACTAAGCTGTTCAATAGGGTTATCGAATCTGAGCTGCAAAGCTCCACATAACCATGGCATGGCAGCCATTTTGTATCTGCTAGTCATGGCTCATCTGGAATGGTTCATCAGAACTTCTAGAAGGCAATGTGTGTTTCAGGTAACTAAAAAACTATTTTCCATTCCACGCACATCTCTACAGAAAGTGTATGCATGCATACATCTACAGATTTTGTATATTTACAAACATGCCCTATGTGCATAAATGAAAAGAAAACTTGGTAGGTTTACCATGTTCTTTTACTTTTTAAAAGTAGTAGTAATGCCACTGTAGAATTCTAGATCTTTTAAGCAGTGGTGGGATTCAATTTTTTTTTACTACTGGTTCTGTGGGCATGGCTTGGTGGGCGTGGCAGGGGACGGATACTGTAAAATCTCCAGTCAGAGGTGCATTTGCCGGTTCTCTGAACTACTCAAAATTTCTGTAAGCGATTCTCCAGAACTGGTCAGTACCTGCTGAATACCACCTCTGGTATCTAGGCATTGTAACGTCAAGAGTATAGTTTTATCTTCTAGGTCTGAATGGCAAAAGATCAAAACTCACATCCTTCTGGACATTATCAGGGAAAATGGCCATGATAATTTGAGAATTGTTAAGATTTCTTCCTTTTCTTCCTTTGCTGTTTCCATATAAACTGGTGTATACGTAACTCATCTTCTGCTATCCTGAACCCCTATCTCCTGAACAACTACTGGCACTAACTGTGCCTTAACAATCCTGAGCTACAATTCTTGTTCTAAACTTAACTGTAAATGGTGGGTTAGTCATGCCACATCCTGATTTTGCTGTATGAGGTTAAAATGGGGGAAAACAATAAGAATGAAAATCACAATCATTCTTCAAAGATAGTGGTGCATGGATGAGAGGTCTCTATGATAGAGATGCTTTTGCTTTTCGTAGTCAGTTCAGGAATAGGAGTTACTTCCATGTCCATCAACAATCAAGCCTAGACTATCTTGGAGGCAGAAACAGCCATATCAGTGATTTTTACCTTTCAATTTGCACAGGGACTTCACTAGCAGGATCAATGTCAACATCCTTGCCAAACTGGAAGACATGGCTATCTCTGCTGAAAACGTGTTTGGCTTGTCAGTCAGAACTTCAAAATCTTAATTCTGCCTCTGAACTCAATTTTAGCTCTTCGACCTTGCTCGTGGCTGGTAGAACTGTTTACAAGGACTACCTGTATTCTGTAGACAGCTACAGACAGAAATATTTTATTTACGTTGGAAGGATGTTGCTATAATTTATATAGCACTCTCTATGGACTTGGCACAGCGCACATTTGTATTTCATATGGTTTACAATCTGAATGTAAATATGGGAACTGGCAAAGGAAAACGATGGGAATGAAGACTGATGGAAATAGTATACAATTATTTTGACTGCATGCATCTCTCCTTTGTTACAAAAAGGTATTTGCTATTCCAATGCATCTATGAAAAGATGCCTTGCAGACAGATTCAGGGAATAATATTGTATAAACAGAACTGGGCAGGTAAAGAAGACAGGTGTCCAGGTTAAGAAGCAGTTTTCACTAGTGAGACAAACCTTTGGAAAGTTTTAGAGGAGACACAGCATTTTTTGGGGGGGCGGGCAGATTGAATGGGAAAGGGCCAAGGATATAGAAACATTGAAGAGGAAGCTACAGTTTCATGGTGGATTGATGGACTGGAGGATGATATTGTTAAGAATTAAAGTGACACTTTTTTTTTGAAAACTTTACATAAACCTCCAATGCCAGCCAAGATATAAAAAGTGCATATGAAATAAAGGTCAATTCCGAGCATGCCATGAGATGCCATAATTACGCTGGCTTCTCTTCCAAGGTGACACTCTTCATTTTCATTTGGAGAAAAACGTCAATAAGAAGGGAGGGGGAAGCCATTTAATACAGCTAGCAGTGTTAAGATCATAAACAATGGATGGGCATCGGAGAAAAGGTCAGCATAATCACAAACAGTAAGAGAAAAGAACCAGTGACATCATAACATGACTATGAACAATCATTTTGGCTGAACCTTTGTAGGCATAACAATAACATGTATGAAAAAGATGCATTTCTTGCATTCTAGGCACGGAGGTAATATCTTGCTCTCTTTCCTCAGCTTTGTTTCACAGATGATTCCATTCCTTTGCCTACTCAATGTCGTATCTGTTGACTTTTTTAAAAAAATTCAAACTCATTTTCCACATCTCTCTGGCTTTTTCTGCTCCATTAACATGATGATGCATTTAAAACATTATGATCACATTTTAGGGTCAGCCTTTTAATATCAAGA
Organism: Pseudonaja textilis; assembly: GCF_900518735.1. Next base: position 5,615,521 of record NW_020769355.1, read on the forward strand.
AGAATCGACCTTTCCCTCCATAAAAGTTAGAGCGTAATAAGTCCAATGCTATTCCCCTCAAAAATTATAAATGGCTCAAAATTTCATTAGTCAGTACCCCCACCCAAAAAAGCCCCACCCCACCCTAAACCCAACCAACCCATGACATTTATTTCTTGGCTTTCTCCTACAGAAATTGAAGGTGACCCAGAGTTGCTGAGCTTCATGAAGGTTGCTGCATCTTCTGCCTTTAGACCAAGGGTGCCCAAACTTGGCAACTTTAAGACTTGTGGACTTCAACTCCCAGAATTCTCCAGCCAGCTATGCTTAAAGCTGCCACGTTTGGAGACCCCTGCTTTAGACACAACTTTGATGGGCCAGAAACAGGTCTTGCTGACTTCAGTTAGAATACCAAGAAAGGTTTCACTCTATGGGGCTCTTTCACATACAAAAAAACGGGAGGGGTAATAAGAGAGCTATATCAAATTACGCATGGTATAGAGATTTTTTTTTCCCCCCTTCCTTTTTCACGCTACAGAAAGCACAAATCTCCCAATGAAACTGAACAGTGAATGATCCAGAATCCACAAAAAGCAATAACTTCTTCACAGAGCACAGGCTCAGATTACAGGATCCGCTTCCCCAGCTAAGCGATGGCAACTAACGTGGCTGGCTTTGAAGCTTCGATTCCATGCATCTATGCAGCGTAAGGCTTACCAACGGCAGTCAGAAAAGACTACCTGGTATCCAAGACATTGTGTTCCTCAATATAATTGCTAGGGAACATGAAATGAAAACGGCTCCCCTTCTAGCTTCATCCTACGATGAAGTGTTTTGCTGGGTCCAATTGGCCCTTGAATCAGTCTAGCTCAGCTCTTCTTCTATTTTTATGCCCTTTTCCTTGAACCTTACTGCCATCAAAAAAAAAACCCATTTCCCCTCTGCCCCCGGTTTCCCCACCACTACCAGCTCAAAGCCAAATTCTTCTTTTACAAGAGTGATATAGAAAGAAAATATCCCTGGTGCCATTCAAGCCATGACCTGTTTTAAGAAAGAGGTGGCAATTACTGCTTTTGATCAACCCCTTGACCTTCCGGAGGGACCAGCTTAATTCAGCATGGTTACCTTCTCGCTCCCCCCACCCTGCTGTGTGTGTGTGTGTGTGTGTGTGTGTGTGTGTGTGTGTGTGTGATGCAACTTCTTTGCAAGTCAGCTCCTATTGTTCCCTGCCAGGCGTGACTGTCTTCCCTGAGAAGGGCCCGCCCCCAGCAACGGTTGTCATGGTGATTACACTACAGTGTTGGTTGCAAGAGAAGGCTGTGGATGCCAGTTCGGTTCTCACAGCTGCTACTGAAGTGGCAGCTTTTAATGAATATTGGCGGGGTGGCTGGCAGCCCCCACACACACCCCGGTTAGTTTTTTGCTGGCTCTTTATCAGGCCCTGCTCTGTACCAAATAAAAATGTGCCGTGGAAAGTTGGTAAATATGCACAGAAGAGTAAATATTGCCTAAAAGCCTGAATTTATATAGATGAAGATAAAGTTTCTCTGGGAATCCCCTTTATCAGATAATTAATTATACCGTAGGTGCCATGCCCATACTTTCTTGGGAAAAAAATCGAGGGCAAACCTGAAAGGGGTTCATAAGGATAAAAATAATTGTTTATATTCATAACTTTGCTTTACAAAAGCAAATTCAAGAGAAGACTAAGAAAAACTGAACAAAAAACAAAACTTCGAATAAAAATATCTAAAAACAAAACACTATAGGTAAATGTATTTTAGAAAGACAGTTCAATTTCCGTATTTTTCATACGAAAGTAAAAGACGGTGCCATTAAGTGGTGCCATTTTGCACAGTAAAAGTTAAATGAGCAAAATAACAGGCAAAAGTCAAGTTTTTGAAAAAAAAAATAATCTAAAGGATAGCTTTCTGAAATAAAGGGTTATCCTTTATAACAGATTTCCCCCAAGGTTTCTGGTTTTGTGGAACGACAAAAAGTGAGCGGCTGGCGTGTGCACCCATCGCCCACTTAAATGGAGCTTGCGCATGTGAGGATGTGTGTTCGCACACGCTCGCCAGCTGTTTCTGATTGCAAATCCCTCATGGTCCATTAATGGGCTGTGGCCCACAGGTTGGGACCGCTGCTTTATAATAAAACACGTATGGTCACTAATTATCTATCAAAATTCTTGTAAGAGGGGAATGAAAAGAAGCCACAGGGAGAGCAGTTTTCACTCACATTCCCCAGAAATTATATTGTCATTTTTGACAGCCACTGATAGTCTTATCCTGTACAGATGTGTACAGCATGAGATTCAAAAATCCCAGCAACTGGGCAGCGAACCAGTTGCTGGGTGGGTGTGGCCATGGCCTACTGGAATTTTCGGGAGGGCCGTTTTTTTCCTTCCCAAGGGTCCAGAGGCTTCCTTCGGGCCTCTGGGAGGACGAAAACGGCCTCACCAGGGCTCTAGAGGCCCTCTGGAAGCCGGAAACAGGCCCATTTTGTGGTACAGGTAGTCAACGACTTACAATGACAATAGAGCATAACATTTATGTTGCTAAGTGAGAAATGAGTTAAGTGAGTTTTGCTCCATTTTACAACTTTTCTTGCCATATTTGTTAAGTGAATCACTGCAGTTCTTAAGTTAGCAACACGGTTATTAAGTGAACCTGGCTTCCCCAGACTTTGCTTGTCAGAAAATTGCAAAAGGTGATCACATGACCCCCAGGACACTGCAACCGTCATAAATATGAACCAGTGTCAAGCATCTGAATGTAAATCACATGACTAAGGGGATGCTGCAAATTAGTGTGAAAAACGGTCATAAGTCACTTTTTCCAGTGCCGTTGTAACTTCGAATGGTCACTAAATGAAATGTTGTAAGTTGAGGACTACCTGTAGTGTCATTAACTTGAGCCAATGAGAACCGATTCCCATATTTTTCACTGAATGAATTTCCAAGGCCATAACACCCCTGCATAGCCATGGGACCAACCATATGAACTAGCCAAGCACAGGATGTAATTACTGTTTCTGTGGGGGTAGATCCTTATAAGACTTTTTTCAACAGTATGACCCTGAATTAGAAACAGAATGTATGTTTGCAATGATTAAGGAAGCCTTAGGGAGTGTCATTCCTGACTTTCACTATCTATCGATTTGAGGATTCAGGAAACATATGTCCAACAAAATAAGGCAGAAGATAGTGACGGGGATGTCTTTTTGTAGAAGAACAGAACGTTCTCTTCATTCTAGTTGGACTACAATCACCTGGAATTAATATTAGCCTTTTGTTCTCAAAGAAACAGAAGACTTCAGCACAGCTATATTCTCATTTTGCAAATGCATGCAGGGAGACCTTCTTGCTTCTAACAATAAACACACAGCTTTTGCATATCCTTTACAGAAATATGCTGAATGGTTTTAATTAATATACCTATTTGCCTTTGAATAGGTACATTTCAGATGTTGTTACATTTTAACCTATGCCAATATACAAACTTTTGAAAAATTACTGAATGAACAGAAGATAATAGCTATTATCTGACATAGACAATAGATATTGGTTCACATTATGAAATTTGTTACTTGGTGTGATTCCAGCTTTTTCACACACTGCTATACATGGCATTCATTTCTTTTGTTTTGGGATTCTGCAGTTTATATCTTATAACTGACATGCATTTAGGCAATTTCTATATAGCCCATTAAATCATTAAAGTGCAAGTTTCTGTGCACTGTCAGCTCTAAATTTCTCTATTGATTTTGTTTTGTTTAAGGCACTTAAAATGCCAGCAGGTAAGATGGTGTTTGCCAACACAGTGTACTAATCAAGCCCCAGGTCAAAACACAGAATGAATTCTGATATGAATACTTTGGAATATATCTGACAACATAATGGATTGGAAGTGTTCCAATTGAATTTTTAAAAACTTAATTTTGCTAATCTGCAACACAATACAAGCTGGCCTTCTGAAATATGACCTTATAGAAAGGCTGTCAACTATAAAACGTGTATACAAAATGTTTGGAAGTGTGGCTCAAGGCTCATGATTTAATTGGTGTAAACTGCCGGAACCCTGACAAAGGCATAGACTAGCAAACAATGAAGTATATAAAGGTGGTTTTGATTTTCACATGACATGCCCATTACCTATCTATACACAATAACATTTAACCATGCCACAAAAAGGTGGAGTTAAGCAATTTCCAAAAGTAGAGGTGTTCATGGGCAACCTTCAGTATTCACATCGAATGGTTCTTTAAAATCTTAATGGCACCCTAAAAATGAAAGCAATGTTCACGTTTTTGCTTTGAGAAGAGACCGGAAAGATACCCAGGGCAGACTAATGCAAACTTCTTAAGCATTTATCTGACAACAACTGATAAGGACAGACATACTTAGGACCTAATGATGAAAATCCGGGGGGGGGGGGGGGGGGGGGGGGGGGAGGGTTTGCAAGGTTGCAAATCACTTTTACTTAAATAATCAATACGAAGGTGAGTTTCGGGCCTTCTGAATCTTGATGCGTTTGGTTATAATCTCAGAGAGCATCTATTCCTTTTTATATGCTATGTTTCTGACACTAGAATCCTTTCAGCAAGGATACTTAAAAATCTAATTATCAGCTAATTCCCCCAAGTTTGTATTGCTCTAGTTTTTGTTGTATGAAGCAGCACTGACAACCTCACCTGGCTGTGTGAAGGGGGAAGCAATCTGTTATGTGAAAGCCACATTTCAGCAGGTGGGTAAATTGTTTTCAAAAATTGCAAGAGAGGTTTTAAAAAGCCATTTAAAGCCACTTAGCAACTGCAGGGCATTTTCACTGCACTCACTTCAGGATCTATCAGTTGTGATAACAGGAGCGATACACAGCATTGCCAGGAAAATCTGGAATTGTGAAAATGTATTGGTGGTACAGGTAGTCCTCAACTTACAGTCACAATTGAGCCCAATATTTCTGTTGCTAAGTGAGAGAGATGTTAAGTGAGTTTTGCCCCATTTTTATTGTCTCCTTCAGTTGTTAAAGGAATCACTGCGGTTGATATACTAGTAACACCATCGTTAAGTGAATCTGGCTTCCCCATTGACTTTGCTTGAGGAAGACTGCAAAAAGGGGATCACATGACCCTGGGATACTGCAACCGTCATAAATAGGAGTCCATTGCTATTCTGCATTTTGATCATGTGACTATAGGGATGCTGCAACGGTTTTAAGTGCGAAAAACGATCATGTCATTTTTTTTCAGTGCCATTGAAACTTTGAACAGTCACTGAACGAACTATTGTAAGTTGACAAATACCGTGTTTCCCCAAGAATAAGACCCTAGCATGATTTTTCAGGAACCTTGCAATATAATCCTCATCCCAAAAATAAGCCCCAGTTAAGACTGTCAGCCAGACTGATGCCATTTAGTACCACATTTCCCCGTAAATAAGACCTAACTGGAAAATAAGCCCTATGCATCTTTTGGAGCAAAAAATTAATATAAGACCTGGTTTTATTTTGGGGGGTACCTGTATTGACATTTTCTTTGGCTTACTCCTTTTTTACCCAGATTCTTAAAGCAACAGGTATACATCGAGATGCTCACCTGGACAGTGCAGCTCCCAATACAAAAGAGGCATATTCTTTCATCAGGGGTTCACTGCTGTTCAGCCCATTAATCAAAAGTTGCAAGCCACCAAGGGAAAGCAAATCTTTCGCATTATCCACCTATGAAAGATACAGATCCACATGCAAGGTAAGTGCTTCGTTAAAATATATGTATACAGAGATAAATCAAATCCACGCATTCCGGAAGCTAAATGATAAAGAGGCTTTAAAATCAAATGCAAAGCCTCTTGCCTCAAATCATATAACACTGCTGCAACTTTGGGCCCAGCCTCTTTGCAACCTTTTACAGTGTTGGGAAAGGTCACACATCCTGCCTGTATTTATTTTTTTAGAGAGAGAATATTCCTTGAGTAGAATCCCACCCACTGGGATCTCTGGATCCAACCCTACAGTTATTTAGTTAGAATCAGCCTGGCGGGGGGAGGGGATTAATTGAAAATTAAGTTACTGTGATTAGCTTGCAAACTTCCTATACAGACAACGTACTTTCTAGAAGGAAGAAAGCTACAGCTCGTAGTTCTTTAGAATACATCCCAGGGAATCTAGGGAGTTAAATGGTATTCTAAGTACGACTTAATTAATAAGGTTAGGGAGTTTTAAAAAAAAAAAACACTCGGGAGGCAGTAATAAGCAGATTAGAAACTCATCAGCCAGTACAAATGATGTGGAATGAGAATTTAGAACATTGATCGTAAAATGACTAAGCTGACATGAGATGTGGTTAAGAGAAAGAGTTTAATGTGAGCCTTGATGAACCGGGGAAAGCCTTTGTGAAAGAACAATGGTGTAGTACTCTAATTCAAATCATGCACGATTCAAAATTTGAACAAACGAGTTGAGGTTCTTTATTCAGGAAAGGACGAATTTGTTAAGACCCGTTTCGACAGATGCGATGGTAGCACAGTGGTTAGAATGCAGTACTGCAAGCAAAGTCGGCTCACTGCCAGGAGTTTGATCCTGACCGGCTCAAGGTTGACTCAGCCTTTCCATCCTTCTGATTCAGTAAAATAAAAACCCAGATTATTGGGGGCCATACACTGACATTTGCAAACAGCTGAGAAAATGCTATAAAGCACTGTGAAGCGGTACATAAGTCTAGGTGCTGTTGCTATTGCTAAGTACTATTCTACAAAACATGTAGTCATGTCAATGTCAATTCCAGGAATTCCCCCCAACAACTGCTGGTATTTTTAATTTTTTTTTTCCTACCTGATGGACATAGTACTCAAGATCGGAAAGCGCTGTGATTTTCTCCTCGAGCGTTGAAGCTGAATTGTTGAATTTGTGGATTAGTTTGAGCATAATTTCAAGGTCGGTTTCCAGCTGCAGGTTGAGCTCCCTGAATTCTTCCTTTAGCTTTTCAATGGGACGGAATCTGCGTCGGACGTCTTCCCGGTGAGCCTAGAAAACGGGGGCAGCAAACCAAAAGACTATAAGCCAAAAGTAAACATGCAGACATTCGCAATTGTTTCTCCCAACAAACGCTGCTTCTTAGCTCCACATAAACAACATCTATTGCTTTGTGGCCAGATACAGGAATAAACAAATATCCCCTAATAACTCCGATCTACCGGTTTTGTAAAATGCCTATTCTCGTTTTAGGGCTGCTTCTTTCTAGAAACTGGGATAGGGACGGGGAAAGAGAAAGAAAACAACCCTCTGGATTTGAATAAATCTCCTTCTACTTTAATGCCTGAAATTTCTGTTGTTTTACTTTCTAGCAATCACCCGCTAGAAACGTCAACCGATACATGCACTGAAGCAATGCATTCAGAAAGCAAAGAATCAGGCCCCTAGTTTGAAACATCTACATGCCAGAATGAGGAAGAGTCCGAACAAAGTGAAACACATAGGAAAAAGACTCAGCAATGTTAGAACACAATTTAAGCCACAAGGTGGTCTTTCAGCGGCTCATCTGCTATACTCTCAGGTGCTTTTTGCTGGGTAGGCAATGAGCTGATGCTCAAATGTCTTTATAAAAACGGCAACATCTGCTGCAATTGCCTGGGAACTACCCGAGTTCTTAATTTAAAAAAAAAAAAACAACTCAAAATCATTTCCATCTGAATCCTGTAAGTAAAAAAAAAATGGATGGATACACACATTGATGACTATTAAATTAGCTTCCTTACCTGCTCTTACGCATGGGTCCTCACAAAAGCATTAGAAAATAAAAGAAGAAAGGCATTTAGAAGCCAAAGACAGATTGCTTCCTTCGAGCAGAAGCACATTACCCAAACTCCCTCTAAAACAGGGGTCCCCAAGCTGTGGACTGCCGCCCACTAGTGGGTCGTGAGGGGTTTGCAACTGGGCCGTGGAAACAGCTGGCGGGCTCCCATGTATGCATCTTCATTTGCAGGAGCAGCAGGGGAGCACATGCATTTAGGCTCCATTTGCCTGAGCGGCAGGCACACATGCGTTCTGCTCATGCAAATGAAGCTGCATGCACACTTCCCAGCTGCGAGCATGAACCATCCTCCCCCCGCGAGTCCACAAAGCCAGAAATGTTGGGGAACTCTGTCATCTCCCAATTGTAATTTGCGATGTGAACACAATGATACATCATGAACTGTGTGCCTACCGACCACATTTTATTTTCGTTCTAATTAAAATTACATTACAAATTAAATTACAGAGAGTTTGGTTTGCTTGTTTGCTCGTTTATAAGATTTATGCGCTACCATCTTGATTAATATATGTTCCCTGGATGTCATTCAAAAACTCAAGTGTGGGCCTCAGTCTGAAAAAAAGAATGTGCATCCCTGCACTGAAAATCGAGGGTTGTTTCTCTTGCTCTTTCAGGGAAGAAAACAGACGTGAGAAGGAAGTAGAGATTATTGGGACTCAGCCAGACCAGATCGCATCCATTTTCTTGGTTCACATTTGTTTCATGGATTTCACTTCTTTTATCAACATTGTCCCCACTGAGTTTAAAAATATGAGTGTTAACTGCTTGGCAGCCTTCCCACTGCTGTTTTCCTGGATTTATATCATACCTTTTCTTCTGGCGTATCGTCTGCCTTCTTGGTTTCTTTCATTTTAGCCAAGGCCCTTTTGAGTTCTTGCGTTGTGAATGAATTTGGGTCAACATCTATTTGGCCTAGCCTAGCATAAAAACATAAACCATAAACAATGTGTCAACAATAGAACAGATATATCCTCTTCAGAAAAGTCATCCTGACTCTATTTATTTAACTAAGCACCCCCCATAATAATAATAATAATAATAATAATAATAATAATAATAATAATAATAATAGAGGAAACAGTACATGGCACAAAGCAAGGTTTACTCATATATTGTTTTCATATCAGAGCTGGGTAAGTTTTTAAGAAAAACCTGTAGTCATTTAAGCTATGCTCCAAAGCCATGAGCAGAAATGGACAGAAAGTTTGTCTATGTGCTAATATCCCTGTATTTTTAATGTCTATTTTAATTTAAAATGCCACCCAAAAGAAAGACGCAGATAATTCAAGAGCTGACTGAGAGTGACAAGTATTTTCTCTGTTCAGAGTACATGCCATTGTAGAAGGCATACTGAGGACCTGTAATATATAGTTTCTGCAAAACTAAGGAGTATTTTAGACATACAATGAATAAATCAATAAATGGTGGGGGGAGAGAGAAGAGGTAGACAGGAAGACAGAGAGTGAGAAAACGTATGTACAGGATTATAAAGGTGCCTTGATTAGAGTGTGGACTTTTTTAAAATTTTGAGGGCTCCGGTTTTTATTTTTCCATATAGTCATAATAATTTGATGGTTGCTGTCCATCGGGGATTATATATTGTATATGGCAAATAACCATATGACCTCTTTTAAAGAAAAATGTAAAAACTTGCCTATTGGAAAATTATGAATCTATAAGCAAAACCATGTTCTGAAGGGAGAGCAGAAAAGACCTGAATAAAAATAGAAATTCATCAGACTATAAGCATTGAGAATTAAAAACACTTGTCTTCATTTGTCATCCATTAAAAGGGGACCCAGGATAGAAAAGCAGCTGTGCTATTTTTGTGACTTGGCTTCCAAAGTTGCCAAACTCTCCAGTTTCACCAACCCCTTAGTGCAGAGTTAGGCTTCCCAGCTGAAGACATCGAAATCCAACACTATAATGCTACAGGAAGACCCTTATTACAAAGGTAGAGTCCCCAGCATGCCATCATAAACCTTTCCATATACAGGTAGCCTTCAACTTACAACCGTTCATTTAGTGACCGTCTCAAATTACAACAGCGTGAGAAAAAGTGACTTAGGAAAATGTTTTATACTTACGACCATTGCAGTACCCCTGGGATCATGTGATCAAAATCAGGACATTTGACTCACATTTATGAGGGTTGCAGTGACTTGGGGACACGTAGATCCTCTTTTGTGACCTTCTGACAAGCAAAGTCAATGGGGGAAGCCAAATTCACTTAAAAACCAGGTTGCTAACTTATCAACTGCAGTGATTAACTTAACGACTGTGGCAAGGAAAGGTTGTAAAATGAGGTAAAACTCATTTAAACAAATGTCGCACTTAACAATAGAAATGTTGGACTCAATTGTGGTTGCAAGTCAAGGACTGCCTGTATTTTGTAAAAACTGATCCCTTGAAAGAGAATCTTTCTAATTTTTTTTGCCCAAATAATGTATTTTTCATATTGCATCAAATTCTTAATCTCTTGGTTCTCGCACTTAAATATGCTAAGTAGCATAAATGTTACTTTTCCATCAAAATGCAATCTTTATGCCAGAGGAACAATTAAGCATAATCACTACTGATATGTTGATAGAATCGTTACGTAGATAATTTTCTATGTATTATTTATTTAAATTCCATCTTCCAGCTTGGATAAACAATCAAAATGGCTTACAAAATGTTATTCCCCGATATATTATGTACCCCGCTGGTTAATTTTGGAAGCCCCAAGGTTAAGAATAATACGGATTCTAATTCTGAAAGGCTATACCCCAGCCATTGATTGTTCTTCTATAATACATTGTGAACGCTTTTAAGATCAATCAACTTTATTAGGGAATAAGCTTTCATGAGTAGCAGCTCTTGATACAAAATGAATAGAGCAGGTTCACTATTACACTTAGAGGACTTTAAATACAGAAAGTGGAAGCAAGAGAAAGGTGGGTGGAGAAAAACAAGCTAATGGGTTTACATAATAGCGTAACTGAAAGCCACATCAATTAGCAGAAATAATGGCCTACGAACTCATTGTCCCTATTCAAATCTTCTCTAATGGATTGCATTTTTAACGCCTTGTAATTTAGTTGTCTCTTCTTGGATAGTTCCTGTTTCACTCCTGCAATCTTGATGTCAGTGATGGAATGTCCTGGGAGGCTGAAATGTTGGGCCACGCTGTTGTTATTGTTTTGAACTACGATGTATGATTTGTGTTTAATTATTCTCTTATTTATGGCTGAGCTGCACAGTGGCTAGAGGTCTCTGACTCTCGCCTCCCACTCGGAAGGTTGAGAGTTCAATCCTAGATGTTTCTCTATCAGGGCGCAAAGAGAAAACATCTGCTGCGAACTCAGTGTAGGCTTCAGGAAGGGCATCTGGCCAGCAAACGCTCAGCTCCATTCAGTTGCCCGACTTCACCCAATAAAAAGGGATTAAAGGATCATAAAAAGAAAAAAAAATCTCTTGTATAAGGCTAATCTGTCCTACAGAGAATCTGGAGAAGCCTTGTTGGAAGATGATGACATATGCATCACACTAAAGGATAAGTACTAGCAGGACAGAGAAACTTGATCACTGCTATACATCTGTGTGTGTGTGTGTGTGTGTGTGTGTGTGTGTGTGTGTATGGTATTCGGCTTTGTTCAGGTATTTTCCCACGTCATTATAGTTGTGCTTTTAAAGTTGTAACAACGTTTCGGCAGAATCTCATCTACCTGATGATGGCAGATGAGATTCTGCCGAAACGTTGCTACAACTTTAAAAGCACAACTATAACGACGTGGGAAAATACCCGAACAAAGCTGAATACCATACATGTAAGTACCCGCGAAAACTTAAGGAATATATATGTATGTATGTATGTGTGTGTGTGTGTATGTATGTATATGTATGTGTGTGTGTGTGTGTGTGTGTGTATACATACATACATATGTAGATCTTTGGTTGTTCGGGTTTTCTCCCGCGTAAGATTCGAAGTATCTAGGCAACGTTTCGATGAAGTCTCATTCATCATCTTCAGGCTTCTGTCTCCAGCTCTGTGCTTCTCAGAGTAATGGAGATTGCAGCTGCTTCCTCCTTTTAACTGCCAGTGGGGGTGGAACTTGATTGGGTGGGGGCTTGGCTGTGTTCTGATTGGGTGGGGGGGTGTTCTCATTGGTAGGGGGTTTGGCTGTGTTCTGATTGGTTCCTCAGAAAACAAATACATACATATATATATATATAT
>NW_020769355.1:5629166-5697498 GCF_900518735.1 Pseudonaja textilis
GGTTAGTCTTAGTTGCTGGGGGATTTGAGCTGGTGAGTTGTGATCTTGCTGTTTGGCTTCTAGTTCGTGGTCCTGTTGCATCTTCATAGTGGGTGTCGGTTTGCTTCATGTATGGCTCAGAGGGGTTTGAAGTGGGTAGTGATGCAGCTGCAGTGCAGCTTCTGGTCCATGGTCGTTTCTCATTTTCTGAATGGGTGGGAGGAAGCAGCTGCAATCTCCATTACTCTGAGAAGCACAGAGCCGGAGACAGAAGCCTGAAGATGATGAATGAGACTTCATCGAAACGTTGCCTAGATACTTCGAATCTTACGCGGGAGAAAACCCGAACAACCAAAGATCCACATACAAATACCCGCAACCACCTCAGAAAACAAATATATATATATATATATATATATATATATATATATATATATATATATGTATGTATGTATATATATATATATATATACACACACACACACACACACATACACACACACACACACACACACATACATATATATATCTAGACTCCAAGGACTCCTGGATGCACCAAGATTAGTACACTAACAGTAAAACTAAATTGAGTATTTAGTTTATACTGGTATTTTTTTATCCTTTGCTTTCTGCTTGACTTGCATTTGAGATTATATCATTCCAATGTATCAGGACTTTATTTTACAGTGTGGGTTATGTACTTTAATAGATCAACATTTCAAACAATATCTATGAAAGACCTTGCTCTGGAAAGACACACCTTTCTGGCAGCATTCCATTTCAAAGAAACAATGAAAACAAAAAGAAGTTGACCCTCTTCCAATTTAAAAAGAAAAAAAAAGTCTTTTAAATCTGTATACCTTTTACTTTTCAGAGAGTCTTTTGTGTCACTTTTTTCTTTGTAGTCATCTGGAAGTTTGGCTAATTTTTCTCCAGTCTGAAGATTTAATTGTACATGTAATCCTGGAGGAATAGCTTGACCTGAAAATAAGAAGTTAAGAGATTTCAAATTCGTCTCTATCTGTTCCATAAATTTTCAAAACCATATTCAAACAGGGAACCAATGAAAACTTAAAGAATATTAAAGTTCCATCATATTAGTTTAGTGTAAGGTCATCTAGCTCAGGGATTGCCAACCTTTTGGACCTCAGGGACCACCAAACTCATAATTTCAAATCCCGCAGACCACTAATATGAATTTTGACTGACGGTGGCTTGCTGACGTTGGTGGGAAAGTCGGTCCCATATTCCAGAGCTGCAGGAGTCACAGGACTGGCCCTTTGGTCATCCTGGAGCAGCTGCTCCTCCACCTGGGTGCACCGGCCTGCCATGGAGGAGCTGCTCCGGGATGACCGAAGGGCCAGTCCTGTGACTCCTGCAGCTCTGGAATATGGGACCGACTTTCCCACCAACATTAGCAATCCACCCCGGGGCAGATTTCCCTCCCCCGCCTTTGGTCTTACCTTCCAGTTCCAGCTTGCGTGGCTCTACTCAAAGTAAGGCTTGCGCTTAGCCAAAGGGTGGGAGCCAGCAGGTAGGTGGGCCATGTGGGTGGCACAGCCTTGTGTTCCCATGCAGCCTGGATTAATTGCTTTGGGGGGAATGCTTGGGGGGGGGGACATTTCTTTGCGGACCACCAAAATTTTCTTGCGGCCCACCAGTGGTCCCTGGCCCACTGGACCACCAGTGGACCCTGGTGACCACTGATCTAGCTGGCGGCCCATGCTATGCCTTCAGATGCTGAATAATTTCCAGCACTTCCCACTATGGACTTCTTCAATGCAAATTCTGGGATCTGTAATTCAGCAACACTTGGAGAATCATATGTCTGGTTGCATAAATATTTGCATAAATAGAGTAGCATATTACAAATAAATAGTGTAATATGCTACTCTACCATATTTAACCACTCCTTTTACAGATTACTCCTGGACCCAGGGACCATTTGTACAAGTATTCCAAATGCGCTATTATCAGTCTGGACTGTATTGATTGTCTGAATCCTCGCAACACAAGATTAGAAATCTATTTTAAAACAATATGAATTGCTGATGTCCTAATTTCTACTGGAGTGAACTTGGGTAATCAGAGCCTATTAATTGGAATCAAAAATTGGTCATTCAAAAATAAACTGATAATCTGACACAAGCAAAAGTATGCAAAATTAGAAGCAAAACTTCCTTAGCGCCACCCATTCCAATGATCAGCAACTCATGAGTCTCTATACTCACAGGGCATTTATGGCAATGGGCTTTACGGGATAAAGAAACATGGGGATAATTTCTAACAGAAAAGAATGAGAGTAGCATAGATTTTCTATCACTTATATGTTTATCTTCTAAAAACTAGTGGATTCAACGTATCAATGAAGTCACTATAAGTTCATTCAAAGGAGACTTATTATAACTTTTAAAGTTGTTAACAAAAAGTAGGGCAAAAATATCTCAATGGAAGAACTGACTGACAATGCAAAACCCGAGCCATTCAAGTAAGACGAGAAAGGAATCATACTGAGCAAATGTGTATTACAAAATAAGACACCGATGTAAAAAGCGAACAGAATTAAAACACGCGACAGAGAAAATATATATTCCGTCAAAATTACACAGCATGTGTTTCTAAACTAACGAAATTCATAAATGAGAAGATTGAGATGTCCATTAATATAATCTGTAACTGAAGTAGAGGTAGTGCTGAACTTACAACCATTCGTTTAGTGACAGTTCAGTTACAATAGCACTGAAAAAAGCGACTCATGACCATTTTTCACACTTACAACCACTGCAGCATTCCCATGATGACATCATTAAAAGTCACCCATTTGGCAACTGACTGATATTTAGAGTTGCAGTGTCCTTGCGGGGTGTCATGTGATCACCTTTTGCGAGCTTCTGACAAGCAAAGTCAATGAGGAAGCCAGGTTCATTTAACAACCATGTCACTAACTTAACAACTGCAATTATTCACTTAACAACTGTGACAAGGAAGGTCGTAAAATGGGGCAAACCTCACTTAATCGCTGTCTCATTCAGCAACAGAAATTTTGGACTCAATTGTGGTCGTAACTTGAGGACAACCCTATCATCTCGCAATTTTTCAAGAGTATCCACTGTGGGACATGATATTTGTTCTCAGGAAAATTTGAAATGCACAGTCTTTTTTAATTCAGAACTGAACATGTTCATTGCATTTAAGGAAAATAATAATGAAAATAGATGACACAATAATTGGTTTTTTTCATTTTAGATCTTATTTAATCAACAAAGAGTATGCCTTTGAACAGCATGTCTTACAATGTTAACTTTAGCTTTGGTATATAATAATATCATGATCATAAAATGGAGTTTTTCCTTTGTCTGCATTTCATAATTTGGCTTCATGTCTGCACCTCCAAGATGTAAATAGACAAAAAAGGTATAATCTAATTAAAGTATAACTGATTCCATTTTTAAAAAGTGCACGTTATCTATAAATATTTTTTTGTTTTGAGATACTGGAGGAAATATTAATAACAGATATTCCTTTTTACTTCTATTCGTTACTTTTTTTTATGTTTTCCCTGAAGTCTTGCACTACTGACAAAAAGAACTTCAATAATTTAGCTCCTCAAGAGGCAGTCTCATTTATTAGAACTTCCTTCCACCAATTAATCAACAGTACCTTTGATCAACTGAGATTTGAAGGTTACTAAACCTTAGTACCTGTGGATAAGCACATAAAATAATATAATTTTTTTTCTAAGCATCCAGTATTGAGACACTGTCCTGTGAAAGGATCACTGACTGCATTTGTATGCATGCAACCAGAGAGGACAGTTCTTCTGGCACTGCCACTCAAGCAAAGCACATAATTAACCTGAAGAATTAAATGCAAAATTTGGTGGCGACTACTAACCTGGATCCTTTAAAAGGGTAATGGTTAAATTCATGGAAGAGAGTTCTATCAAAGGGTACTACAGACATAACATTACCTTTAGGCTGGAGCAGCATGCCTCCCAATACCAGGTGCAGGGCAACAATGACAGAAAAGGGCTATATTCCACCTCCTATTTGTAAACACCAGCAGGCACAGGATTGGTCACTGTAGGAAATGCTGGATTAAACTAAACCTTGGCCTAATTCAGCCCTTCTTCCCTAGCAACACTTCGAGCAGCAGAGTAAAGAGGGGTGCTTTAGTCCCTTTGCAAGCCTCCCTTGTGAATTATTTGCACAAGCTCTAAAAATAAACCATGTTTCCACTACCTGGCTTGACAGTCTGCCACTGATTTGTTGGATAAAAAACTTCCAAGTCTTCAGAATCAAGAACCTCTTCTTCCTCCGCGATCACCTCCAATTCTTCCTTGTTTTGTTCTTTTAAATCACCCTCTTCTTTTTTTGTCAAAGCAAATTCCTACATTTAAAAAAAAGATAGGGTTACTTCTAGACCTGCATGTAAAGGTAAAAGTAAAGGTTTCCCTTCTCCACTCATGTCCAGTTCTAGGGAGGAGCAGTGCCCAGAATACCAGAGGTGG
The DNA here is from genome assembly GCF_900518735.1 of Pseudonaja textilis. The sequence continues at coordinate 5,633,656 of NW_020769355.1, forward strand.
GATTCAGCAGATTCTGACCAGTTCTGGAGAACCGGTAGTGGAAATTTTGAGTAGTTCGGAGAACCGGCAAATCCCACCTCTGACTGGCCCCGCCCCCACCTATTCCCTGCCTCCCATTGTGTCCCAGCTGATCGGCTGGGTCTTCTTTTGTTGCCCTGCACAGGAGAAAGGAGCTGGAAAGCAGGTTAATGGGGTGGGGAGGGAATGGGGATTTTGCAGTATCCTTCCCCTGCCACACCCACCAAGCCACACCCACCAAGCCACATCCACAAAAACCACTGCTCATCTCCATTTTTTAGCCACAGAAACAGGGTTGCCCAAAGACATTTCTGTGGTCATGTGACCAGCATGACTATACATCGAGTGGTACGGAATGCTATTAATTCCTCACCAAATTGGTACCTATTTATCAGGTCACATGCAAACTTTTGAACTGCTAAGTAGGCAGGGGCAACTAACAGGCGCTCACTGCTTTGTGTGGCACTTGGGTCTTGAACCTGGGCTGTCAGCTTTCCAGCATGTATATTATCTTTCATTAGCGAAAATACTCTATGTATTAAATATGCATTGGAAAAGATCTTTTTTAAAAAAACCAATGAAATATGTGGATAACCATCTGCACTGAAAGCACAGTGCTAAAAAAGAGAAACCATCCCACTCGCCCATATTCATTCTGGCTGATGGCTTAACTTTCTTTAGAGAAACGTATTCAATATTTGTTTATTTAAAAAAAAATACTTACTGCAACCCTGTCATTCAAGCACGAAGAGAAACTTGTTATAAAAAGCAGCAAGACCACCAAATTCAGCTTTGTCACAATGGAGGACCAAAAACAGATGTGAGGCATTGCAACCTGAAATCACAGAGTTAATTAATAGATCCCCTGCCCATTTCCATCATATTTTCATCACATTGTACAATTTTACCATACTCCACAGAAAACAAACATGACACTACTAAGCAGTGAATATTACTATCCCAAAATATATATCCCAAAGCTCTGTAGCAAAGATATTGATACACGGGTAAATTTCATAAATGTATGAATTTAACCTTATCTCAAAGAATACTCTTTAGTCAAGAGCAAATTCATCATGGCGAATACCTTTAAGGTGAACTTATACTATCAGTATGGAGACTGTATACATTCTATATAGTTAATATGAGTTAGCAGTGATTCAAAGAAGTGGTCCTTGTACACTTTTTAAAATAATGGTAAAAGTGCAGTTTCTGCTAAAACTGCTTCTTTCCTTAATTTTGTTTTCTTTTTGAATGATACCATAAAGCAGGGCTATCAAACTCGCGGCACCTGGGCCAGATGCGTCACGCACTGGCCAGGCCCAAACCCGGTTCAGTGAAGGAGAAAAAAAGTTGTGATATGTCACATGACACCATGACTTTGACACCCCTGCCATAGAGTCTGGATGGGAAACCCATTGTCCAAGTAAAAACAGATTCAGTGCCCTTCCCACTAACTATAAGGGCAGAAACAGCTCAGAATCACAAGTAAGAAACGTGGAAGTGACAGGGGGCGTAGGTTCTACACACTTAGTAAAGGTGGTTATTCCACACCAGTTTTGTTACTTAAATAAGCATGCTCTCCCACTAGCTATTAGTATTATTTTCTGCATATATGGAGACAGCAGCTTGGTAGTCACAAGGAACCCTGCGAGGATAAATGCAATAAAGAAAGCACAAACTCAAAGAAAAGTATTATATTTAGCACTATTCCCCTCCATCTTTCTTTGTGTCCACCTCCTTTATTCCCTTAATCTTTTTCTTTACGTCCCCTTTTTCTTTTATTCTTCCCCCACCTTTTTCTTTACCTCCCACTATGGCAATTCCTTTGGTGAAAACTGAAATAATGGCAACAGTCTCAGTTATGCCCTTCCTTGACAGGAATTCCTACTGTTATGTGCTACCTTCTTGAAAACCAGCCCCACTTTTCTCCTAAGAATGAAATCAGTGGGGAAGCACACTTGGCATCCCATTTGTGGCAAGGGGAGAGAACAATTTACTCCATCTCTGTCATCACAAAAAGGCCTTTTAAAGTCCTTGAATCACACCATTCATCACAGGAAGCTCCTGAACAGAAATGACTGCTGAGCACAACTTCTGGGTCCAAAGGAACAGTGAGAACTAGAAACCTTCACACAACATGGTTCCCTCTGCTTCCTTCATGCTGCTTTGAGTTATCATCCTGCAACACCACCACTGTGATTTTGAGGCAATTTATGGTCATTTGTTCTGCCTTGTGAACTCTGGGGACTGTTCCTTTGCAAACTTCATCTGTATTCTGATATTTGACTGAACTGGTTTTGCAGTGGAGGTAATTTTATATTATCACACCTTTGGAGTTTTTTGTTGATTTTGTTTTGTTATCTTAAGCTGCTCGATAATATAATGTTCCCAAAGTATTACAGCATATACTTACGTAAGGATCAGGAAGGATATGCTGTTCATTTAATGTTTTATGACTATAATTATATACTGCTAAATATCTGAAAAGTGTCCCAATGTAGATTCTATTTTATCACACTATCGCCTAATTGTACAATGGCAAGCATACTTGGGAGCGTATTAGAATGAGAGAAAATATGGATCAAATATTTAGCTATAAGTCTCAGTTTGCAATTATCATATACAGCTGGAAAAATGAGTAAATGAAGTAAATTCTGCTTAAGATAACAAGTGGTGTATTGTGCAAATCAGAACCCTTAGAGACCATGAGTTTTAGCTCTTAGATACAAAAGGAGCTGTGTGACCTGGGGCCAGTCACTCTCTCTCAACCCTAGGAAGGAGACAATACCAACCTCACTAAGAATACTATGGGACTACTCCAGGTATCAACACAGACTTGAAGGCATACCAAAAAAAAAAAAAAAAACCCTTCCAAAACCCAACCCGTCACAATTTTCAAAGCAATATCATTTATTTTTAACTTATTTCGTTACTAATCCATTATTTCTTGTTTGAATGTTTTACATTGGTGTTTTTTATTAATTGTAAGCCGCTCAGAGTCACCTCGTTGAGAAGGGAGGCATCTTCGTAAATAAAAAACGAAATATCTCAAGAGCAACCTCACATCTTTAAGGGCACCTATTATACTTAAACGGTTGCTTAATCCAATTCAAGACCCAAAACCGTACAGGCTCGGTGTTTTATCTATGCGAGAGGCTGTTCTGTTCGGGCAGCGGTGGGAGATGGGACGGGTGGCAAGTGACACGGAACCGCGGCAGTTCCTACCACGCACTTTTGGCTGGCCACACCGGCTTTCTAAAACCGGCTCAGAAACGGCCAGGAAGTCCATAATCTTCACGGCCGTGTTTTAAGAACAAAATCAGGGCGGTTCGACTTCTACCGTGGCTTCACATTCCCGGTCCCCAAACTCGTCCACCATCACCCCCCACCGTAAAATTACATTTATTTACGCAGTAGCAACCCAGCATCCAACCCTCATGAGCCAACCAGCTAACGCAGAAGAGACCGGCGACTATTTCCCCTTCACTGGTATGGAGTCGAGCGAATACAACACCAGCTGTACCCAAAAAGGTTTCCAACACAATCCCCGCCAGCCAGCCAGCCACAGAAGTCAAGCGCGATGGGAATTGGAGTCCAAAACATATGGGCAAGCAGGTAGGACGAGAGGGAAAAGATCCCCGGCAGCCTCACTGCTGACGCCGCCGCTCGGGGCTTGGAGGGGATGCCCGGCGACCTCGGAAGGAGCCCTGGGAATACGCACCGGTGCCCACCGCAAGCCTCCTCTCGCCCGCCAGCCCCTACCTCTTTGCTCCAGCAGGAGCCGGACACCCCCTCCCCACTCCGAGCCGCCCCGAAGGTGCTCTTCACCAATCAGGGAAGCCCGCGTCACCACCGCCTGCCGTTCCGAGTTCTCAGGTCAAAGCTCCGCCCATTCAAGGGAAGCCGCTCTCCCAACGTGGCATAGAGATAACAAAAATTAGAGGCGCTCCCCAGCTCGCGGGAAAGATATTAGACTTCCTGGTCCGTTTAATGCCTCTCGGCCCTATCTGGATTCTATCTCGGACTGACTCCAAAGGTCAGGAAAAAGCGTTTATTACTTTGTCTTTGATTCCTCTTCGCTTTCAGTCACACAGTATACCTGTTATGTACATATGTTTAGCAAATTCCTTTCTCATCTGGTCGTGGCTTTGTCAGCTTTCATTTCCCTAACTAGTGAGCGTACAAAAATCCCTAAATTTGAACACAGGCGGCATCTCCAGCTATACAATGATGAGTCAGATCATGCAATTCCAGCTTTAGTAAAGAATGAAAAACCAATTCTGCCCAATAACTCAGTCGGAAGAATTATCCTTCTGGGTCCAGTTCCAAGTGGGGGAAAAGACACTGGAAACATGGCTGTTTGGAAAGATGGTTTAATGGTGGACAGGACCACGTGGCTTGGAGCACCAAAGTGAAAAGGAGGATCACATGCTTCAAGATGTTGGGTGAAGGAAAAGAAGGGCCAAGATGCCGAGAGATGCTTAGTTATAGACCCTCAATATCTGTTATATACCTTAGTGTTTCCTGTTCATGTGTGAGAAATGTATCCCATTGGCAGTCAGACTCCCAAGGGCAGGGGTCTTAGCTAACTTTGTAGGCTTTATCTGGACCAAATGGCTTCACCTGAGTGCTGGCTATGCAATCTTCCCAGGCCAGGTGGTGAGATGGGTAGAGGGCTTTGTTAACAAAGCCCATTAACAAACTTCTGCTTCTGAGGTGAGTTTCTGCTTCTAAGTTTCTACTTCTCTTTTTAGGGGAAATATTTTGCCTTTTTAATATTTCCTAGGATATTTCATTTTTCTAGGAGTGTGGGGCGGGGTGCTAACTTCATCCTGCAGAAACAAAGGCTCTAAGTTTTCATCTTATATCAATAGTTTGTACAGAAATATAGTAGAGAATAGTAGGAAGATTCTTCACCTGTTTCCCTGTGATTTTTGTGACTGGCCACATACAAAGGCTGACCTTTGGAACCTAGTCATTTTCTATAGCAGTGATGCAGTGGTGGGATTCAAATATTTTTAGCACCTGTTCAGTGGGAGTGGCTTGGTGGGTTCGCTTTGCACACATGCACACACTTCATGTGCACACACTTCAAATGCACTTTGAGCTGGTGCAGAGGCATTCTACTCACCTGCAAGCCTGCACAATCCTGGTCACTTCAGCAGCTACCTCGCGGCGCTCTTCATGCCACGCAAAGCAGCTGTGCTTCAAATTCAGAGGATAAAGGTGATTATGGGAGCCCGGGCAGATGGGCCCAACAGCTGAGCGGTGGAGAAACCGAGGTTGAACCAGTAGAATACCACCACTGCAGTAATGGCAAACTATAGCCCCTTTTATGACAGCAGTCAGCTCTTTGTTCAGAAAATTTCAAATTAAATCGCAAATTCTGCTTCTCTCTGTACGGATGATATCTGGCTATATGAATCTAATTTTATAAATCAGGAGATTATAATGTTAAAATAACCAAGATATTGAAATGTGGAGATACTGCTGATTCTCTGCAATGATGTTGTTAGCAAATGGTACTACAGAACTTATCCTTAATTTGGCTTCATTGCTTCTTTTGTATAAGAACCAAACTAGACTATTTAAATTACAACACAATAGCTGAGTGGCAAGAAAACTCAGAAATAAATGAAATGGAGACATAGCTGCATAACATGATGTAACAATCTGAGCCTAATTAGGCAATGATAATTTCCTGTGGCTAACCATGGTTTATTCAATTAACCAATGCATTTATCTTACACCCACACACTAAACCTTCTATAAATGTATGGGCTAGGCTGTCCAATATTCTATTGTAAAAAGTAGCTAGCTTGTATCTGGGTATTGTGTGGGAAAGGGAATAGTTTGTCCAGACTAAATCCACTTAACTATATTTTAACATATTACATAGAATCATAGGATTAGAAGAGATCTTGGAGATTTTCTAGTTCAACTCCCTACCCAAGGCAGGAATCCTTATACCATCCCAGAGAAATGACTGTCCAATCTTTTCTTGAAAACATGCAGTGGTTGAAGCACCCAGAACTCCAAGGGAAGCAAACTGTTTTACTGTGTCAGAAATAAAATCTGGTTGGGTTCTTCCCAGCTGGGAGAAAGACACAGGAGAAATTAATTGAAGGCAGATCACAACTGGAAAGGAGATCTCAATTTAGTTGGTAGCCAGAAACAACAGCAGCATGTTTCTGGGGTAGCTGACAAATTGAGGTTGAGAGTGGATGGGATTTTATACAATTTGGGGGGTTTTGTGATTGAGATGCCTGTTCCTGTGCAAGAATATGTCCTTTAATATTTTAATGGCTGTTGCCAGATTTCCATGGGGTCATGACTGGCTCTACAGGCAGAAGGGAAAATGCAAATCCTGTGTATTTTGTTTGTCTGAGAGAATCCTGTCAGTTTCCACTCCTTGCCTATTTGCTGTTTGTTTGGAGTTTGTGGCTGCCCTTTGTTGATGAATAGAGTGGCATGGCTTTATGAATTAATACTAAATATTCTTTCAAAAAACCTAGCCTCTTCAGGCTTCTGCTTGAGACTGTTTTCCTATAGCAGAAAAAAGTGGGTCTGCTTTCTGCTTTTAACATTTTTTTCCTCTTCACCTTTAGAGGAAATATTCTGCCTCTTTTAATATTTGGTAGAATATTTTTTTCTGGGGAGGGGAGGGCGATTCATCATTCTCACTGTAAGGAAATTCCTCAGTTCCAGGTTGAATTTCACTCTAACAAGCTTCCACCCACTGTTTCTTGTCCTACCTTCAGGTGCTATGAAAAATAAATCAAGCACCTCTTCCCTGTATTGATGTTCTTTCAGCACTAAAAACTAATTTATAAAGAACAACTTTGATGTAGTTATCAGGCTAGAAACAGGAAGACTGTGCAAATTGTAGTCCTGCTTTTGATGCAAAAGTCTGATGACTTCGGGTTAGTCACTTTCTCTAAGGAGTCAAAGACAAATCCCTTCTTAAAAATTTTGCAAAGAAAACTTGACAAGGCAGTTTCCAAAAATCAGACACAACTGAATAGAAGAAAAAAAAAGCTAGTTCATCATCTACAGTAGTTGGGTTGAAATCTAGTATGAAAAATTTCATTTTTAAAAAAATAATGTGAAAGTGTAGAGCCACAGAATACGTTTAGGGTTGATCATGGCTACTGCCACTGGGACACGTAGGCTGTGTGAACTGAACCATGTTAAAGTAAAACATTATTGAATATTCTTTATTGAATTATCTTTATTCTTTATTGAATTATCTGGATTGTTAGAAAATGTGAACTGTGTATTGTTGGATTTTCACAGAGCACCGCATTTCAATCATATTTAAATTAAGTTTATTCTTGTAAACGCAGGCTTATTGCAGCAATCTATCCGATGCTAATTTGAAGTGGGGGTGGTATTAGTGCTAGTAGGGAAAATTTCCTCTTGCTGGGGGGAAAAAAACCCCACAAAGACTTGAAAAAAAAAAATCAAAGCTCAGCTTCTCGCGATATACGCTGGACAACAGAACGACCGCGTTCTCTCGCGAGAACCCCATTCGCACAAAAATTCGAGGTCCTGCGGCCAGACGGCGCATGCGTTAGTTAGATTAGCGGTCCAATGCAAGCGGTGTGGGAGTGAGACCTACGCAGCTTCGTTTTGGGATTTTTTTTTTCTTCTTGGTCCTTTTTTTCATGCTTTAATTGCGGTAGAGATGGCAAATTAAGCGAACGACTCATTTTCTTGCCGAGGTAGGAATTGGTATAGCTGGGTGGTGTCGGTAGGCCGCGAAGACTTCCTTTGCTGCGCCGTTTGGCCTGAACCGTTGGAAACTTGGAAGGGAGGAGGGGCGCGTGGTGCTCTATCATGTTCGTGCGCATGCGTGGAGGGAAGAGAACGAGAGAAGCCCTGCCCGCCCGAAAGTGATGGTGCGCGCCCTCACAGAGAAAAAAAAAAAAAATAGGCCGCGGCGCCGAAGCCCGAGGTGCCGTCGTGCGCATGCGCGGGCCTCGGAAGCGAACGGAGCCTTTTTGAGTCGAGGTTTATAACGACCTTTTTGTTCTTTGTTACGTAGGCCATCTTCTCTTGGGGTAGCTAACTGATTTGTATCTTGTATTTTCATACGTTCTTAGGCGTTTTTTGGCAATTAAAAAGAAGATAGTGCTCCTTAATGTTTTTCGTTCTGGCGACGGTCAAAATAAGGTCTGTGTGTGTTTCCCCAGAAGTAAAGTTCGTTTGCATTCAGGGGTGCTGATTACCAAAATGCACTGAATATTTAATAGCGTTTTACTCCTTTCAACTAGGCGCTTGATGTAACGCATGCTATTTTTCAGTCGTAACTGCAAAATTTGAACCCAAGTTTACTGATCGCCATTTTAAGGCCATAAATCGAATATTTGTCGTCTGCGAACGAGAGGGTTGGATTTGATCGATTTCTGATTGAGTGCAAGTGGAGGTGTTCTTTTTTTTAAATTATGTACAAAACTTACTTCCGCCCCTGCCAAGGTTGGAAAGTTGCTCTTGATTGTATCTTTTGGAGGGTGGTCTGCTGTATATAAAACACAAGTGCGAGTTTGAAGTTTTTAAGCACAGACAACTTGAATCTTAAAACTTGGTTGTAGGGAGGGTGAGTCCCCTATTCTTCCAAGGTTCCAGAGTTAGGGTGCTAATTCTACAAGCTGATGTCCTCGCTAATCGAAGGCCCTTTGAACGCCAAAAAAAAAAAAAACGCTATTGCAGTCTACATTTCATCAGGATTTGATATTGGAGGTATTGAGACTAAGGAAGAGCCATGTTTTTTCCATGGTATTTTCTATAAAATTATGCAAAATTGAAATGTTTAACGAACAGAATTAGAATGTTCATCAGAAACGGTTAATTTACATGATTGCAAACTCTTTGTCCAGCACATGTCATAGTATAAGAGGTGTGGAATATTTGAATTGGGAATCTTAACTACAAAACTTGGTTGTCCCAAATTAATGGGACAAAGTCTCTCTGTATATTAACCTATGTTTCAAAAATGTTTAATTTCTGAATTAAAATGAATAGTTTAAATTGATTAATTGACTAAATTGATGAATAGTTTAATGAATTGAGAATTGAATAATAAATGTATTTACCTTGCTTGCAAATGCTATTTTGCTGTTATTATCTCTACATTTCTCCCTAGACTGGTAGCCTTGGAGTAAGTGTTGATATTCAGTGTTGATAGATATTTGGAATTATTCTCCAGTTTTGTTCATTCCTGAAATTATGGTGTAATATCATACAGTTGGTATATCTATTTTTTTTTTAAAAAAAATAGCTCTTCACATAAATGACCCATGAATACCCTATATAGTAATTAAAATACTTTGAATGTTAATGCAGGATTGCCTAGTTTGGTTTTTGTTTTTGTTTTCAAATTCCTTGAAGACTAAACTCATATGAAACATAGCTGTTATAAGAATAGGCAACAAGTTTAGACAAAGGAAAAGAGGATATTATCAATTAAGGTCTAGTTTTTCAAATCTGAACCCTGGGATATTGCACTTGGATCTTAGAAGTTCTTAAAACAGTTTAAATGCATAATAAAGGCTGTTTTTTAAGATTAAAATATTAGAAAATTTTCTCAAAATGTTTGATCAAATCAGTCTAGTCTTAACATTACTTAGATGCAACTTAGGTGCTCAGATGAAGAAAATTAATGGCCTATTTATTCAACTATATTTCCTTAGTGCTTTATTTAAGGTGATTCACAAGGTACTGTATTATATTACAGTAATCACTTATAGCCTTTGTTGAGTTTTTCTGCACTTAGTTTCAGGGATGAGTCAATTTCAACTAAATGAGAAAGGAAGTATAGTAATACTTAATGGTCCAAATTTCTATAATTGCTTCTTGTAATGGAATTGCTCTCATTCAATCAGCTTTTTTGCTGCTGTAGTAATTTGTCTGAGATGCAATGACCAGAGTTATTACACAGTAGCTGGGTTTATGCATTGTGCTAAATTGTAAAGTATGGTTTTTAATGCACACATCTAGGTTATGGCTTAGCCTAATTATGGGAGTGTAACCAGTACTCCAAGAGTATCACACTGTTAGATTTATATAAGACATTTTTATATTATGACTGGTATCACTCTACTTTCTAAAGTTCTGTAGGATTAAATTCACTTATTTTACATGAGCTACATAACATTTGATGTTTTGTGAGCATACTACAACTCTCAGGATATTTTCTTTGATTAGTCATTATTCATTCAGATCCTATTGAAGTATACTTGGAGTTCTGATTTCTTCCTGTTCCAATGTAGAGTCCTTTACATTTATATTAAATTGCAGTTCCCATTTTAAAGCCCATTCACCAACTTTAGACAACTTATTTTGCTGCTTTTCTCAATCCCTTCTTTTTTCTTGAATAATTGGGAAATCTGACTAATTCATGCCCACTTCCATCATATAAGTAAGTTACATGTTAAGGAAATCCAGTTTCTTCCCTTTGTGAAAAGTATCCATTTATTTCTACTCTCTGTTTGCTGATGTTTTAACCAGTATCAGATAGTGGAAGGATGTGATATTTCTCCATTTTTATAAACTACTTTGAAAGTGTTTTAAAGAAGTAATGGCACATTCCTAGTTTCTTGAGTTTCTTGAATTATGATCATAGACAGTCTTCAATTTATGACCTTTCGTTTTGGTGACAATTCAAAGTTATGATAGCCTTGTAAAATGACTTAAAATCTCTTCATGCTTACAACCATCACTCTTGACCATGTGATTACAATTGGGGCACTTGGCAACCATTCATATTTATGACTAGTTCATTACTCTGTGGTCACATGATTGCGATTTGCCAACTTTTTTGCCAATTTTCAGCAAAAACTCCATGAGGAAGCTGGACTCGCTTAATGACTGGTTCACTTAATCATGGTTATTTGGCTATAAAAATGGTAAAGTTGGATTTGACTCACCATACAAACTTAGGATGGAAATTCTGGTTCCAATTGTGATCATAATTCAATGATTTAGCTGCATTTACATTCCTTACAAAAAAATTAAAGCTTGAAAAATGATCTATTCTTAGAGAAGCCCAATTTTATTGAAAACACTTTTCTGCAGTATACTCTTGATGTCTTCCCCCCATATGATCATCAAAGGGGTGTTAATTAGGAGATACTTTTGTTTGCTTTTGTAAGTTTATGCCCCTTTCTATTCTCATTCCTGCAAACACTAGCTTTCTTCCTCTTCTAATTTCTTCAATTTTTATTGTCCTTTTAAATTCTTGCATCTTTTTGCAATTCTTTCTTCTATCTATGATGTGCTTTTAGCTAAGGCATTATCTTGTACTTTACAACTGAAAGTTGTTTCATTTAGTTTGGAGGAGGTAGACTCACCTTTCCATTTCAAGTTGCTGACAAGAAAGGGCTCTGGTCTTTGACTGTAATAAACAATGACATGAGATGGAGGCTGGCAAAGGAAGACCGGTATAGAATTTGTTGCAATTGAATGGTTCATACAATCTAAAGCTTTTACTGCCAAATACTCTGAGGAGGATTTTTGAAGAAAAAACTCCCTTCTATTTGGATTATCAATGTTATTTCATGAGGCTTGTATCTTAGAATATAAACTGTAAATATTCTGCAACCTGCCTCTTGGCAGATTATGGAATATATCATTAGACATTATTTGGATTGAATGGTAACTGAGAAGTTGTGTTTGTTGGTTTTTATCTTGTTTTGCTGCATGTTGCAGCAATCCAACTAAAGGCTTTGCTCCAGTGACTACTTTGTGCATGCATTTACTTAAAATATTCCATTTCATAGGTCACTTCTGCTAAGGAGATTTGCAAATATTGTAGAATTGTGCAGTGGTTTGGAATTGAATCTTAAACGGTGCTTTAAGACCTGAGGTAGTGGCTATGCAGCTCCTTAAAGAAGGTTTGTCTTCCTTGGAACACGTGGCTCTTTTTTGCTTATTTTCTTCTAGGAATTGCTATTCAAGAGAATATCAGTTCTTTTCAAAGAAAAGTATTGTACAATTGTAACTGATTCTTCTATAAATAAGTGAAACTGGACCTATGTTGCTTACCATGTAAGAGATCTATTTAGTATGTGAAATGTTTGGTTTGTATTACTAATGCTATAGTAGATAACACCTAATATCTAAATGCTATCTTATTTCATTTCAAATGATCTATAACTATTTGGGCTATTGGAATTCCAGAATTAAGAAATTTGATTCAATATGTGTTATGGTAGGCCTTGACTTATGACCATTTAATGATGGTCCAGAATTACTGTGACCTCAGAAGGGGTGCTTTACCTCTTTCCCATTACAAACCATGCATCCACGCTCACGGTTCTGTGATCGTGATCTGGATGCTTCGCACACTTGTTGGCAACTTGTTCTCACTTACAACCAGTTTTGTTTATTTATTTGTCTGTGATAAAATTTTGGTGGTCCGCAGCACACCTGTGTCTGCAACAGGGGTGATACTGGCAGCGGACGGACTGATGTGCGTGGGGAGGGAGGGTAGCAGAGGGCACCGGGGCCCTTCCTGGGTGTTCCCTGGCTGGGGTGGGAACCTCTGGGAATCTGATGTCTAGAGGCCGAAACGCTACATGCTGGACCAGATAGCTGGTGGGGAGGTGGGGCAATCCTGCAGTCTCCCTAGCAAACCCGTGTCATGGCTGCTGCCTTCTGCCTCCACACATTGAGGAGGCCGAGCAGCAGCGGGAAGAGCGCGGACCTCCTGAGCCGCAGGAAGCGATGCCCTTGGGTGCCAGCGATGCCCCTGGGTGAAGATGTTGTGAGGGGGAGGCTTGACCCCTCCTCCTTAGGAGCTGCAAAGTGCTCGCAGCCCCTCTGGCACCCGCCAAGCCTCCTCCCACCATGTTTCTCTTCCTCTTCACCAGAAGCGCTCACATGCCCAGCAGGAAGGAGGAGGCTTGAGCGCTTTGCTGTTCCTGAGGGGAGGGGGTCGAGCCTCCCCTTGGCAACCTCTTCACCTGAGGGCATCACTGGCAGCCTCTCGACCACCTCGATGTGCGAAAGCAGGAGGTGATACCAGTTCCGAGGTTCCTTTCCCCCCACCTCCATTCCCTCACAGGCCAGGGAACACCCAGGAAGGGCTTTGATGCCGTGATCTGTGCGCATCAGTCCATCTGCCGCTGGTATCCCCCCAGTTTCCCCACCTACCCGCCAGCCATCTGGTCTTCAGCACGTGGCTTGTCGGCCTCTGGACATCAGATTCCCAGCACCAGTCCAGAGGTTCCTTTCCCCCACCCTCACCCACAGGGACGGGGGGGGGGAGGGAGAAAGAGGGTGGAAGGAGGGAGGAGAGAGAGAGGGAAAAAGAATAAAAGAGAGGAGAGATCCTGGTGTTTTGTTTTCTGTGGGAAACGGGTCCAAATGACTCATGAGTATTTAAGATTGCAGAAACAGGCAGCCAAGCTAAGTGCCTGAAGGACCCCATCCCATCAGTGGGAGTCTAGGTACTTCAGCGAGCAGTATGCTGGATTCATATTAATGGTCTGTGGGATTTAAAATTATGAGTTTGGTGGTCCCTGAGGTCCAAAAGGTTGGCGACCCCTGCTCTAGCCCAATGCCTTAACCTCTAGACCAAATTGGGTCTAAGCATTAACCACTAGACCAGACTGGCTCTCATTAAACCAGTTGCTGAGTGTCCTGAGATTATATGATTGCCATTTCCAATCTTCTCTACCAACTTCCCAAGAAAGTCAATGGAGAAGCTGGCGGGGAAGGTTGGAAACTGCCAAACATCTGCCCCTTTGATGTTGGGGTGGCTGAAATCCTCTCCTCCACAGGCAGCTCTTTCACTTAATTATACTTAACCATAAACGGAAGTGCAGGGATTATGGTGATTAAGTGAAGCAGTTGCATGATATCTTAATTGCTTCACTCAGCGACCAAGATTTCAGTCCCAATTGGAGTAAATTGAAGACTGCCTTATAATTTATATAAAAATTATAAACTATAATTTTACAGACTGTTGATGTGGATCTGAAATCCTGGAATGAGTATGGAAATCCAGTAGGGATTATTATACCCCTACATCCATGCCAACCTTGGCTCCAAAGTATCTGCAGCAATAGAATGCAAAGAGTTTTCCATTCACATTGCACAACTGAACTTGGTAACACTATTACTTCTCTGTGGACATCATTTTTATATGCTTGACTAGAATAGGGCATTGGTTTTCAATCTGGACCCCAGACCCCTGGGCGGCTGTGATGTCATCATAAGGTGTCTGTGAAGGTCTAAAGAAATATTGTGATTTAAATCTTAAGTCTTGGTGGTCCATGGCCACAAAGGTATTTAAAGGGGAACCATGATGAAGAAAAGATTGAGAACCACTGGAATAGGGAATTTCTTTCGAAACTGAAATAACCATTTGCCTGATTTTAATTAAATCTGTATAAGCAACACTAAAAAAAAAAAAATCTTGAATACAGTACCCATAAATTTCTATACTAGGCAATATAATTTTTATTGTTTAAATCAAGAAGCCTATTCCTTAATAATTGAATACCCCGTATTTCCATAAATTATTCTTCTTTGACAGGTCTTTGCCCATTTTGCAAGTCCGTTCTCAAATCTTTGGTTGAAGATCAACATTATATGAATGAACATCTCTGTGTGTGTTATGAAGCTTCCTTTACCGTTACCCATTATGCCTCATGTTATGCTACATTGGGGAAATTCTAGGGAGTTAGAGAATAATTGCCTCTCCCACTTACATGAGTGGAATAACTTCTGCTCACAGAAAAAATACAATTTCTTTTCATTTTCTATGCTGACTTTTTATCTCATGCCCTCCCTGGTAAAAGGCCAGTATTACGGTTTTGTTTATTTCTAAATAGGCCTTTAGAAATATCTAGTAATATGTAGGGCTATCTCTTATAAGTAGAAAATCCTGTTTCTCTATTTTCACTCCAGTTTCTACTTGAGACAAAATAGAAGATATTCTGAGTCTTAATTGGCAATGATAAAATAATTCTTAAGCTTGGCATATTGACTTTTAGTTTCTTTATACGCCTCATCATATTTTAAGACAAGTCAGTATACTTCTTACAACTTTTTAAGAAGGCTGATTACTTTACATATCCTACTTTTTTCCAGTTCCTCATACTGTTTCACCCTTTAATCGTAATAAAAGTTGACAAATAAAAACGGTTGAACCATAGAGAAATAAAATTATCCCAATTTGGGGAATGGTGCTATTGTCATTTTTCTCCCTCACCAACTTATTGGGGAATCCCCTTTGAGTGTTCCATTTTTAAGACTTCTCTGATATCTCCTTTTTTCTTTGTAGGTTTACATCGATTTCATATAAGCCTGGGCAGTTGCAGCTTGTGTGGAAACCAGGCTATGCAGTGAAACCATCTGCTGGGCAACCCAACTCTGTCAGGAGGTACTCTTCAGATGCTCCTGGATCTGACAATTGTCCAAATCATTCAAAAATTGACTAAAATCAGAGGTGTAGTTATATGTGTGTTTTAAGTAATATAACCAACCTTATAAAATCAATGGGATTTTTAAAAAAACCAGAATTCAAAAGATTTTATCTTGAACTCTTGAAACACACAAATAGTAGAGGTCTTTTCTAAAACGATGATCATTGAGTCAAACTGAAACCTATTTTTCAACCAAAAATTGCTCATACTATGCCTTTGTGTTTAAAGGTTTCATCCCTATATTCTCTTACCATCAATAGTTTAAATTGGTGCTTAACATTTGATCACTACTAAAAAAAAGAAACAATAAAAGTAAATACCTTCCTTAATTACTATGCCCTTTTAATCCAAAACAACAAGGAAAAAAAATGAAATTAGTGTGTTGCCCCAAATGCAAAAGTTTAGCAGTTCGCTGTACCTATTAGGTCTTAATTTGAGTCCGCCTTCTTATGCTACATCGTAGCACCTATTTCTCTAATGTCAAGACTCTGCTTAGGAAATGTTGTGCTAGCAGACTACTGGAAATATCTGTATAGAGGTTTTTCTCATCACCAATCTCCTCTCTTTGATTAAGAGTTAGGAACTCAAATCTTTGTCAGTGACAAGATGTCAGATGGAGTCAGAAAAATTAACTCAAATTACTATTAAAGAGTAAACATTCTATTAACCTTCACATTGTAGATGTAGCTGGAAAGATGAGCAGTTTCTCTGCTGCTGCTAGGAGGTTTTTAGCTATAGGTTTCTAGTCTATACATGCACTGAAAAAAGATCATCAGGCTTTCTACTGGTCTGTAAAAAGGCTAGACTCATCTGCTAGGGTTTTGGCACCTGCTAATCTGGGAGCAATTTATTTGCCCTAACCAAGTGGTTAAACTTTAAAATATTTTTAAATTATTTTAAATAATTCTTATTCCTAAACTGGTCAGTATTACTTAGTATGCGATTCCCACATCGTACACAGAATGGTTAAAACTTATTTTGTTTAGGAATTCTTATGTTCAGTCAAGTGTCATAGATTATATTTTGTCACTTGACATTTGTCCATTCCTTCTTTTCTATTTCCATCGACATCTACTCTGCTTTGCAATTTTTTGAGTATTCTTCTGTATTACAATTGTATTAGTACTTTTCAATTTATTCCCCACATCCACTTAACAAAAAATAACTGGGTTTTAGTAAAACATCTTTTTACAATAGATACCTGTTGTATCCTGCATCTGTTTAATCCAACGATAAACAATTGCTTCCAGCAGCATTTTAATGCTATGTTTTTAAGTAGTCCACGCAATACGTCTTTGCATGTCATATAATTGTCTGTATTTATATGACTAAGCAACTGGTTACATTAAATATCTATTCACTTACCAATAAAACTTGGTAAATGTTTTGTACACTCTGTAAATATTTGCCTAATGTATTCTTTTCTTGCTAAATGAGACAATAATTGCAAAATACGTTCACTTGAAATGTCATTATCCTCTACTCAGTTTCAGGCCTTTCTTCAGACTATTGTTCTGTAGCAAGAATGGGTGTTACAATTTTAGAGTTACGTGAGATTTTCAAAAGTGTTTGAAGTACGATGAGGCCTTAGTTTTGGGGGAGTTCATAAAATTAGGATTCTGAGTTACTTTAGAAAATTTCATAAACTCTTTTCTTCAAAAGCCATTGTACAAACAAATGGGCTTTTTGATGCTTACTGTTGGTATAGGAACAACAGCATAAATAAAAGCCTATTAAATGCAAAGTACTACCTATGTACTATGGAGTTCTAGAAGATAATGCATATCCTTCAACAGTTAGGTTTATTAGAATAGTGCAGAGAATTTCTCTTCTTGAAACAAAACTTTGATCTCACAATCAGGTGTCAGTGAAATCTGGGCCTGATTTGAGTTTATGTAGCATAGGCTATTAGTTTATGTTTGAGACTGTCTTTGGAGCTCCTAAAGCCTAATATTCTTTCAAAAGTCTCAAATCAGTTACTCAAATTTTGAACAAAAATTACTTGGTCTCATTAAGATTCATTAAGTACTCAGCTATTCTTAATGTTTCATCTTTCACCAATGTTAAAAGTCATAGTTTTTAACAAATGTAAATTATTTTTTTGGTTCCATAGCTGGTATACTGTGGTCTTTTTTCCTGGAATCTAAAGCAGTTAAGATGTATGCACCCTGCAATTTATATATAAAAGCTTGAAAATAGGTATATTTATTGGCAAAAATTGGTGCTTATTTGGGGGGGGATTCAATTTCTTATCAGAAGATTAATTATCCAATTTTTGAGGTTACATAGGGAAATCCATGCAAGATCTTAAATTGTTTTTAGATCAACATGATGCATACATTTTAAAACTGCATCTGCATAAAGGATTTTATGACTAAAACTGCTTGTTTTTCTACAGACTTGTTTGGTGTTTCTCAGCTTGAAGAAGATCTACGATCATTGTTGATCCCTTTCTTGGCGTAAAATTATTGAAGTGACATTTGCCTAGCTTTCTAGAGTGAGCTTTCTTTTCAGACATCTCTAAAGTTTGATTCATAATAGACAAGCTATAGTTCAGCAATGTCCAAGTCATTCCACCAGGCATCTCTAAATAGGGATTCCCAAGGTCATGGACGTGACCTCTCTGCAGGAATAGGCCTTCTTGCTGCTGCTACCCAATCTTTAAATGTGCCAGCATCTCTTGGAAGGATGAACCAGGGTACTGCACGCCTTGCTAGCTTAATGAATCTTGGAATGAGTTCTTCATTGAATCAACAAGGATCTCATAGTGCACTGTCTTCTGCTAGTGCATCTTCCCATGCCTTACAGTCTATATTTAACATTGGAAATAGAGGCCCACTCTCTCTGTCTTCTCAGCCCCGTGGAGATGCAGAGCAGGCCACTAATATTCTGGCCAGCCTTGGTCTGTCTACTAGAGACTTAGATGAACTGAGTCGTTATCCTGAGGACAAGATCACTCCTGAAAACTTGCCTCAAATACTTCTGCAACTTAAAAGAAGGAGAGCTGAAGAAGGTCCTTCACTGAGTTATGGTAGAGATGGCAGATCAGCTGCACGGGAGCCACCATACAGAGTTCCTAGGGATGATTGGGAAGAGAAAAGGCATTTTAGAAGAGATAGCTTTGACGATGGTGGCTCTAGTCTCAACCGAGTGGTTGATTATGATCATGGAAGTCGTTCTCAAGAATCTGTATATTATGACAGAATGGATTATGAAGATGACAGATTAAGAGATGGAGAAAGGTGTAGGGAGGACTCTTATTATGGCGAAACTTCGCATAAATATCGTAAATTTGACAGTGAGTATGACAGACTGAGTCGTGCCCCTGAGAGATCTCTCTTTGAGAAAAAAAGAGGTGCTCCACCAGATAGCAATATTGAAGACTTCCATGGACTCTTACCGAAGGGCTATCCCCATCTGTGCTCTATCTGTGATATGCCTGTTCATTCTAATAAGGTGAGTTCAGCATCAGATGCTTGTTTTTCTTTACCTTGTAGTCCCTATTGCTTGTTTCTTTGCCTCAATTTCTGTGTTCTAAATACTTATACAAAGGTCTCAAAAGAATTTTAAGTGACAAAGCCACTTAATTCCGGGGCATCATTAGCAAATCATGAAACCAGGACTTTAATATATTGTTTCACCTATATTGCTTAAATCCAGGCCAATTACCATCTAGTCTACTTACATTTTGCATCTCTTTACTTGATTTGGGGTAACCTTTCATTTTATTTTGCAGTTATTCTGAGACTAGATTTCAACATTTCTTCCCATCTGTCTTGATTGCTAATTGGTTCTGGTTAAGAGACTGTCCTTGCACATTCAGTTTTTTTCTTCTTGTCCATTGTCCGAGAAATACTTTGATGGAGGGTCCTGGAACAAATTTGTCGGGTGATAGCATTTTTAAACTAATTCATTCTTTTTAAAATTCACTTTAAAAACTATTTTCATGCTATGGCTGAAACCTCTCATTTTTTCCTTCCTTTTCACAACCTTCTTATATACTTTAGGCTCACTTTTTATTACACATATTGCGTCTGTCCCTTTTTAGAAAAGTAAACAGATTACTGCTGCTGTACAGTATATCACGTTCTTATTGGCAGTGTCTGTTTAGAATAGATCTTTTAAAAAGTTTCGATCAAACATCGTTCTTATTTTTAGAATGTAGGTCTGAAACCAAACAAAAGTGTGGCTTATTCATATTTCCTAATTGTTTTACAAACGGGTCCTCTGTTGGCAATGGGAAACTAAAGCTGAATATTATTACTGTTGTTACATTTTTTTTCTTTTCAAAGCATATTGTCAGAAATCCAGGTAAGAGTGCACATTGTGTGCTTAAAATGATTTCCTTGGTTATTACTAACACTTTCTTCACTTTTGTCCTTTCTCTTAAAAAAAATACCTTGGTGTATGCAAAATCGTTTTCAGACTAGTGAAAAATGAAATATTGTTTGTTCATCTGAAAATTCTCCACTTGATTCTTCTATATCTGAAACTTTTTTTTCTCACCTTAATACAATATCTTTGCGAACCTCTGTGATCACATTATGTTTTAGTAACATACAGAAGTCATTACCAGCCTTAATTGTGCTTGTGCCAGATGTAGCTTTCTCTGCTGATGCAGATTGATCAGTTTCACACTTTGGCCCACAAGGTTCTCTGATCTACACACCGCCTTGCAAGTTAATGCATTATTGGCTGAATTCCATGAAACAAGATGCACATCATCCCAAACAAATGTGTATGCAGTCTGTTGTGACACTTGGGATCTTACTCTTTTTTTGTGTGCTTTACATAGTGTTCCTTATCCCATATGTACATAGCATGATGGGCGTGTATATACATAAGTACCGTTGAGGTCAATCTCAAATTCACCAGGTTTCCAAAAATCAGTTCTATAAAACACTAGCAATAGGACAGTTCATAATAATGGTGATTATATAGTTGTCTCCTGCACTAAAATCCGGTTGTATTGCTCTAAATAGGATCTCTTGTTTCCTTCAGTTTATTAAAATGTTACTTTATTTAGAATATTAAATATGCTGACATGATACGTTTAGCATTTTCAACTATTAATGTTTGGCTGAAGTTTAAAACTTTTACAATTTTGATTAAAACAAACATCTTAATTGAAAGATGTCATTATAGCTTGTAAGAAAAAAGACCCAGCTGAAAAAAGGTGATTCTGTAAACAGCTAAAAATAACCTGTAGAATTCACATGCAATTGAAAGGAAAAAAATCTAGTCTCCTTTTTATTTCTCCTTAAATGTTTCTAGTGCAGTTTCAGATCGAAACAAGCTATGCAAGGAACATAATAAATTATTGAAAATATTATACAAAATGTTTATATTTATACAAAAAATTATCTTCGCTGTGTTGTTTCCTGTAATTCGAAGTTTTTACTGATGTTTTTATTAAGAAAATATCAAAGGCATATTGATATTTCTCCATTATTGAGGACAGCCTTTCCTGACTTAATGAATTTCAAAACCAGTGGCCAGCGTGGTTAAAAATATATTTCTTTGTAACTTTAACCAGATAATCTCATCTTTGTGTTAGTTTAATGACAGTGTTTTTAAATTGTATATTTACTGTGCTTGGATAACTTGCAAGCATTTATAGTCTAGCCATATCAATTTTACCTTCCAATATTTTAAGGATTCTAGATGTATAATAATACCTTTGCCCCTATGATTAGAAACAAGGAACTGATTAATCTGTTCAAAATTTTAGAAGATTTGATTTTGGATTCTTGGCTCAATGTATGTGATCCAAAAATATTAGAGCAGCCCAGCAAATACTTTATTGAAATACAATTTCTGATTCATAATGCTAGACTCCATTTTAACCATAGTAATATAGTTTGACAATAAAAATTAAATTAATATTTGGTTCTAAAATTATTCATTCAGCTCCACAATCTAGTGAATATTTTGAGTCAGTCAAGGTAAGTGTAATTCATAAACACTTACTTTAGAGCTATAAAAGAGGCTTTAAAACTAATAAAAGAGAATATTTGTAGTACAGGGTTGAAATGAGGGATCCTTGGTGCTCTCTGAGCTTGGTGGTTTTCTTGCAGGCATTTCATTACCCAGACTAGTAATATCATCAGTGCTAGTGCTCAGACAGCACCAAGGATCCTTTAGGCTTTAAAATTATTTGGATTTATTTTATTTCTGATTAGGAAAATAAGGTGGAAAAATCAATTACGTTCTTCTTGCAAAATATCTCCATAGCCACATATAGCAAAAGTAATTTAAAGGATTTGCACAAGAATGCATTAGAAAAGCAGTAAAAACAAACAAACCAAAAAAGATCTTTTATTGGGTTCTTCTGGTTTGTGAGTGAAAATGTTTATTCTATGACTTGTCTGCTAGAACTGGTAGTTATTAGGAAGAGCATCTTACTTCAAGAGGTAAAGGAACTTTTGAGTTTAGCTTTATTTTTGACTACATAGATGCAGCCATATAGTTTTCTTGGTAACAGTAGAGAAGTTTGCCATTGGTGGCTTCTGACATGCTTTTCAAGTTCAGGATTTAGCCGGTAGATTTGGCTAAAACAATTTTTAAATTAAAATAAGGATGAGATTCGCTGGATTATAATTCTGCAGTTGGTCCCAGTTCTGTGCTTGTGGAAGCACTCAGTAATTTACTTTAAAACAGTAGCTTTGCAATCGTGAGGACAACATTGAAAAATAATAAAATAGTTATTCTGCAAAGGTAAGGTGAAATGGGACTGTTTGGTTTTATTTTATTTTTTTATGCTGACAATTTTTGGAGCCAGTAATATGAAGAAAATTATAAAGTGAATTGATTTTATGTAGATGTTAAAACAAATTTAGAAAACAAGCTAGAGCTAATTGCAGATAACATCTAGTATTTAATATTCTTAATATTAAAACCAATAATTGAACTTTAGGGGTGTAACTACAATATTTGTCCTATCCTGAGTCCCTTGGCTGGGACGATGTGTGCACTGGCCATTATCATGAAGGGTTGACTTTTAGATGACGACTGCTTTTGGTAAATTACGATTTAAAAAGCAGGATCAAACAACCTGTTTTCTCTCTCTTCCCCCCCTCCCCCACCAATTATCTTGAGGTTCAAATTGTTCTATTTGGTTGAAGGACAGACTGCTGGATGTGATTAGCGTACATTTAGGGTTTAATATATTTTTTTCTACAAAACTTAGAATATTAAACTTACAAGCTATTGTGTATGCAGCGATGATTTAGCAATGGAAAACATTTTTCTAATACCATTAAAAAATGTTTATCAATATCTCTAGCTACTGTATTGTCCTGAACTCCCTATACACGCTCCTCTTGAGAAATACTCTCACACCCAAGATATTACATAGCAAGCTACAGCTGATACAGATCTAGTAATAGTTTGCTGTTACATTTTGCATATGCAGAAGCATTTTGCACTAGGCCCAGTTGAATATCTTGAAATAACTTGAAATTGGATTAAACAAAACAAATTAAACAAAAGAAACATAAAATGCATGTTTCATCTCTTGGAAGGACTTGAACTTAAATTATTTCATGAAAAATTACTGTGCAGTACACGAAACTCAAAATAGATTTTTGTTTGGATGGCAGTTTCTGTACCTTTTTAATGATAGCATAAGGCAAAATCTGTATGTGTTTACATAGTATTCTGGAAATGGTGTTTCTGAACATCGCAACTTTGTACTTCTGCAGGAGTGGAATCAACATATCAATGGAGCAAGTCACAGTCGACGTTGTCAACTTCTCCTTGAAATGTATGCATTTGAACATATAATTTTTTCATAATTGTAGTATTTTGCTTGAAAATGAATCATTTACTTTAAAACATAAAATAATCTTGGATTGTATTATAATAGGCTTTTTTAAAAAATAGATTGCTTGTACACAGATTTGAAAGTTGCTACTTGTTATATTTAATTGGGCCTTTTTTGACCACATACTTTTGATACGTTTAACTGTTTGATCCTGAACCTTTGGCAAATCTGCTGAATTGCATGACCACAGTATTGACTTCCATTCTCCTCTCGTGTCCACTGATTCAATAAATTGTCATATTTTATTTCAACCTACAAACTAATGTTGTCATTAATAAGACTTTTCTATCATGACTGTATAAATTAAAATGTATGGAAGCTTTCAATATGCATGTAGTAGAATCTGGAATTTAAAATAATATTTATAGATGCCTTTAGAAAAGATACATTGTTTAGATATAATTTGATATAATTCAAAATTCAGTATTTTAAAATTACTGAGAATATTGGTGTTGGCTCTGAAATTAATGATCAGTTTATACTTATTTATTCTTTTAAAATTTTGCGCCTCAGATCCAAAATACAATGCATGGTATTTCTAGTCCCAACAGTTAGGATCCAGAGAATGATTCATCTGACTATTTCTTTTTAAGATATTGTGAATGGAATCCTGATAACGATACTGGACATGGATTGTAAGTAAAGCTTGCTTTTTCCCATTTAAAAAAATGGCACAAGAGAAATCACAAGGGAAAAATGTTATTACCAAATTATCCATCTGTTGCATTTTTCTTCATTCCCTTCTGTCCTACTTATTTTTTTGTTTCAACTGAAATATTTTAATATTTAATGCTTCCTTATGACAGAACACACTCACTGTCCTTTTTTTCTTTGGGTAGGGGCATATACAAACATAAACACATAAACTCATTTCTCCCAATGTCTAAAACATGCATTAGACATTGAGTGGTTTAAGTAGAGTTGCTTATATTTTGCATTAAAAATTCATGCTTTTCTGATGTGCACCTTTTTGAATTTCTCTGATTAAGTTTGTCCAGTGTCACATTAGAGACTTCGTAAATTATGTTTTCGTACAAATTGAAAGCAGTATAGGTTAGAATCTACATTGATAAGCTATTTGAACTTTGAGTCTATTTCTTACATTTCTAATTCTAGGGACATATTAGAAGTATCTTTCTGAGGTTCAAAAAAATGTTTGATAGCTTTATTATCTGACATCTGTGTTGCTACTATTCAGTCATTTTAATATTACCTGCAGATATCAAACTATGGAAATAAATTGTTATTGATGTGTTACTGTTTATTTTCATATATCTGATTTCTTATAACTATGTGCATAAAGCTGAATGGGAAGTTGTGAAAGATAATTTTCCAAAACAAAAGATCTATTTTGTGTTTGTGTCTTTTAGGGGTGATCCTTTTATGCTGCAGTCAACAAATCCAGCCCCAGGAATTTTGGGGCCACCTCCCCCTCCATTTCATCTGGGAGGACCACCTGTTGGGTCAAGGGGTAATAAGATTAAATCAGTTTCTGTCAGGACGATATATCAGGATGTAATCATACAGTGAAGTCAAATCATCTATAGTAGAACTTGTTAAATTAAAAAAGCTGACTAAGAATGTCAAATGGGTGTTCAGTATGCATCCTGATAACATTGTTACCTGACATTTGCAATATGTTTGTTCATATTAGATAAATGCTATATGGAATTGAAGTGTGATTGAGTGGATATGACTTTGAGTTATATTTCTTTGATATGCTAAAATTTA
Organism: Pseudonaja textilis; assembly: GCF_900518735.1. The sequence continues at coordinate 5,658,667 of NW_020769355.1, forward strand.
AGATATATTCTAAGCCACTCTGTTTAAAGTTCTGCATTATCATGTGCCACAAAGTCATCACTCTTTTCTAATTAACTATATTTTTCTCTTACACTATTTTGATAGCTGGAAATGGAAACATGCAAGGACCTAGACACATGCAGAAAGGCAGAGTGGTTAGTATTCAGTTCTCTGTAAAATTAATTTACATTTAAGATTTTTATTCAGCAATTACTTTTACTTGAAATGAGTACTGCATTTTATGAAAAAGATTATCCACTATCTGGATTATCAGCTGGTAAGATCACAAATCACAGTTACATGCCTGTAGGGCTCTGCAGCTATACTAAATGTGAGCTGGTTGCCAAGCATCTAAATTGTCACATCACTGCAGGGACGCTGATGTTCATAAGTACAAGAACCAGTCATAACTTTGAGACATTACTAATGGCTTTAAAATCAAGGACTCCCAATAGCATGTTCAATGGAAGACTGTTCCATCTTGTGAAATTCAACCCTAATTTGCCTAGATAAAGACTGCCCTAGCAGCATGTAACTGCTCTTGTGGGCAAGGTGACTTGATATCCCCATCCTGTGTCTGTTCAAGATTCTGTGTCCAATATTAGTAGTTTCTAATAAGGAGTGCATTTGCAAAGCTGGTTTATGATGATACACTTGCAAACTGAATAACACTTGTGAATGGTGTACATTTCAATTTAAGGCAGGAATTAAATGAGCATTTTCATTCCATTGTTTTTATTGACTTGCTTGTTACAAAATTGCTTAAAATTTGCTTCTGAACTAAGATTAGAAAGTTCATTTCTATGTTCATTTTACTGAATGTTTTGGTTATTACTGCTGGCAATTAACAGGAGACAAGTAGAGTTGTGCATATCATGGACTTTCAGAGAGGGAAAAACCTGAGGTATCAGCTACTACAGCTTGTTAAACCATTTGGAATCATCACAAATCATCTCATACTGAACAAAATTAATGAAGTAAGTATTAGTCCTTTAATATGATGGAATATTTTAACATCAATGCTTTTTATTGGCCCTCAGTTTTTTAAGCAGTATATAAATTAATTGAAATACAAGGTTTGACTGGAACAAATATAACTAAGAGAAGGAAGCATATGTTGAGAAAGACAGATCTGAAGGATACCATATGTCACTTAAAAATGTTTGCATACTTGAAAGAAAAAAAATTCTCTACAAGATCATGACTTTTAATGTATATTTGTAGCAGTAAAATAACAATGTTGATACAGTTCTTTCCTTGATTTTTATTCTTGCTCATCTTTTTTTGAAAAAAAAAAAAAACCTCCATGAGTTGTCTTTGTTTTATTTTAGGCATTTATTGAAATGGCTACCACTGAAGATGCACAAGCTGCAGTAGAATATTATTCAACAGCACCAGCCCTAGTTTTTGGCAAACCTGTAAGAGTCCATTTATCGCAAAAATATAAAAGAATAAAGGTAAACTTTGTTTTCACATTTCTTTTCTAATGTTTAATCTTTTTATTTTATTATATCTCTTTCGATGTTAATACTGAACATTCAATGTCGTGTATTGATGTTCTTAACTCTTCAGGAACCAGAAGGAAAGTCTGATCAGAAATTTGAGCCCCCAAAGCAGCAGCTTGGTCGTGTGATCCATCTCAGTAATTTGCCTCATTCAGGCTATTCTGATAATGCTGTACTTAAATTAGCTGAGCCCTATGGAAAAATAAAAAATTATATATTGATGAGAATGAAGAGTCAGGTAATTCTTATAGTATTATCTCAATAGAAATGTAGAATTAAAAAAAAGTTCTTGCATGTAGTGGTTAAGCACCTTTTGCCATCCTTTCGTTGTTGTAATTTAGGAAAATAGTTTTTAGCAGCTTTTGATCCCAACATGCTTTATGCGCATATGAAAATCTAACCTGTCCACCAGAATTCTGTATCCGTCTGCTTTATCTTTGCTACAAGGTATTCATGATTGATTTATGATGAAATGTTACCTAGCTTTGTCCCCTCAAAATCTGTTAATTAAAAAATGTGAATTGAACTCTTGTATAATTTTTTCTATAGGCTTTTATAGAAATGGAGACCAGAGAAGACGCTGTTGCTATGATGGAGCACTGTTCCAACAAAGCCCTTTGGTTCCAGGGCAGATGTGTGAAAGTTGATTTATCTGAAAAATACAAGAGATTAATATTACGAGTAAGTACTTGAGTTAGCGTAAGTTTGGATTCTTAAGTGCAGTAAATAGTACGAAGAGTTTGATGTACATAGCCTGTTTAATGTGCATAGTGAAATAGGAATATGATTGGCTATTACTAATATTTGAAGTTGAACGAGAGACTTGTGTGGAGGTTTGGAAACAAATGAGAGCAGAAATACCCACCCCACCCCGTTCCAGTTTCTAAATCTTGACAAAAAAACTAAACCCTTTCCATCCCTCCAGAGGAAAATCCTACGTTAGTAGCTTTCAGATCCAGATTAGATTGCTTTAAGAATTACAATAAGATTAACTCAGAATTAATTCAGATAATGTATTTAAATATCTGGGTTTTCTGTGCACCATGGAGTATATTTGTACTATTGCAATCCTTAATGTTTTGTTTCCATGTCTTAATTTGAAATATTGTTTCAGATTCCTAACAAAGGAATGGAATTGTTGAAGAAAGATAAACCAAGGTAAAATCCTTCGGTTAATTAATGTGCTGAAAAATACAAAATGTCCTAGATAATACGTGTTCTGATGTCATAGATGATACATGTTCTTTTCCTTACGATATAGAAAAAGAGGAATCTCTCCAGATAGCAAAGATTCTGGAAGTGAAAAGAAATGTAAGACGGATGACAATGAGAAAGCTGAAACCAACAGTACTGAAGGCAAAGATGACGAGAGAGAGGAGCCAGAAAGGTCAGATGCACAAGAGGGCGGACAAGAGGAAACAAATTTACTCCTTGAATCTGAAGATGAATTGCTAGTAGACGACGAGGAAGCAGCAGCATTACTGGAGAGTGGCAGCTCAGCAGCAGATGAGACCGATGTTGCTAACTTGGCTGACACAACTGCTGAAGGAAAGGAGGCAGCTGAAGAAGATGGTGCAAAACCTGAAGACAATACTGCGAAAAAACTCAAAAAGGTAACATATTACTAAAAGGGGGGGAAAAAGTGCGTTTTAACCAAGAATAGTTTTCTTATTGTGTTTTTTTGCAAGTCAGAATGTTTAAATCTCAGTTTGAGAAAAGTTTTGAATTGTATGCCTACAAACAATTTTCTTCCTTGGCAATTGACTGTAAATCTGCTTTGGATGTTGCCGTTATTGCATAACAGAGTGAACTTTTTAAGTGCCAATAAAGGAGAATATTAGTAGCTCAGGGTTGAAATGAGGGGTCCTTGGTGCTCTCTGAGCATGGTGGTTTCCTTATGGACATTTCATTACCCAAACTAGGTAACATCCTCAGTGATAGTAAGGAGTGGGATTTGCTGTCAGTTTATATTCTAGTGGCTTCCCCTGAACTTTAAAGTAGTTCAGTAAAGAATTTGAGTATCCTACCTACTTACGTTATTCTAGCAAGCAAGCAGCATCTGAAAAAGGTAAATTGATGCAGTATTTTTGCATAACAGTTGTTTTTGGAACTGAGCTAAAGCAGGAAAAAGAAATTTGAGACAATTATAAACCTTGAATGCTTTCTGTGTGAGAGAGTAAAAAAAATTAAAATGGAAATTTCATGCCAAGAAAGGATTGACCCCAAAAATATTTTCCCTTCTGGCATGCATGAGTTGTCAATTTCTTTATGAATAAAGTTTTAAATCCTTGTACAGGTAGTCCTCAACTTATGACCATAACTGAGCCCAAAATGTATGTTGGTTAGTGAGACGTTAAGTGAGTTTTGCCCCATTTTATGACTTTTCTTGCCACAGTTGATAAATGAATCATTGCAGTTAAATTAATAACGTTGTGAATCTAGTTCCCCCTATTGATATTAGTTTGTCTAGAAGATTGCAAAAGATGTGCACTTGATCTGGGGACCCTGCAACCTTAATAAATATGAACCAGTTGTCAAGCATCTAAACCTTGGTCACAGGATTATGAGGCTGTAATAAATATGAAAAATTATTTTCTTTTTTTAGTGACGTAACTTTGAACAGTCACTAAAAGTATTGTTGTAAGTCAAGGACTACCTGTATTGGCATCTTCAACTGCCTTGTTTATAATTTGATATCTAAATATTTTAATCATGTTGGTTTTAAAAGGAGGATACGTTGTCTCAACAGCGACATGTAGGTAATTTCCCAAGAAGCATGAAAGGCTTTGTCACTCTTGATGAAGTTGGTGATGAGGAAGATGCAGATCACCAGAAACAGTATAAAGCTGGCCTAATGAAATCGTCTATAAAAACTGAGGACAATTCAGCTGAAAAAACAGAAGAAATGGAGCAGGAAGATGAGACATTTGAAAATGGCACTAAAACAGAGAAGTTGGAACCATCTGAAGGGGCAACCAGCACAATGACAGATGAAAAAGATAACACTACCGTGCAAGAAAATAAGACTGTTCAGGATGAACATAGAATTGGACCATATCAGCCAAATGTTCCAGTTGGTAAGAATGGTTTTCTTTTGTATAACATATACTGCAGATAGATAGACAGACGGAAGCACGCACGCATGCAACACGTACACACACGCAAAAATGCTGGATACTTTCTCTCAGAGAGCCAATAGATGCTTGAATATCAATCATGTAATATATGCAAATAGTTTTTGAGACCCTTTAAATGTCTAATATAGAATGGTTGTATTAAAAATAAATAAATAAAATAAAAATAAATAAAAATATTTGGATCTGTAGATTTGGCTTTTAAAAGGTCATTGATTTACATTTAGAATGTAACTTTCTCTGTTCAGTAAAAATGAATTATTGTAACTATCTCCTCCTACCTCTATGATTCTGTGATCTTGACATTCCAGATAGTCTCTGTTGAATTTGCAACTTCCTTATTTGTGCTCTATATCTAGGTGTGAACTATGTTGTCCCCAGAACTGGATTTTATTGCAAATTGTGTTCCTTGTTCTATACTAACGAAGATTCTGCGAAAAAAGTTCATTGCAGCAGCCTTGCACATTATCAAAAGTTGAAGGTGAGGCAAAATTTATTAAGATGTACCCTTTTCTGTTTCATGCACTTTCTAAGATTTTTTTTTTAATAGATAGAATCTAGGAATGTAGAAAAAACTACTTTTCCAGGAATGAGAAATCTGGAGAATTCTACTTCTGGAAAACTGCTAGAACACTCACTGAAATGGTAAAGCAATATGATCTAAAAGAGGAGAGCTATACATACAACAATACAATTCATACCTACATGTTTAAAAGAAAAGGTCAAATGAGAGATTTGATGCAAGTATGTTTGTTTTGTATTGCATTTAGTGAAAGTCTCTGCCAAAAAGATAGAATTGTTGACAACGGTTATGAATAAACTCAGTGAAGTTGAAATTGAAATAAGTAAGAGTGTTACTTTGGTAATGTCATGTATATATGTAACTTCAGATGTAATTTTGCTGAGTAATTTTGCATTATAGTTAAACATGCCTTGTTACTTAACAAACTTTGATTCAAGTCTCTTCTGTGTTACAGAAACATATGGAGAAAATGGCTGAAGATCAGAAACTAAAAGAGGCTTAAACAAAAGGGGGGAAAGGCATGCCAATTTAAGGAGATTTTTTTTATTTTTTATTTTTTGCTAATCTCAATGCAGTAAAATTGGGAATGCTATACTACATAGATCTTAGTTAAATAGAAGTTTAATTCTGTGATGTGTTTAATGTTATAGCAAAATATACATTGTCAGATCTTTGCTAAAAAATGGGGTGATATTCATCATTTCTGTGCAGATTCAATCTTACGGTACTGACAGCTGTTTTAGCAATTGAAGACCACAGAGAATGTCATCCGCATTAAACTTTTCAAGGTTCACATTCAGTTAAATATAAACAGTTACTATTTTTACCTGCAACATTCCACATTCTAATATAAGTCCAACTGATCTTATTGTTCAAAGGACTTGCATTATTTCATTTCACTTTTGAGAATATTTATCAAAATTGTGTGGTGTTTTTTTTAAAGTGGAAATGCTTTTTGTTGGTATATTAAGTAGTGAATAGGAAAAGTGATAGCCAGCTTTTAATAAATCTTGTGTTTTCTCTGAGTCATTGATTTTCTGTCCTATTTTAATAGGAAGTCAACTCTTGCTCTTCTGACCAGTATTATTTTTCTGGGCTCTTGCTTGCAATTGAATTTAGTACTTTTTCATACATCTTCAGTATAAGCAAAAGCAACATTTGAACCATACATTGTAAATAGTTTTACTTTTTTATGTTTGTACTTCAGCTCTAATCCTAGACCAATTACTAACATATAATTGGACATGCTTCAAAGTATCCTGCCTAGAATTGGAGCATACATCTTGAGACTGGTTTCATCCTAGGATTGTGTTTTTGATGTAGCTTCACATAGCTAATATGAGTAGCAGTTTGTGTGTAAATTCTGTTTTATGTTATCATTTAACAGCTTACATATATGTGAATTCAAGTTATTATAGTGTCAAACCAATAAACCAAACCAATCGAATAAACTAAGCCTCACTTCTGTTTACAAACTTTTTTTGGATTTTCATTGATATTGAAAAACAGTAAGTTTTCACAAAAAATGACAAAGTAATGTGCAGCAAACATGAAGAACCCGTGGTCTTCCAGAATTACTGCTTCCAATATTACCATTGCTCATACATGTAGGGGGTTCTGGGCTTTGAAATTTTGATATTATAGTTAAATGTTGTATGGGTAGTCCTGGTAATTGGGATCAACATTTTTATCACTAAGCAATGCAGTTGTAAAATACAGCATCACATGGACACATTGCTTAGCTGTTTCAATCCTGGCAGTCTCTGATGTGATTGTTAAGTGAAGATCATGGGTCATTAAGTAAGCAACTCTTTGTGACTTTCTGCCAGTTTCCAACAGGCAAAGTCAGAGGTAAAGCCAGCAGGAAGTTGGGAGTCCTTAGTAGGCTGGCAGGTGAGTAAATTGATGCCATGGCCTGGTGTGAGCATAGCTCCACATTCTCTCACTCCTGCCGCCCCCAATATCTCTTGCCATCTGGTGGTGATGATGGAACACCTCAACCCTGGCCTTTAGCAAAGCCCCAGCCGCCCCAGATCCATAGTGCAAAGCTGCACCCACCTCAGCCCAGACTAGTGCTTGAGTATGAAGCTCCAGCTGGAGCTGTCCTCGTCCTGTGCTTCACTGACCCCAGCTGACTTTCACTTCTTGCTCCTGCCACTGAGAAGGTGCACTTGGCCACAGCCTTTGTGACTTAGGCCCAGGAGACTTCAAGGTTTCAAGAAGGCTGCATGCAACCTTGGGAAGATGTGTGCATGCGTACTCAGCAGCTGCTACATGAAGGGCCATGCTGGACATCCCTTGTCAGCAAGAGGACAGTGAAGCTCTCAAGAGGTGTGGAATTCAGGACAGCAGGAGCTATTGAGTGAAGAGTGCCAAAAGAGCAGAGAAATTGAGTGGGGTGTGGGAACATACAGTAGGTGGGGATTATTGGAGCACATCCCATAAATACAGCTAAGTAGCAAGCGCCCAAATTTTGATGCTGTGCACCAAATAATAATTGTATGAACACGCTATAGCAGTTCATTATTTAGCCTGAGCATAAATGAATATACTAATTTTCACCTTTAAACATTACAAACACAGGTAGTCCTTGACCTATGACCACAACAGAGTCCAAAATTAATGTAACAGATAGTGAATTTTGCTCCATTTTATGACCTTTCTTGCCATAGTTGTTAAATGAATCACTGCAATTATTAAGTTAGTAACACGGTTGTGAAGTGAATTTGGCTTTCCCATTGACTTTGCTTGTCAGAAGGTGGCATAGGATAAATTACATGACCCTGGGACAATAAATATGAGTCAGTTGCCAAGCATCTGAATTTTTATCACGTGATGGGGACGCTGCTATGGTTATAAGTGTAAACAGCCATAAGTCATTTTTTTCATTGCTGTTGTAACTGGTCACTAAACAAACTGTTGTAAGACAAGGACTACTTGTAAATGCTTCTCATAGCTAGAACTTTTTTCTACACAATTCAGAAATCATTTTCTTTTCAATCCTAGTTAAAGCATATTGGGAGTTAACGAGTAATATCAAATAGTTCAACTATTGTTCTGACCCAGGCCTTGTTCAAATCAAACAAACACAATGTATGAAAGCAAACCTTTTTAATACAGCACTGTGAATTCTGTGCATTCACTACCAAGAGTCATTCAAAACTAATTGTTCCAGATAAGAGCAAGCCCTTTCAAGATTAAGAATGGCTGCCAAGAACAAAAGACTAATTGCAGATAAAAATCCAAAGCCAGAACTTTCAAAAAATAAACCAGAGCAAGCAGAGCTTCAACAAGGACTCTTAAGTAGAAAGAACTTACTTGCTTCCTGCAAAGAAGCCAACCCCGAAGGCTGTCTTTTATCCCTTATGGGTGGAGCCATCACTTTCCAACCTTACTCCTGAGTTGTCCGTGCTGCTTCAGCAGCTCTTCAGGTAGCCCTGCGCACATGCACACTGAGCACAGGCTCCCCGAGGTTCTCTTCGTCACTGCTGCCAGACTCCACAACCTCCAAAGGCAGCACCCCACTCTCCGATAATGCTGGCCCCATCCCTGCATCACACACAGACCCCTCATCTGAGTCCTCCCTCTCAAAGACCTCAACCGTCCGCACCTGCTGCTGGCGAACCACAACAACTATAGGCAGTAAGGTCAACTATAGGTAGTCCTCAACTTACGACCACAATTGAGCCTACAATTTCTGTTGCTAAGCAAGACATTTGTTAAGTGAGTTTTGTCCCATTTTGCAACCTTTCTTGCCACAGTTAAGTGAAGCATCATAGTTAAGATAGCAACATGGTTGTTAAGTGAATCTGACACCATAAATATGAATCAGTTGACAAGCATCTGAATGTAAAAAATGGTCATAAGTGATTTCAGTGCCGTTGTAACTGAACGGTCACTAAAAGAACTTGTAAATCGAGGACTACTTGTCTATTTTATCTTTTTGCTCTGCACAATCTTGACCTCTAAATAATTTCTATGGCATCACAGGCTTCGATATATTATCACTTGTTAGCATTTATTGCTCTTCTGCCTGGTCCTTTAATTCCTTTTAATATCCATTTATAATTAGCAAGCCTTGGTTCCTAATATGGTTTTAGTTCCGTTTCAATTGCTTCCCGTGAGTATTTAATTATGCACTTGTTTTTCAAATCTTAGAGCAAAAATCTAATACACCAAATCTCTCTCGTGTCCCGGTTCATTTAAAAACTTCCTTAAAACGTTTATTTTATTTTTTTTGCTAATTGCATATTATTTTAAATTCCTAAGTTTCTGTTTCAAATTGCTTTTAATCCAATGAAGAAGTTAAACTCACTAGGTGCCAAATTAAGCTCACAGTTTGAAAATCTCTAATATCCATAAAGCGGTTAAATTGAATAGTTCAGAAAGTGATTAGAAAGGGAGCTTGGTTGGCTTGACGTTTTTACAAAAGGATCTGCCACTGCTGAGAGCAAAGCTTATCGTCTCCCTTGTGCTCCCCAGACCTCAAATCAACTACTGTTTTAAGGTCTCCTTGCAAAGGCCATTCAGAAGATTCCTAGGCGATTTCCCAATCTCTGCTCCAGAGAGATCCAAAGAACCAGTCTACTCGTCAAGGTTTTGTTCTTCACAGCAACCATTATTTCTCCTCATTGGTGGAGAAGTCTTCAGTCAGCCAGGAGCAGTTTATTTTTAAGAACTTAAAGACCCCCGTTGGATTCATTACTCCTCTGCTTTGCTCTATTTGTGGTCTCGCTATTTGATTAGTCTGTCAAATAAGTAAGATGGCTATAACTTAAGAAAAATTCAACTGATGCTAGTAGGATATATCTGGAGAAGAAAAGTCAAAGAAAGCCCGAATTGAGAATTGGAAGGAAGTATGTGGAAATTTGAATATATGAGGAGAACTGGAATAAAATTGTTTAAATTTGACACTAGTTCTTCATTCTTTATCATTAATGGGACACGCTCTTTGTCAGTTTTCAGATAGGACTATTTTTTTTTAGTGGAAACACAATTAGCAGCCTAATTTTCTGGTATTGTGAACATGGCTGTCTTTTGTGTGATGTGTACTTAGCCTGCAATGAAACACATTAAATCTTGAAAATGCAGTGCATATATTAATAGGTCATATCAATTACATTGCTCTTGTATTAAAAAAAATAGATCTTACATTTCTTTTGAAATGGGGTATTTGTACAGAACAGAACAAAACATTTTGTACTTAAGTCAGCATGATCTTATCGAACATTTGTTCTTCATGGCAAATTTGAAACTTGTTTTTCCATGAAAGTAGACAGACTAAATGAAGAGAACCATGTAGCCTAAAGAAAAAATTATCAAGGACATACTTTTCAAAAACTTGTTTATAGTAGATGCTTCAATAGAGAAGCATATAATAAAATCTCATTCTAGCAGACTACATGGGAAAGTCAAAATTTGTGTCCAAACATTACCTCAAAATAATAGATAATAATGGGTTGTTTTTAACAATTTACATAAATTAGCATTCCAGTTTATATCATTTGTATATCTAATTATAAAAGATATGCGATATAATTTATGCCAATTAACATTGTATAAATTGACAGAAATGATACCACGCACTCCTAACCCTCATTAACAGCATGAACTATTTCCACAATTTTGCAGCTAATGGGGGGTGGGGTATTGCAAAAATATACAAGGGCAACATTACATTAGAATCAATGAATTTAGCTGTGACATTGCAAAGAATTTAAAATATAGTATACCAGCTTAGTTTGCAAGTAAATAGCAGCTTTTTTATACGTACTAAGAATTTGTCACTTCTGTACACAATTCACCAATTTGGGTAGTCTGCCCAAACCCAAGTGCATATATTTGATCTGGATACAACCCAAAGGGCACAAGTTCTAGGTACAGATGTTCTAGAGTGGGAGGCAGTGCGGGTGGGGGAAAGGCAAGCCAGGGGAAGTGACTAAAGGAAAAGAAGACATTGGGAAGAGAAGAGGATTGTAGGCTAATCAGATATGCTCTGATTAAATTCAAATGCAAAAACTTAAGAGGACGGAAGGGGTGAAGATTGGTGGCTTTGTGGGTGTACAGGCTAAAAGAGGAGGAAAGGCAAGAAGTATAGGAGTGTACCTATGCTGTAAGAGTCCTCTGGCTTCGTCTCATCTGAAACTTGGCAAAACCAAATTCTTCTGGTTTTTTTTTTTAATATTATCAAAACCTTGCCGCCCATCTCATAGTTTGAAGCGACCAAACCAATTCAATATCTGTACCCACGCCACATGACTGCTTCATTCATATAATGAAAATGCATTTTCTGTTTCACGTTTATCCAGAGACTCATCATGATATCTTTTTGAGGCAGAAAATACTATGTAAGGTGCCAAAAAAGAATTAAGTAGCGACCAAAAGAAATTGGATGCAGGAAATAAAAGGAAATTTTTAACCAATTTTCATTCATCCCAACGTATTGTAATACACTGTATTTTGCAATACTGTACCTTTCTATCCTTGCCAACCACCTTTCCTTTTTTTATATATTTTTTATTTTTGAATGGGACTAATTGGTGATTATTTAGAGAGGAAACCTGGGAAGGAGGGGAGAGGAATTTGTTTAAAGGGAAAGGATAGATACTGGTTGTGTGAGGTAAGTTTAATGTTAATGTTCGTATTATATTGGTAATCCCTATTACAATTTTGCTTATTAATAGCTTTTAGAGATGGGTCTATAGAAAATGGGGGAAGATATAGAAAGAAGATGTGTTTGGTTTTATTTTAAGAAATAGTGACAAGTTCTTAATGTTGATTACATTGGCTAGGAATGAAGGGGGGAGGATTCTTTTTTTTCCCGTTTTTATCTTTTTGTTTTCTGCACCTTTTTTTCTTAATGTATTTGTTTTGTAGTTGCATAAGTTCTATTTGATAATATCCCTAATAAGTTTATTCAAAAAATGTGGAAGTTTTATTTTATTTGTTTGACTTGTCAATCACTTACAAGATAATACATATAAGAATAAACATGAGTATGAATAGAGGAAATAGGTACGCATAAATGGGGACAATAAGACAGGGATGGTAGGCACAATTGTGCACTTATGCATGCCTGTTATGACTCCCCTTCAAAATTCAAACGAACAAAACAGAAAGCAGCCGTTTCACAATTAAATCAAACAGAAAGAAGTCTTACAAGATAACAGCTGGCAGAAATCACAATCCACAGCATAAATCTTTACTCTGTCCGGCAAACCAGTCCTGGCAATAAATCTCATCTCAGAGCTTCTTGCTGTAACGTCCTCACTCAATAAATCACTTTGTTCCTGGCAAATTGTACCAGCCCAGCTGTGTCCTTTTATACTCGTTGAGGCAATGTGCTAATTTACTGACTCGCTCTCCTCATTCGCTCCAGCTGATTTTGCCTTCTCAACTGTCTTCTGTTCCTTACATTTAACCACAAATTTTCCAAGTTCTCATCTCCACTAGAAGACTCTCTCAAAACTTCCCTGTCAGCCATTCCCGGCTGTTGATCAGATAAGGAACCAGAGGAGGTCAAAGGTCCTGACAATTCTAATACATCAGGTCTGTCGTCCTTTGTCATGTCCATCTCCTCATCCTGGTTACCAGTCCAATCACTGAGCCATGCCGGCTCATATTTTTCTGCCATGTCCTCCTCACTTGAACTCATATCAGTCACAGGAGCTGAATCCAAGCCCGGAGCCACAACACATGCCCCTTACAGACCTCTTAGGAATGGGGTGAGGTCAATAGTGGATAGTTTAAGGTTAAAGGAGTGGGGGTTTGAGGATGTAACAACAGAGTCAGGTAGCGCATCCCAGACATCGACCACTCTGTTGTTGAAGTCGTACTTTCTGCAATCAGGTTTGGAGCAGTTTACATTGAGTTTGTATCTGTTGTATGCTCTTATATTGTTGCGGTTGAAGCTGAAGTAGTCATTGACTGATAGCAGAGGTGGTATTCAGTAGGTTCTGACCAGTTCTGGAGAATCGGTAGCGGAAATTTTGAGCAGTCCAGAGAACTGGCAAATACCACCTCTGACTGGAGATTTTACAGTATCCTTCCCCTGCCACACCCACCAAACCATGCCCACAGAATCAGTAGTAAAAAAAATTGAACACCACCACTGACTGGTGGGACATTGTAGCAGATAATTTTGTGAACTACGCTTAAGTCCAACTGTAGGTTGGTGTAGTTCTAGGTTGTCCAAGCTCAAAATTTCAAGTCTGGTGGTGTAGGGTATTCTGTTGCGAGCAGGAGTGTACTACTCTTCTCGTGAAATATTTCTGGACTCGCTCAATTGTATTAATGCCCAATATACAGTGCGGATTCCAGACAAATGATGTCATGCCCCTGTTGGAATCCGAGCGGGAGGCCGAGCAGCTGACAGGGAGTGGGAGTGTGGCTCCATTGGCTGGGGAAGAAACTGGGGAAGGGCAAAGCAGGGGAGAGGCAGAGCAAGGCAGAGGGAATTCAGAGGAAGATCCAGGTGCACCCCCTCTTCATCCTAGGGCACGCAAGGAGGAACAGAGAAGGGAGCAACATGAGTTACATGGCTTACCGGGGAGGAAAGGGCCCCGATTTCCTTCATTAGCTGCAGCTGGGAACACAGTATTTAAAAAGGGAGGCTGCGCACAGCAAATTGTTGAGAGCAAATTGTGAGTTATTTGCTATTGTTGAGGCTTATCTGGGTTCCTGGAGTCTTCCCAACTGTATGTGTTTTGCCAGCCTTTCAAGTATGCAATTTCTTATCCTGCCCTGTCAAGCTAATTACTGCAGCATGGTTTGTGTGGATTTTTATTTACAGTTTGTATGTACTTTGTTTTCGGACTGAATTTCCTCCATTTAAAGACTGTTCTTGGGAACAGTCTTTTCTCCAGCCGAAGGTAACCTGGACACTGGAGGCAAAGTTTTAGGTATTAAAGGGACTCTTCTTACTTATGTGACTGTGTTGCCTTTATGCCATGCCCCGGGTCATCACAGATGAGCTGTATTCGAGTATTGGTCTAGCAATACCCTAGTTAGCAATTCAATATTACTGGAGAAGCTTCGTAAGATTAGTTTTACAACTCTTAATGCCTTTTTGGCAATGCTGTGAGTTCTGGCGCTTTGGCCATTTGATATGAGTACTCCAAGGTCCTTGACAGAGTGAAGCTCAATGAGGTCATATCCGCCTAGCTTGTATTTGGTGTACTGATTTTTTTTTTACCAATGTGTAGGACCGAGCATTTGTTGGTTGAGATTTGGAATTGCCAATTGTTTGACCTTTCAGACATTAATCACTCACTGCTTATCACTCAGAAGAGTGATTAATTGAATTAAAAGTTGTCACGTAGAAAAAGAAAGTCCAAAATTATATAGACAGAATTACAGAGGAAATCAAGAAATAAGAAGCATGAACCTGGGGAAATTCAGCACATAGCAAAAGTTGAAAGAAAGCAATATTAACAACTTAGGCACTGGGACATTGAAATGGACTGGAATGAGAAGATAATGAAATTCAGGACATGAGAAACAAAGACAAAGCTGTGCTCCTTTCATAATCGGGGACAATATAGCAAGGACAGTATTTGGTTAAAATGCAAACAATAACCAAAATAAAATATCGATTAGACTTAATGAACCATTCAAAATGTTGATTATCCAAACCTGTGCTCCTGATGCAGAAGAGTAGGTTGGTTTTTGACTTTTAAAGTGCTACATGGCATGAGACCCTTGTTATTTGAGAGATTACCTTTCCTCAGTGGCTCTCACCTGTCCCATCAGATCTGACAGGAGAAGCATGTGAGGCTGCTATCAGCTATGGATGTGTTGGCGTACCTATGCCACGCGTGCCAAAAGTGGCACGCAGAGCCATTTCCCACAGCAAACGAGAGGTTGCCCGGAAGAGCCCCACTGCACATGCGCGTGCACGCTGCTACCTGACAGCTGACTGTTGGGTATCTGGCGTGCATGCGCAGGGGGTGGAGGGTGGGTGCGCATTGAGACACAAGCGCAGGGATGTGCTGCGCACGAGGGAGCCAGTAAAGGTTAGCTACCACTGAGCTATGGAATTTTGTCCTAAAAGGAAGCCCTATTCTGCCGCAGCCTCCGACTTATAGAATCTCAGTCTCCCTGAAGTAAAGCTGGCTCCAACCCTTTTGGCCTTCTGATGGCCCTCAAAACAAGGTTTTGTAAATGAGCTTGGAGATCACATGGTAGAATGGAGCCTTTAGCATGGTTATCTGATTGTTAACTGATGCATTCTCTTTATGCTGGCTGCCATTTTGTCTTTTTATTTTAAATTTCTTTTAAAAGAAAATTTAAAGAGAGATCAAATTCTACAGCAACATTTGAATGAATTGAAGTCCAGGGTTGGTAGAACCAAAAGTTTGTTTAACCAAAGTTAAAACATGTTTCCAGAACCCTTAGGAAGTGTTTGCTAACACCAGCGTTGAAATATTAATGATTGATTGTTTTGAGCATGAATAAGGGATGAGTTATAGAAAGAAGAGACACCTGCAAGTATCCTGATACATGATGACAAATTACTAAATTTGTACTTGTAATAATTGAAAGTCATTACTTTAAATATTTTTCTGTCTCTTATTTGTTCCTCTTTTGTCTTTGCATTTTTTCTTTTCTTTTTGAAGTTCATTTGCATTGTCTTTTACTGTTGTAATTAAAATTTTCAATAAAACAGTTTTTAGAAAAAGAGAAAGACAAAAATAATAGAATGAACTCAATAGATGCTCGTTGATCATAGAAAAGCTTTTCATTGCGATGATCATCAAGTGGAATGTGCTCAGATAAATGGGAATTCTAGAATATCTCATTGTCCTCATGGGAAATCTATGTACAGGTCTAGAAGCCACAGTCTAGACATAAATGATGAAACAGACTAATTGCTAACTGACAGTTGGTGAAGGGAGTCTTGCTCCATTTTACGACTTTTCTTGCCACGTTTGTTAAGCGAATCCCTGCAGCTGTTAAGTTAGTAACCTGGTTGTTAAATGAATCTGGCTTCCCCACAGACTTTGCCGATCAGAAGTTTGCAAAGGTGAATCACATATAACCCTGGGACACTGCAACCATCATAAATGCGAGTCAAGCATCCAAATGCAAATCACATGGCCATCGGGATGCTACAATGGTCGTGAAGTGTGAAGAATGGTCATAAGTCACTTTCTTCAGTGCCGTTGTAACTTCAAATGGTCGCTAAGTGAACTGTTTTAAGTAGAGGACTACCTGTAGTACCCGCCAGGCTCCGATAGGCAGAGGTTGCATTGCACCCCCCTAAACCTATTGGATGTCTTGTGGTTTGTATGAAAAATTGATGTTTTAGTTTGTGGAGCAAACCCAGCCAAGATTTATTCAGTAAATCGATTAGCAATTTCATCATGTATGTGGTTTAATTTTAAAGGCTATTGGAAGTCTTCTAATTCAGGGGTCTCCAACCTTGGCAACTTTAAGACTTGTGGACTTCAACTCCCAGAATTCCTCAGCTAATATGACTGGAAGAAGAATTCTGGGAGTTGAAGTCCACAAGTCTTAAAGGCTCGCTCTCTAAAATATCATAGACAGTATTCTTAAGAATGCTTCATCGCAGTTCTCGAGCCAGGCTTAGACAGACAGCGTCAAATATGACAAAATATTTCTTAAGCCAGTTTGAAAGGGAAAGCCCTTTCAAAATTTTCTCCTCAGGGACGAGAGCGAGAAGAAGCCTTCCAAGGAAAAAGAGCCCTTGTTCACCCAGCCAGAAATCGCTCTAGACTTTTAGTAGATCTACGGTCGTTGCCGGAAGTGAAAGAACTTGCGTAGAAACGGGTATTCGCCAAAAAAAAAAAAAACACACGCAGGCGGAGGAAGTGACATCACATCCGGCCAATGAGGGGGGGGGCGCTTGTTGTGTATCCAAAGGAAGGGGGTGGCAAAGGAGAAAGGGACTTGAATAAAGAAGGGCGAGAAGCAACGGCCAGCTTGGAGCCTCCGTGTCTGAAAGGCTGCTTACGCGAGGTGCGCCTCAAGGGTCGGAAGCGCAGGAGGGGCGGGGCCGACCATTTGAAGGTGCCTCCATTTCTTCTCCATTCGCCTCTTTTATCTTTCCCTTAACACCCCCCCCCCCAACCCCGCCCCTGAACTCCTGGGCAGAAACGACGAGCGCCCCCTGAGGGGAAAGACGAAGGACGCCACGGCTCAAGAGGGTAGAGGGGGGGAGCTCGTAGAACCCAACGGCCTCGCCTCTTTTCGGGGCTCGAATTCTCTCGCAGGTTTGCTCCATCTCTTCCCCTTCCCCCTAACCCCCCCCCCCAAAAAAAAACTCCCCATCCATCCGGGTATCTGGAGAAGTGTACTACCTGTCTATGGGGGGGGCGTGGTGCATGATGGGATAGCGCCGCTGCTTTCCACAGCTTCACCCTCCCCGTGGGGGTGGTGGGGAGTGGGGGGGGGCGGAGCCGTCGCGCGCGCGCGCTCTCTGAAGGAATGGAACAAAGAGGGTGAGTGGGCGGGGCGCGGCAGGGGCTCGCGGCCGGGGCGGGGCTTGCCTGGAGAAGGGGCGGAGCTGAAGTCAGGCTTTGGGTGTCTCGACGTCTCTTGTCTGGGGCAGAAAGGCTCGGTCTTGGTTTTTTTGTACAGGCCAGAAGGCAGCTGAGGAGACCCGGAGGTAATAAGGTGACAGTTAAGGCTGGGACCCAAGGAGATTGACGCCTTGTGACAGGGGGATCATCTGAAACTTCTCCCATCGTCCCCCAAAGGTGCTTCCCCCCCCCCCCAAGAGCCAACTGAACTTTAGATAAGAGAAAGCATATATCTACCCAAACACATAACACACATATACACATGCTATATGCACACGTGCACACACACACATATGTACACGCATGCACATACACACACCTATATATACACTGCTCAAAAAAATAAAGGAAACACCAAGATAAGACATCCTAGATCTGAATGAGTGAAATATTCTTATTAAATACTTCGTTTCATTACATAGTTGAATGTGCTGACAACAAAATCACACAAAAATGATCAATGGAAATCCAATTTAGCAACCCATGGAGGTCTGGATTTGGAGTTACACTCAAAATTAAAGTGGAAAAAAACCACGACAGGCTGATCCAACTTTGATGTAATGTCCTTAAAACAAGTCAAATTGAGGCTCAGTGGTGTGTGTGGCCTCCACGTGCCTGTATGACCTCCCTACAATGCCTGGGCATGCTCCTGATGAGGTGGCGGATGGTCTCCTGAGGGATCTCCTCCCATACCTGGACTAAAGCATCCCCCAACTCCTGGGCAGTCTGTGGTGCAACGTGGCTTTGGTGGATGGAGTGAGAGATGATGTCCCAGATGTGCTCAATTGGATTCAGGTCTGGGGAACGGGCGGGCCAGTCCATAGCATCAATGCCTTCGTCTTGCAGGAACTGCTGACACACTCCAGCCACATGAGGTCTAGCATTGTTGTGCATTAGGAGGAACCCAGGGCCAACCGCACCAGCATATGGTCTCACAAGGGGTCTGAGGATCTCATCTCGGTACCTAATGGCAGTCAGGCTACCTCTGGCAAGCACATGGAGGGCTGTGTGGCCCCCTAAAGAAATGCCACCCCACACCCTTACTGACCCACTGCCAAACCAGTCAGGCTGGAGGCTGTTGCAGGCAGCAGAACGTTCTCCACGGCGTCTCCAGACCCTGTCACGTGTCACATGTGCTCAGTGTGAACCTGCTTTCATCTGTGAAGAGCACAGGGCACCAGTGGTGAATTTGCCAATCTTGGTGTTCTCTGGCAAATGCCAAACGTCCTGTTGGGCTGTAAGCACAACCCCCACCTGTGGATGTCGGGCCCTCATACCACCCTCATGGAGTCTGTTTCTGACCGTTTGAGCAGCCAAATGCACATTTGTGGCCCACTGGAGGTCATTTTGCAGGGCTCTGGCAGTGTTCCTCCTGTCCCTCCTTGCACAAAGGCGAAAGTAGCGGTCCTGATGCAGGATTGTTGCCCTCCTACGGCCTCCTCCACGTCTCCTAATGTATTGGCCTGTCTCCTGGTAGCGCCTCCATGCTCTGGACACTACGCTGACAGACACAGCAAACCTTGCCACAGCTCGCATTGATGTGCCATCCTGGATGAGCTGCACTACCTGAGCATGAGACTCCGTCTCATGCTACCACTAGAGTGAAAGCACTGCCAGCATTCAAAAATGACCAAACCATCAGCCAGGAAGCATAGGAACTGGGAAGTGGTCTGTGGTCACCACCTGCAGAACCACTCCTTTATTGGGGATGTCTTGCTAACTGCCTATGCTTTCCACCTGTTGTCTATTCCATTTGCACAACAGCATGTGAAATTGTCAGTCAGTGTTGCTACCTAAGTGGACAGTTTGATTTCACAGAAGTGGGATTGACTTGGAGTTACATTGTGTTGTTTAAGTGTTCCCTTTATTTTTGTGAGCAGTGTATACACACACACACACACACACACACACACACGTATATTTATATATAAATATAAATTACTGTCCATTTTGAGTACGTAGCAAAAAGAGGAAACTTGAGAGTTCACAAGGTTGATGCTGTCTGGGACAAAACTGAGGCTGAATCTGGATGTTCTGCTTCGGGCACCAGGAAGCCTCCTCCCAGAAAGTAACAAGGAAAAAGAGGTCATGAAGAGGATGTGTAGCATCTCAGATAATCCCGTAGACTCTGCCTAAGCATTTCTTATGTGATAGGTCCTGGATAGAAGGGAGTAACCTGCCAATGATCTTTTCTGCCATCCTCACCGCTCTCTGAAGCAGTAATGTTTCCAAATCAGAGTGTAATGCAATCTGACAGGATGCTCTCGATTGTCCCTCTAGAGCAAGGGTCTTCAAACTTGGCAAGTTTAAGACTTTGTGGACTTCAACTCCCAGAATTCCTGAACTAACGTGCCTGGAGGAGGAATTCTAGGAGTTGAAGTCTACAAGTCTTAAAGCTGTCAAGTGCCCTAGAGAAAGTGGTAAGGATAGGAGGAGAAAATGAACTTTTCTCATGCTGGTCCAGAAAATCCAATTGCCTCTTAAAAAAAAAAAAAAAAGCACCCTTGGGCCAACCATGACCTGGATGACTGAGAATCTCCATAGACATTGTTTTGCCATCCGTTTGCATGAATTACAGGCAGTCCTCAACTTGCAGCAGTTCACTTAGTGGACTGAAAAAAAGTGACTTGTCACTATTTTTCCACCTTTATGACCCTTGCAGCATCCTCATGATCATGTTTTACATTCAGGTGCTTGACAGCCGACTCTCTCATTTATGACAGTTGCAACATCCTGGGATCATGCAATCCACCTTTTGCAACCTCCTGACAAGCAAAGTCACTTAACAAATATGGCAAGAAAAGTCGTAAAATGGGGCAAAACTCACTTAACAAATTTCCTACTAAGCAACATAAATTTGTGGTCTTAAGTTGAGGACTACCTGTACTTATTATAGTAGTCGATCCGACACCTCAGAAAACTGAGGTGTGGATCCTGTTAATTTTTCCACAGAATCTCTTTGGAAGTTGTGCTAATTCACAAATCATCCATGAACCCTAGCAACTGCATGCAATTATGCTTATGCCCAAAATTGAATCTTAGATCTGTGAGTTAGACCACTGGCGTCAAAACACATCCGGTCTGTAAAGGGGAAAACTCTTTGTGCAGTTGGATAGATGTTTATCAAACTATTATTTGTGTATGACCCCCATCTCACTGAAGCTGACTCGGCAGCTTACAGACATTGAATAAAATACACTCTAAAACATGAAAACAATAAATAAGGACCTTAAATTTAAAATTCAGTTAAAATAAAACTAGCAGGAGGGAGTAAAATGCTCCCAGGCAAGCAGTGAGCTGTTACCTACCCTATTAGCCACCTCCAAAGTCCCATACCCCATTGGGGCCCCTGACAAGTTGTCACAGCCATGTCTTCAAGGCCTTTCAGGAAGCCGAAAGGATGGGAGTAGATCTGACCTCAGGAGGGGAGAAGGTGTTCCAGAGACCAAGAGCCATGTCAGAAAAAATTATTGTGGACCCACCAGCTGAAGTTCCTTGACTGACGGGATCTTCAGCATGCCCTTTCTGCGGCATGGGTGGGGCAGGCTCATCCCATCAGGGTCAGCTGGTTTCTTAGATAGCCTGGACCCATGTCATGATAGGCTTTCAAGGTGATAGCCAACACCTTGAATTGCACCTAGACTATCTCCAAGCGTTGCATCTAATGTTTTATGATGAATGTATTTTTACACTGACTATGATAATGATCTATTGCTATTGTTGTATGTACACTGAGAGCTTATGCACCGGAGACAAATTCTTGTGTGTCTAATCACACTTAGCCAATAAAGAATTATAATTCTAAATGTACAAGGATAGTTAGTACCGTTGATTTGTTAAAAGCAAACAATTGCCTTTAATGTCTAGAATTTTGATTTGCTTAGATACTAACTATTGACTTAAATTTCTGGTGGAAGAAAGGTCGAGAGAAAGCACTAAAAAGCCTTCCATGATACACTTTTTTCAGATGGGCTAATCTTTTTAATTTTTTAATTTTTTATTTTTTTTATTTGTCACATTTATACCCCCCCCCCCCCCCAATGTCACACAAGGCAACTCTGGGTGACCATCTCCCAGAGTTGGTTTTAATTGTAGCACTCCAAGAAACAAAATGATCTCAAAAATGATCTCAGTTGGATTTATTTGCAAGTGTCCTGTTTTTCCAAGAAGAAGGATAAGTCTAGACTCTATGTGAGTTCTTTCCCCAATTTTATCCTCTGAAGAATTCTACCAGATACTTAAAGCTGGAAGATAGTTGCTTAAGCTAATGTTACCAGCAAGAATCTGGTCAAGTGAAGTTTTGAACCTAGATGCTATATTCTTTATTTTTTATCCCGACATACGTGAATAAATCATGCTATCTTCTGTAGATCAAAAGCAATTAGCTAAAAAACAAACTTCTGCTTGGGTATTTGGAAAGATCAGACATGCATTTCCTGCATCTTGTTTTCAGTTAATTCTGTAGTGGAACAGAATAAAAAGGATCTTGTCTCTGGGAAAAGCATATGGATATATAGGACAGCAGTCTTAAGCCCGATTAATAATGGGATGAAAGCTACATCCTGGAAAAAGATATAGCAACTCATTTCTATTTTGTTGCGGGTGGGGTGGGGATGGGGGTTCTTTTTGTAGTAAACATTCAGTTTTGGAGTTTAGTTTTGTCCATTTGGTGGTGTCACATTTAGAAAAATAAAAATATTTCTTTGTGTCATCTGAAAGGGCTGTTTTTAATGTTTAAAATAATACAGTGGAGCTGAGATTTGGTGGGAAAGCAAATCGGTAAGGGTAATGTCAACTTTAAAATGTTAGCACTTTTTTGGTAATCAAAATCTTATTATTTGGATAAGAATGAATTGCTTTACAGATATATGAGCTTCCATGATAACAAATAATACTAATACAGTAGCTATTATAAGCACTAGAGGCAACCACTACTTCCAGTGAATTCTTGATGCCCGGCCGTTACTGTAGGTATAACAGCATTTTCCCTTCTGTTCCGTCATGTCTGATTCTCAGAGACTGCCTAGGGAAGTCCATGCAATTTGCTTGCAGATTTTTTGAAAAGTTATTTGCTTATGCCTCCTTCCTACATCTGAGAAAAGGTGACTAGTTCAAGGTCACCCAGCTGACTATTCTTAAGGTAGAACTCAGAGTTCTGTTTCTAGCTGGGTACTTTAACCACTACCCCAAACTGATTCTTATAAAAGCATATAGTCGTGGCTAAAAGTCTGTATCTCCATATGCGTTAGCATATTTATCAAGTATTTCCACTCACTGGAGCTTATGGTATAATTTTACTGCTTCTCACCTTTTCCAATTTTCAAATGAAAGTAGAGCTGTACACTAGGAGTGTAGAGTTGCAAGGCCATCCAATCACTGTGTTAATATTAAATTGCCCAATTTGTACTTAGGTACCCTTTGGAATGTGCTTGGAGGCCAAAATCTTCACTTTCAAACCACTGAAAAAAATGCACATAACACATTTTTGTATCATACAAAAAACTATTGTTTAAAGAATAGTTGCTATGTGCTCACTAGATAGATGTGCACAAACACTATTCCTGACCGTTTCCATGAGGAGTTGCTTTTGATGAATTCACAAACGGATGTGAATACATGTAGATGAGAGAATTAGTAAATAATGTGAAAAGAATCGCTCAAGCCTAAATCACATATACAGAGAGACACAGACACATGCTAGGGCTTAAATTGATAAAAGTTTATTATTGCCTGTAAAACATTCTTGTTTGATTAGGGCAAGGATTTTTCAAGATAACGTTTTGAAAGTTATGATTCAGGTTTTCGATATTGAACAACTGTGATTATCTAAGGGAAGCAACCCTTTAAGATAATGGTCTATGAAATGCAATAATTGAAAGCATTTCATAAGTTTCCAAAGTATTTCTCATAGATTTTCTCCTTATTGCTTGAAATAATTTATATCACTTCAAGTATGGTATATTATCTGACACAGGTGCTGCTGTAAGGCTTATTTTAAACAGTAGCCTCCCAGCAGTAGGAGGAGGCTGAGTTATAGCCATCAAGTCATGGTTAAACCGTAATATGAAACACAGCTTCTTAATTTATCATTTCAGTACTGCAGGCCTCATTTCAGTTTTCTTAAATCATAATTTAGTTAACCAGCATTAAGATCCTGAATATTTCTAACTATTTGAAAATTATATTTCTCAAAAAAAATCACAATCACTTTACAAATCAGTTTGTGATAGCTACAATATAGTAAAATGCCTAATAGTAGAACTGTTGTGTTATATCTATATATACAAGTAATCCTCAGTTTAAGACTGAGTTCTGTTCCCAAGGACTATCCTTGTCAAATATGTATGTAAGCCAGAACAGTATTACCATATAACACTGTATTATTCTGCATTTAATTTGAATTTTGCTGCAGTAGACTTAGTTCTTAACTATGGGTCATCCTTAAACTGGGGCATCCCTAACCTGGGAATAACAGAAACCAATGAGTATAATACAATCTAAACTAGGGACATACATAATAAAATAAAATATATTATAAAAATTGATTAATAAACGTTTGTCCACAGTTAATGAATGGTGTGGTCCATTATACAGACTACTAGTGCAAACATAGGATATTTTGGAATCCTCATCGAAAAGAAGTTTGAAAGCACACTCCCTGCCTGGAAATTTCTTCAAGATCAGAGAAATGAAAGTCAGTCTTCAGTGCTTAGGTAGGAAGTACGTAGTAGCATTTCTATTGAGCCAGTGTTCCATGTGTCCAGAGAGACATGGGAGTACCCTTAAATGTCCAAAAAGAACTATTGAGGGAAATGCATCCAGCCTGGCTAAAGTAAGGCATTACAAAATTTCAGAATCATCATGGACCCTTTCAGAAGAATATGATGAATAATAAGGTGTACAAACCTCGCTTAATTTAAAATAAATAAATAAATCTGCATTGATGCTAAGAGTTACCGTGTGACTTACTGCTTTTAATTTTTCACAAATGTCTGAAATAAATACTGAGAGTATTTACACCAAGACAAATTCCTTGTGTGTCCAATCACACTTGGCCAATAAAGTATTCTATCTTCTATCTATAAGGCATCTTTTATCAAATTTAAAGGACGCTTTGGCTGTTAAAATATTTTATAATTTGAATACTGGCATTCTAATCTAGATTTAAGTTTGTATCCAAGAAAATGTTTTACAAGTTAATAGTTCTAAATATTTGGAGTTAATATAAGGAAGAAGGCAGCTATTTTTCCATTGATTTTACTGATTTTCAGCATTTGTCTCTTAGCTCATAAAAGAAAAAAGAAATAATACTGTATAATGTATACAGTACTGTGTTTAGCTCTGTTGTGGAGCTTTTGAAGCACTTCATTTGAGCTTGAAAAGCAAAAATATAATTATTAATTTACCCCCTAAACAGTTGAAAAAAACATGTTTTTCATCTTTTGTTGAGACCACCATCACATAATGTTATACAATACGGACAATTGTAATTAATACGGCAGAGATAATTGGGAACCTGTTCTTTTGGAGCGATTATACAGGTTTTTGGGATTTGCTCATTTTAAATCATCCTTCAGAGGTGAGCTTTGTGAGGTCATAGTCTCATTTGACATCAGAATCCCATGAACTCCTGTATAGCAGGATAAATCAGGAAGAGACATAGAGCTGCCAGAGGGAAGTCTGTATTTAAACACAGCTCCCTTTGATTGTTGCAAATGGAGAGAGGAACATGATGAAATTTCTAAGGTGACTAGCCGCAAACTGAGTAATAGAGTCTATATGTTTTAAACAAAATTTGAAGTAAGCACAAGGGTTTGTTTGAATACATCTTTACTTTTTAAGCAATATTGTAAAGTATTCATTAAAGAGTATTTTTGTTTCCCTATGGGTACAATAGTAAATTTGGCTTTTAAATTGCAGATTATAATAATCAGTGGTGGTATTCAAAATAAAGTTGCCACCGGTTAGGTGGGCGTGGCTTGGTGGCCGCGCTTTGCGCGCATGCACACGCTTTGCGTGCACACGCGCACCAAACACGCACTTTACGCAGGTGCAGAGGCGTTCTAACTTGCCTCCTGCAAGCCTGCACGATGGTGGTCGCTGCAGCAGCTGCCACGTGGCGCTATTTTGCACCGCGCAAAGCAGCTGTGCTTTGAATTCTGGGGATAAAAGTGAATATGGGAGCCCGGGCAGGCGGGTGGGCCAACCACAGAGCAGCAAAGAGAACCGGTTCGGTCTCCACTGCTCATCGCTGCTACCGGCTCTCTAGAACCAGGCAAAACCGGTCGAATACCACCACTGATAATGCAATGTATGCTTCCAATAGGTGGTGTCTGAGAAATTTTATAAGAACATCATTTCTTCACTGCTAATAATGGCTGAAGAACAATGTAATATTTAAGGTTTTTATGATGTGTAGTCAGATTAATAAAAGCACAGTTAAAATTGCAGGTCTAGCATTACATTCTTATTTTTAAAAAATCACCTTGGATATTACTGCTGTGTTTTTAATAATCTCATATATTTAAGACTTGAATCATATTTTAAAACAGCAACTTATTTTTAATTTCAATGTTCTTCATCTTTAACAAGCTGGTTTTTCTTTCTGGGTTGGCAAGACAATATGTGAATGTCTTCGGCAAACCATAACATGATTTTTCAGGTTCTCTGTGGACTAGAGCCAGAATTACTTCTGTACAGGGAAGGAGGTTTTGGGACATCCATGGGGCGGGGGCGGGGGCGGGGGTCAAGATTAAAATGGGGATGCAACCCGGAAATTGAAGCCCTGCAGTATCATGCATATTGCATGCACATAAAAATTGAGGGCCTTTGATTGGCCAGCCAAACCTATCTTTGGATATCATTCTCTCTCCCTGCCCCTCCCCATCCCCCCCAAAAAACACATTGTGGTGTATTTCATTTACAGCAAAGACTGAATCCCTGCTGGAATAAGAAGGTTATTTTTGTCAGTCCAGTTCTCTCTTTCTAATACACTTACATTGTTCTAGAACCATGATGATGAACCTGTGGCACCTGTGCCAGAGGTGGCACACAGAGCCCTCTCCCTCGGCACGTCAGCCGTGGTCACCCCAACTCATCTCCACCACACGTGTGTGCACACACCTCCTGATGGCCAGCTATTCTTTGGGTGTCTGCCATGCATGTCCAGGGGGCATCTACAGAGGTCACACACGCACGTGCGGGGCACACACATTGCATTTTGGGGATGTACGTGCTCTTTGGGCACTTTGGTGCCAAAAAGTTTAGCAATCACTGTTCCAGAATATTCACTTGTCTTGCGGAACAGTTTTTCAAGAGGCTAAAGATGCAATAACAGTGTAGAGAGTCTTGGCCTTGAGAGAGATACTTTGAAGCCATTACAAAAGGTAAAAGGACAGAAGCTTTTCTTAAAAGAGTGGAAAGGAAAGAATATTAGGAAGAGACCTAGGTGGGTTCTTCCCTGACTCACTGTGATATAAGACAGGCGGGAAGAAAAGAAAAAAAAAAGACTTGCAATTATTACAGTCTATCTCAACGAAGCTTAGTTCTTGTGGAACCTGTTTCCTGATCTGGACAACCTCCAACAACTGATAGAAAAGCATCGTTTCCTTCCTCCAGTAAGGAAATGCGTGTAACATTTTTCTGTTCAAGCCAATGCATTTTGGATTGCAATATAAATATATGTGGTGTCTTCCAGAGAATTTTGATCTCTGGTGCCCTCCTCCCTGATAATTGGCCCTTCTAACTATAGCTTAACAGGGGCATGATGGCTTAGCAGTTAAGGATGCTGAGCTTGTCAGCTGGAGCTGACAGCCTGCGTTTGAGACCCGAGTGCTGTGTGATGGGGTGAACTCTCCTTACTTGCCCAGTTTCTGCCCACTTCTAGCAGTTCGAAAGCATGCAACTGTGAGTAGATAAATAGGTACCACTTTAGTGGGAAGGTGTAACAGCATTCTGTGCACCTTGGCACATAACCAGTCCTGCCACATGACCACGAAAATGTCTTTGGACAATGCTGACTCTCTCGGCTAAGAAACAGATGAGCACCACCTCCTCGAGACAGACATGACTGGACAGGAGAAACTTCTGACTTTAACTGTGGCTTATGGGAATTGAAGGATAGTAGGTTTTCCACTCCCACTGTGAAATATATCGGTTTCCATTGTGTTTACACTGGAAGCAACAAATATTAGAAATAAAATGGTTCCATTATGGCTTATTATTTAAAGTTACCTTAAATAACAAAGCTTCGTGGCATTTTTTTTTTGGATTTTTTTCAATTTGGATGGACAGCTAATGGGTGACACAAAATTGCTAATATTATTGAGTCTTAACACATTATGATATTCCTGTAGTTCTCATTTAACAACCACAGTTGGGACCAGCAATTCCGTCATTAAATGGAGCAGTTGCTAAGTGAATCCACACCTATGTTTATGATCTTACTTCAGTTTTCTTCTGCTTTAAAAATTGTAAATGTGAGGATTGATCCTAAAGTTATTTTTTCACTATTGTTGTAACTGCATACAGTTAGCAAATGAGGTAGTCATTAAATGAGGACCGTCAGTAGTCAGAAAGGCACTTTCTGGCAGACTAAAAAATGCAGTTACTGTTTGGATTCATGGAACTGTTATAGCTGGGCATTATTATAGCTCAAAAGCCCGGATACTTGTTCTGTTCAGAGAAAGTAATTGAAGTTTGGTGCAAGCACTGATGCTGGTATATAGCATTCTAAAACTGTATTTTGCAAAGATGAATTGATAACTTGCAGATGCGAAATCCTTCAAATGCAAAAAAAATAAAATAATCAAAGATGCCTCGGTTGCAAGCTTAATGACTGAAAGGATGATGTGCACGTTACATATTTGTTGCTGTAGAACCAATTTAGTGAGATTGAAAAGCTTTTACAGATACTAATAGTAAAACTGATGTCTCACTTGGTTAAATAAAACCATATTGAGCTAGACAGTAACACAATGTATATACCACAGGAGAATATCTGTAGCTCACGATTGAAATGAGGGCTCTTGTATTATGGATGTTTTATTATTAGTTTTTAATTCTTGCCTGCCAAGAATTCATTGAAAATAACAGGCTCAAATCAAAACATATAAAACCTTGAGGAATTTAAAAGAGTTTTTAAAAAATATTTAAAAGAGGAAAAGCTTGAAAAAAGTAATAGCTCACTAAGGCAGGTGTGTCAAATGCACGTCGCAGCGTCATGTGATGTATCACAGTTTTCCCCCCTTCGCTAAACCGGGTGTGAGCATGGCCAGCATGTGTTGCATCCGGCCTGTGGGCTGCGAGTTTTGACAGCCCTGCACTAGGGAATTTATATCCAACATATAATCTCCTGTACTGCATAGCCACAGGTTTGGGAAACCCAGAGAACAAAATAACTAGAGACTGCAAGCTTTTGACCAATTTAGACTTCTTGTCGATAGGATCTGTGAGGAAACAATGGATGGAGGGGAAGATCACTGTGCTTGGCTGCTTTTGAATAGCACAAATAATGCCTTTATGTCCTCCTTGCCAAATTCCTGGATGGGTTCCTATTTGATACAGACCTGTATATACTAGAACTAGACCTCTGCTTGAAGAAGACAATGTAAATTCACAAGAGCAATCCCCAAGCTCATGTTGTCCTTTCTTTCCTTATCTTCCTCTTGTCTTCCTAGTTTATTGAAAGTTCAAGTAGACAGACAAACAAACCTGTATGGAAATATCAGTGACATCACAGGGGTCTGACATCTAAGCATATGTTGCTATAATTTCAACTAAAAATCTTAACCTCTGGGGACCCTGTCTTTCAGGCTTAAGCTCAAAGGCACAACCATGAAAGATCCAAGTCGTAGGAGTACTAGTCCAAGCATTATCAGTGAAGATATGATCATGAATGGTCACTCTCATGAAGATGATAATCCATTTGCAGAATATATGTGGATGGAAAATGAAGAGGAATTCAACAGGCAGGTAAGTGGGAGGATGTTGTAATGACGAGGCAGTCGAGTTGTTTGATCATGATCAACTGAATCATGATGATCTTTATTGGAGTCTAGTCTTGAAGCATTTATACACATTTTTAGTTATCCTCCATCACTGGTTAATTTGGTTACTGCTTAACTTTCGTTACTGTTTAGCATAGTAATTAACACAATTAATTAACTCTAGTTAAAGTCTAACATATGTTTACTTCCTCTCTCTAATCCTCCTCTAGATTAGTGACTTTGTTTGTCTGAGTTGTATTTGCTTGGACACATTCTTTATCTGAGGTTTGCCATCCGAGATAGGAACATTCCTGCAATTACAACTCTACAGGAGGATACATTGCCTCTTGTGTTTTTTCTTCTGCATTTTTGGAAAGATCCCACTTTTTTCCTGTTAATCTAGTATTCTTCCAGTGTTTACTATGAATCTCTAAACAAAAAAGATCCTTTAACTCTGTTGGATTGAAGAATAGTAGATTTTTGATGGTAGGTCTATTTGCATTTGCTGTTTAACTACCACTTAATGTGCAATGCTATATGTTGGGTTCTTGGTGCTATTTCCTTACAAACATCTCACTGCCAGGCTGGGTAACATCATTAGTGCAGCAGAGAGTGGAGGTATAGTTTTTATATGTAGTCTGCCAAACTTGGTTGGAGTTTAGTTTCTCTCCAGTTGTTTATCTAGTGCTATTTCCTGGTTATCTAGATGTTGGCTTTGTTATCTGGGTTGACTTTTGGTTAATTATTTTAATGGTACACAGATAAGGTTTATCTCTTATTTTTTAGTAATGATAGTGGTGGCTCAAGGTTGACTCGGCCTTCCATCCTTCTGAGGTGGGTAAAATGAGGACCTGGATTGTTAGGGGCAATACGCTGTAAACCACTTAGAGAGAGGGCTGTAAAGCACTATGAAGCGGTATATAAGTCTAAGCGCTACAGCAGAAAAAGAAGCTAAGAGAACACCAATGGGTGGGAGGGGGAAGGGATAGTTTGAGTGACAGAGGAAGAGCCTTTTAGGGCTCAGACCCAGTGTTGTGGCAGTGTGGAAGAAGCAGGCATCTACACTTCCTTTTCCTTTTCTGCATCTGCCCTCAATTGCCGCAGCTTATGGGAGGGAGCTCAACACCTGAGCTCTCCTAACGTTTTGGGGACGATCCATCTGAGAGGTTTTTCCTCAGGGCTCAGACAGTTCTACTCAGCTCCCTTGATAATAGATTTCCTTCTGTCGTTCCAATTAAAGATTGAAGAGGAATTGTGGGAAGAAGAATTTATAGAACGTTGCTTCCAAGAAATGCTGGAAGAAGAGGAAGAGCACGAATGGTTTATCCCAGCAAGAGATCTTCCGCAAACGATGGATCAAATTCAAGACCAGTTTAATGATCTTGTTATCGGTGACAGTTCGTCACTGGAAGATCTGGTGGTAAGCATCCCATTTTAAAAATTGAATTATTTTAATCAAGCACCTTTCTTCAAATGTTACCAGTGTACTTTGTCAGCCGTCTCACTCAGAAGCTAGCTGAGATGTGGCCTCCTGACAACAAGTGTACCATCTTATTCTCCTTCTTCTAAACTTTTCATATAGTCCAGGTGAAAGTATTTATTTTTGTCAAATGCACAGGTGTGCATTGGGAGAGAAGAATACATGGAACCATTTGAGAGGGCAAAGATTGGACATGTGGCTAAGTGATTAGCAAAGCGGTTTAATTCTTGTAGGGTTCAGAGGTCTCTCTATTTTAACTTTTCCCTCTGCATTTGATACCATTTGAAGGTCTGGTAGATGAGAAGAGCCAGGAAGCACTTTCTTACTAGCATTTGCTGTAGTTAAGTCGACTGGCCATGGTGCGTAGTACTATTTTCTAATATATAGGCTTTAATTACTTTTAAATTGAAAGGGTAAAATCAGGAGAATATGAAAATGAGTATAGATCATAAAGGATAACTAGAACATTAAACATTTAAATATTTCCATGATTTTTAAGCCAACCTGTGGTTCCTTTGATAAGTTACAAATGAGGTAACTTATTTAAATACAGGAGCCTGTGGAGCATTACATTTTAGCTCATATTCAGCATGCACATATTTTTCCCAAAGTTACAATATTGGTTTATTTGTATTTACTGGGTTTGATAAGTTAAATTTTACATAAATTTTACTAATAAAGCAAGCTCCTGTTCTGAAGAAAATGCATTTTGCTTTTAAATGATTCCTATACCAGCAGGCGGTGTCTTGAAGGAACTTGGGTCCCAGATTGGCACCCACTGTCCATGTTTTTTTGCAAGTACTTTTTTTTTTACAAAGTCCTGGTACATTTTTTTAGCTATCCAACTAATTAAAATCCTTCAATGGTGAGAAAGTTGGTGAATCCTTGGGTGCCATCCATAATCCTGCAGTCTTATTAATGGATAAAGAGGTTATGGTTAAATAAATAATATTCCAAATGATATTCTGTGTTGTGTCTTTATTAGACACATTCAGACAACCCTGCTTGTCTTTGTTGGAAAAAGTATGTGAAATAACTGTATTAAGAGGCCAATTGAGTCAGATGGTCCAGTTAATGAGAGAGCAATCAGTTTTAGAGGTGCTCTCCATGTTTTTAAACGTTGCTTCATTTAAAACATCCAAGAAAAAAAGTAAGAGAAACATTATTTTAAAATAACTGAAGAGTAAACATTGATTATCACAAGATAAGTAATTTATATGAGAGCTTCTTATGTGTATGTACATATACACACATTCATCCACAAAGGTTTCAATAAAAGATAACAATATTTCATTGTAATTGTCCATGCATAATCTATGTCAATAGCCAACTCATTTATAGGATGCATGTAACATGTTATCTTCAGGCTACTGGGTAATTCATAAATTTGTCTTAAATTTAAATTTAGTTTGAAGAACTAACCTCTTGGGAATAATAAGGACATGGAGAATTCATTTCCATTGTTCATCTGTCAGTTTCCTTGAGGTCAGTATGTAGTTCAAAAGAATGTTTGCATCTAAAAATTATAAACCTTGTTTCAAAGTCAAAATATATGTAAATTATTTCTTCCAAGAAGATAAAATCATGCTTTCATGAAGTATTACTCGAAGTGCATCATTATGATTTGTTCCTCATCTCTGAATCTCATATTTAAGTCATTATGATTTTCATGTATGTACTGAATTTATCAATTATTTAGATATTCTTATTCCATGGGGTATTTTCTCATATAATTATACTGAATATGAGTAAGAGATATATAGACGTTTCTTTGACATTGATGGGAATCATTCCTGTAAACGTTACCCTCTGGGATAGGATAAAGGCTTAAAAAGAAGGGTTTTTTTTTATATTTTGCATGGAATTTCTTTATATGTAAAATAATACTTTAAAAAAACACAGTTCACTATTTTGTAAACATACAAGTATGTCTATAACAGAGTGTGTGAAGCAAAATGAATGTTGCATTCAGGAATGGCTGAGTCTTGACCTTTAACCCAACTGAAATCTTGAAGTGCTGATAAGAGCAGTTTATGCTAGACAGTCCACAAATATCCATGAATTGAAATGGTTGTAAAAAGGGGTGGGCCAAAATTCTTCCAAGGCAAGTTGATGTATTGATCAACTAGCGTTGGAAGCATTTGATTGAAGCCATTTCTGTGAAAGAAGGTTCTACTATTACTATATTACTAAAGTATCACATACTTTTTCCAGCAAGGACAGTAAACGTTGGCTCAGACTGTTGAGTAAAGAGGTGACAGAATGCAGTGTTTTAACCAGATTCTCTTTATCTATTAATAGGTTTTCAGTGAAGCTCAGATCCCGTTGTAAGTCTGCAGGGTTACAAATAGTTCTAAAGATCACATAAACTCTCCCTTACAATATAGTAGATACAATATCATAGTCTGATGATGTTCTCATTTGGTAGGTATTCTTAAAATTCTATTGCTTTGGTTGTAAATTAAAAAGCTTAGAATTTTGTATAAGATGAACTAATTTTTTAGCTGAAATTTCAGCCTGTTATCACTTACAGGGATATTGTTTTTTTTTTTTTAAAATGATAAATTCTAAACCCAGCCCAATGCAGACGGGACAATTTATTGTGCTTTTGATATTTGCATTAATACATTGAAATATTACCCTTCCTCTGTGTGTGAATTGAACACTTAATATGGATGGGCAGGTCTGTTGTGTGAATACCAAATGTACTGAACCAATCCAGTTGCTCTTATCATAGGTAAATTTCCTGTCTTTTTAGTATTCTGACTGAGAGCAACTTAAAGCAGTTTTTTTTAATATAGCACCTTTAAAGTTCGATTTTTTTAACCTCAATACAAACTGAATTCTTTTGTAATTGCCTCTACCTGCATATTAAGGTCATCCACTCTGCTCTGAATTTATAAGTTGGGTTGTATCTTATAAGGCACCACGTCATTTTGTAAGAGCAGGATTTGTGTACTGTAAGAAAAATATATGAAAGTTCCCGCTGTATCATGCTCTGCTTCGTATCATGGCCATACACATGAATCCAGAAATGTGGATAGGAAAATAATAGATTTAAAATCTTAGGACTTTGCCAAATCTCACAAGATTGATTTTGCATATTTTGGGTGAGAATATCAAAATCTTGTAAAATGTCAAATGCCATTACCAAATACTGAGAGATATGGCAATTTTCTAAAATTGCAATACTTTATTTATTTATATTGGATACCTGCACCATAGAGCAGCTTTGTGGAGCATAATCATCTCTGGCCCACAAATTGAGAACTGGTAACCTGGTCTCCTTTTAAGTCTAAATTGGGATTCCATCTGTTGGCAGGAAGTTCCATAGTTTATATATGTATTGGGCGAAGTATTTCACATGACCTCAACTTCCAATATTGTAAATAAAAAGAAGAATTGGATCTGTAGTTTCTGCACCATGCATGATGTTATACCACTTTATTATGTCTTTCCTTATTTACGTTAATCCAAGTGAAAAAACCCTCAAGTAGTCATTCCTCCTAAGGAACCTATTTCAGCCCCCTTATAATTATGGCTGCCCATTTATATACTTATTATTTTGTACCTTTTCAAGGTATAATCCCAAGTGTGCATAGTATTCCAGTCTCAATTTTAGACAGATAAATAAATGGCATTCCTTTTTTTTTCTTTTGCACGTTTTCAGTTTCTTTCTTAAATCTGGACACGAGAAGTGTCATTTTTAACAAGAAATGCTCTTTGAGTTTTGTTGAGTTGTGCACCCAGAGTCCATCATTCTTTTCTGATCATTCAAAGCAACCTCAACTCCCATTCATGGAAGTTACATTTGGATTTTATAAATATCCATCTGTATTACTTTTTGCTTGCTCATATTGATTTGCATTTGCCATTTTGAGGCCTATTTACTCAGTTTGGTGAGAGGTCCTTTTGGAGCTCTTCACAATATCTTTGTTATGAAAATGCAGATCTTTATGTCATTAGCAGATTGGATCACTTTACTCCTTAACTTCAGTTCAATTATAAACTAATTAAAAGCACTGATCCTACCACCAGTCCACAGGAATTTCACTTTGCACTGTTGTCTACTTGTCTCCTTTTTTTCTTATTCTTAAGCCAATTTCCAACCCCTAAGAAAATAAGCCTTTTTTAATCGCCTGGCTTCCAAGTTTGCTCAAGAACCTCTTAATAAGGGACATTACCAAAAGTGCACACAGTGTCTGATGGATTTCCTCCTCTACGTTTTTGTTAATATTGTCAAAACAAGTCTAGAAAATTAGTTTAGGGAGAGCAATATGTGATCCTCTAGATCAGGGGTGTCAAACTCGTGTCATCATGGCGGCGTCACGTGACGTACCTGTGACTTTTTTCCTTTTTGCTAAACCAGGCGTGGGCATGGCCAGCACGTGATGCATCCAGCCCGCAGGCCACAAGTTTGACACCCTTGCTCTGGATGCTGCTGCTATATTACAACTTCTGTTTGTCTTACAATAGCCAGTGGAGAAAAATGCTGAAAACTCCAATTTAACATCATCTGGAGAGCTACATGTTGTTCACTGATATATTCAGTTATTGTTGTGAAAGCTGGTTTAGCTCTATCAAAGGAGGAGATTGAGATCCTGGATTGGGTGCTATCAATCAACCCAGGGGATCCTGTCTGTCTGGCATGTAAGCTGACTAAGCTGTTTCCTTGGCAAGAGTATCTTGCTTTCTCCACTGAGACCTATTTTCAGGAGTGTTTTCACTGAAAAAAAAAACACCTGTTAAACGTGCAAATTTGTTCAAAACAAAACCTTAGGCTCCACAGTCTAAGCTTTTAAAATCTCTCTCTTCCAGGTCAAGAGTAATCTGAATCCCAATGCAAAGGAGTTTGTTCCTGGGGTGAAGTACTAAATATATGAGTAGACTGGGCCCTCTTTTGGTGGATGTAGCACAATTTCCACACTGTGAAGCCAGTATTAGAAGATTTAATTGTTAAAACGCTCTCTCTTCTTGTCACTGTGTTACACTTACGCATTGCCAAAGTTTTGTTAGTCTTGCATGCTTAATAAAAGTGCTGAGACTGTTATTAAGTCAACTGCTGTCAGAGGTTAATGAATTGGAAAAGTCTAATTGGATCCAGGCTTTTTGTGAGGGAGACAATAAGGAAGGAAGCACCAGTCATGTTGAGAAAAGTACCAAGTTTCTGAGAAACTCTTGCAATTCTGTTTTTAGAAGGATTCAGACTTTGATAAAGAGTGGTCTGTTTTACTTAAAAACTTATGGCGGTGTTGATATGCACCCAATAATGCCTTAATGTGAAAATAAAAGCAAGGTTTATCTGATTATGCAGATTAGCTGAATTTCAGTACTGCTATTAATTCCTCCCATTATCAAGCAAAACTTTACTCCACACTGTTCTTTTTTGAGGAAAGTGTGAATTGTAAAAATACCTGAATCACTTTTACAGGCCTGTATAGAATCCTTTCTCTCGGCTACAAATCTGGTTGGGGGGGGGGGGGGGGGGGGAGAAAATTTGGCAATTGAGATTATATTTGCAGCAAGTTATCATGTTGGAATGTTTGTCCCACTTCTGAGTTTAACGTGATGTGAAGTTGCACATCACAGATTCTTCCAGGAATCCAGAAACATGGCACTGCCTCTGTAAAATTTTACAATCTTAAAAATTGGATTCAATTGTAAATTTTAGCATTAGTGATTTGAGTGGTGCTTTTCCCTTGCTTTGTTTAATCATCACTACACAATAGTCTACAGCACAGCTTTTTTTAAAAAACACCTAGTACAGTTTTGGCTTCTTAAACTTCATATTTGGGTAGCTTACGCTGCCTTATGTGTTCAGTGTGAATAGTGTTTAAGTTGAAAATATTGTAAAAAAATTATATTTTTTCAAAAATATTTAAAAAAAAATAAATAACAGTAGAAATGACAAAATGCGTGTTCATCTTATTTGTGGCTTGTGAGAACGACTTTGTTGTCCTGTTCACACATTACATTTACAACCACCAATGCAAACCCAGAATCTGAGATGAAAGCTGGAAATGATGAAAAATTCTCAGAAATAGCCCAAATGACATTCTTGTCAGAAAAAGAGAGTCCTCTATAAAAGAAGCAAATTCAAGTAGGTGCAAATGTGTATTCATTTTGTCCCTTTATTTAATATCCTGGTTTGTCTTTATACAGTACTAAATGCCATAAATGTGAAAGCTTTTTAAATGCAATTGCGACCCTTTAGGATTGAAAGTGGCTATAGTCTTGCAAGCTGCCAATGAAACGATAAGATTGGTGGTGCAGGCCTTCAAGACTGACTACATGCAGAACATCAGGAATGTTTGCAGCAAAAAAGAGATGCCAGCATTTCAAGTGGACAACCATGAAAGCCAATTAGCTGATATATAAAAACCTGACCAAAGCTTATAGTAGTAGTTCTGGCGTGTAATTTCTCAGCACTTCTGCTCCTTTTCTACTTGTGGTAGCTTTATAGTACCCTTGCTTAATGATTGTTAGGAATCGAAAGAAACAGAACAGGGCTGGTTTGCTGCAGATGTACACCAAAAAAGAGCTCTGGGCAAAAGTGGTTTTGGGAAAAACGAACTGAAAAACCCAGGACATAAGTGGTGGTTTAATAGTGAATTTTAAAAACAGTTATAATCAACAGATGAAGATACAGGAAATCCTCAACATACAACTACAGTTGAGTCCAAAATTTATGTTGCTAAGTGAGAAATTTGTTAAGTGAGTTTTGCTCCATTCTACGACTTTCCTTGCCACATTTCTTAAGTGAATCACCGCAGTCGTTAAATTAATAATCTGGTTATTAAGTGAATCTGGTTTCTCGGTTGACTTTGCTTGTCAGAAGTTTGCAAAAGGGGATCACATGACTTGGGAATACTGCAACTGTCGTAAATACGAGTCTGTTGTCAAGCATCTGAGTGTAAATCACATGGCCGTAGGGTTGCTGCAACGGTCATAGGTGTGAAAAATGGTCATAAGCCACGTTTTGCAGTGCCATTGTAACTTCGAATGGCCACTAAGTGAACTGTTGTAAGTCGAGGACTACCTGTACTGTATTTTAATAATCTGCGTCACTGCCCTTTAATGTGCTGCACTTCATATGTTCTGAATTATAATTCCCTTCCTGCACTACAGCATGTTCCCAGTAGTCATGCAGTCCGCAGGGAACTGCAGTCCAAACAATGGGGGACATCAGCTGAAAGAGGACTGACCTTAAAATTTTCACATTGAGAAGTCATACAGCTGTATTTTGTTTAGTATGTACTTGACAAATATACAAGGAAATACCTGAATAGGTATGGATTGGGGTTTGGGCCTCTTCACATGTCATTGAATCTCAACCCAAGCTACCTTCCCACCATGTTAATGGAGAAAGATGCTAAAAATTAAATTTAACAACAGGTTAAGCTTCCCATTTCTCTCTCTCTTTTTTTAAATTTCCTAAACTACCACTTTAGATTTCTTAAAATTTCCTCTTAGTTTTCATCCTTTCCTGGTTGTCTTTATAAGACAAATCATTAATGATTGTAAAAGGATAAATGGATCTTGGGTGTTTGAACCATTTCATGTGCATATATAAAAAAAGAATTTGATTCCTGGAACTTGTGAAGAAAATCTTGATAAGAGTGT
Organism: Pseudonaja textilis; assembly: GCF_900518735.1. Next base: position 5,697,461 of record NW_020769355.1, read on the forward strand.
TCTTCAGATTATCTACCACCTATTAATTAATATTTTAA
>NW_020769355.1:5705244-5733438 GCF_900518735.1 Pseudonaja textilis
TCTATCTATCTATCTATCATCTATCTATCTATCTATCTATCTATCTATCTATCATCTATCTATCCACACACACACATCATACAGACACACTTTTATGGTAGAACCCCAATATGTTCTAATGTTACCTTTGTACTATGTGTGCGTGTGCGCGTGCACATACACACACACATATACACAAATACTCACACGCACACATACACATATACACACACAGTGTCCATGTTTGGAAGGAATGAAAAGAGCAAAGGGCAAAGGAATGGAGATTGAAGGTTGAAAGACATGAGAAAACCTTTCCTTTTTTCCAGGTCCACCAAGATTTAAACTCCCACATGCAACTCGTGTCTTGGGATGTAAGTGGTGACTTGGGAGGTTTGGGGACAACATAAGGCTCTCTCATGAGAACGTACTCTGCCATTCAGCCTGTTTCTGGAAGGGCCTGGTTGCAGGAGGGCCTTGTTGCACATCAAAGACAACAATTCCATCACTGGCTGAACTGCTAATCCATGCCTGTCCATCAGCCCAGGGAGATCTCTTCCATGTAAAGGGAGCACGTAACAGCGGATAAAAGAGGGAAGATCCTGCCCATTCTCATGCAATAGGCAAATAAAAGAGAAAGAATAACAGGGAAGGAGGGATTGGAGATAGGAGGGCATCAGGCCCGTTTTCAGTGTAATCTTGTGTGGCTTAGCCTGTCATGTGGATCAGAGGGGGTATTCAGCAGGTTCTGACCAGTTCTGGAGAACCGGTAGCAGAAATTTTGAGTAGTTTGGAGTACCACCTCTGACTGGCCTCGCCCCCATCTATTCTCTACCTCCTCCCAAGTCCCAGATGATCGGCTGGGTCTTCTTTGGTTGCCCTGCACAGGAGAACGGAGCTGGAAAGCAGGCTAGTGGGTGTGGGGAGGGGATTTTGCAGTAACCTCCCCCTGCCATGCCCACCAAGCCACACCCACCAAGCCATGCCCACAGAACCAGTAGTAAAAAATTTTGAATCCCACCACTGATGTGGATGCATATTCCATAGCTCCCTCCCAAGATTGAGGTGAGGTGAAGAGAACTATGAGGCCAACTTACAGGGGTAGGGAAAGCGGAACCAGGGTGCTATGGACAAGATTTCTCCTCTAGCATCTGTTCTGGCCTTGAATCCGTAGGCACTGGCATCCCGAGGAAACACATCCGTCACTGTCAGAATGTAACAAAGCAGCCAGACCACCAAAATGGCTAGTATGATCTGAAGAGGAGATACAGAAAGGCAGAACACAATAATCTCCCACCTATATATCCACACTGAAAACAAGTCAGAAGACAGGAAGTGACCGTAGGAAAAGAACATGGATTTCTAAACTATGGTCCATCTACTCTGTGCTACTCTGCCTAGTTTTCACTTCCAAGACTTCTGTAATCCAGTCCTGGGAGTATTTATACTGCAAATAAATCCCACAGAGCTGAGGGAACCTTATTCCTGGAGAATTGTCTAAAATTGCAGATTTGAGAATACTGCATGTGAATGGCTTATTTATGCATGCTCAGAGTAACCTTCTACACGGAAGAAGAATAAGCTGTTTTTGTTTTGGGGAACCTGGCAGGATAAAAAACAGCAAATTCTGACCAAATTTTTTTCGGGGGAGGGGGGGTTGCATACAAAATGTGCCCACAATAAAATGATGAGTAAACGACAATCTCCTTACTGGAAACATCTTGAAGATCTGTATCCGGATCAAAATGCAGCCTTTTCCATATTTATACCCAGGAAGGAGAAAAGAAACATTTCGTAGGTACTGAGCAAACAGAACAATTAAAAAAATAGACCTGTTCAAAGGAGAGAAAAGATATGAGTGAACAGATTAGGAGCAATTGGATGCAGAAACCCTGGGATCAATTCATATAATTTCAAACTGAATTTATTGGATTATACAGAGGTAGTTATTTATCATGAACTTCCCATTATCTAGGCATTTCCTTACACAAGTCTGATACCTTGTAGTTATATTAGGACTACACCTCTCCAAACTCCAGTTGGCAGAGCAGCAGCTATGCTTATTAGAAATCTTGGGAGGGAAATGGTTTGGAGGGCATCCGATTAAAAGAAGGCAGGTTTTGCAAATTTTACTAAACCACCAGTTGGATCAGCCATCTGTCACATGAGGTGGCCCTGCATATGCCCTGGGTTGACAACTTCAGAGAGCATCTGATCTGATTTTCTGATTTGTGCTGAGTAATTTCACAAAAGTACTTCATTCCCTCCCACCACCAAGTCCCAAAACTGAGACAAGTGTTAACACAACATCTTTGTGAATTTACCTCTCGCAACTGTGTGATCTTTTGCATAGGCATATCTAATCATGGCTAACTTAGGTAACAAACGTACTAGTTGAGAATCAGATTTGAGGTTCAGCAGAGCCAGGGTTTTGGCTGGTGGGTTTAGAACAGGGGTCTCCAAACTTGGCAACTTTAAGACTTGTGGACTTCAATTCCCAGAATTCTCCAGCCAGCATAGCTTTTGGTGCAGTTGAAGTCCACAAACTTAAAGTTGTCAAGTTTGGAGACCTCTGGTTTAGAATCTGCTTTCATCTTCTGACTGTGCTCATCACTCACCAGCCTTGGAATATTGATGCCCTGAGAGGTTAATGAGCCTCAGTCCAAGCCCAACAGCATTCAGCTGAGACCTGCTGAGGTCAGAGCAAATATATGATAAATGTAGCAGTTGGACTTGAGCCAAATCAGATAACTCTCAGTGCTCTTACCAAGAAAAGTTCAGTGCTTCTTCCCACAACATATTCTTCCTGCTCTTGCTTCCTTGCCTGTCTAGAGTGACAGAACCATCGTGAACCAATGGGTGAGTATAAAATATGAGGTTCCAATGTGGGTCCGTAAAGCAAACTTCTCTGAAGTCAGCAGTCGGAATCACAGAGAATGAATGTGGTGACTGAAAGATTCATAATATCTATTTTACACATTCTATTCATGATCCTTAAACTGTGAATTATGGATAGTTCAGCCACCAGTACTCATGGGTAGGTTATTCCTTAATTTGTAAAAATATGTGGTCTTTCTTTGGTTGTAATATATAGCAGAACTGCAGAGCTACAAACCCCTTAGGAATAGAAATAAGAGATGCATCATGTTCTTACATTGCCACTGTCCTATCCTACTTATCATGCACACTTACACTCATAAGTGTGCACAGGCACAGTCTTTCTGAAGATTTGAGCCACTGGCAACCAACCATCCAGAACCTCACACTCTGCTTCACTTGGCTTGGTCTGGCAGTTGAGTGAGGAGATGAGAGGGCATCGGGCCAACGGGCCAGTTTGTATCTCTGCAGTTCACTCCTCTGAGATCCTGCAGTAGTTCTGTAACTCTATGGCTTCTGCCTCACTCTTAACATCAATCTGAAAATCTGCTGTACTGAAAAAGGAGCACCTACAAGGCGGCAATGCCCCAGTGTGATCCAGCTCTATCTCCTGCTGCTTGGAAGACGGAGAGACCTATTAAGGAGACAGTAGGTGTGACTGTCAGGGGCCCAATGTAGCTGAGCAAGGCTCCAGGAATGCCCAGAAATCCAATGGCTACTTCCACAAGGCTGGAAATGATGATGGCTCCTTGGATCTAGGGCAGAAACAGGAAAAGGATGAATTAACTTGATAAAGATGAATTGCACTTGCAGTGTTTCAGCAAGACCAGCATGACTGTATTTCACCCACGATACTTGTAATAATCCTAATAATAATTTAACAAGGAGAGCCCTCTATCTAAAGAGGTTAGACATTTCACAGATTGACTGATTTCCTGAAGCCTGGCTTAAGAGGAAGAACTCTTAAGTGGGAAGAGAAAACAGATGTTTCAATGTTGGCTATAATCTGTCCGCACTTGAACAAGCAGACTAAGGAAGCCAAGGCAGCCACTCGGTTGTCCTCTTCCTCTCGGCCAACCATGATAAGATGCAACTTACTATTTAAAAAGATAGAAATGTTTAGAAGAATGAATGCATTTTATGATATTCTTCACTGTCACTTCATTGAGAGATGAACAGCTAGCAACTGTAGTTTAAGGCAAAAAGCCTGCTTTCTTGCAGGGATGTATGTAACTTTATTGGTCCTTCACATGTATGTGCCCAACTGGTTTGAGTTGGGTTATAACCTTTTGTAAAAGAACACTTTTGTACAAATTGGGTTCCAACCTGCCCTTATTCACTGCAACCTTAATCCCTAGCATTAGGGTAGCAAAGAGCCACAGGAGGACTTCCAGCAAGCCCTGAATTTAAAATACATAAATCCTGAGCCTCCATACCTGGGTCCTGCAATCACCCAGTATAGTTTCTTGCTAGCCAGCTTTGAGCAATAAATGAAAAACTAGTCAGTCTAATCCAGAGATTCTTCAACTTGAAGGCTATCCTAAGGCCATGATGGCGAACCTATGGGATGCGTGCCAGAAATGGCACGCAGAGCCACTTCTGCCGGCACGTGAGAGGTCACCCAGAAGAGCCCCACTGCACATGCACGTGCCACCTGCCCGCCAGCTGATTGTTGGGTATCTGGTGCGCATGTACGGGGGTGTGTGGGAGATAGACATGCATGCACAGGGACACGCGGTGCAGGGGAATCACGTGCATGCGCAGGGGGCATGGGGGGGGCATGTACATTGCCCGCACAAGCGCACTCATGCAAGCGCATAAGCAATTTTCAGCACGGGAGCCCCAAAAGGTAGCCACCACTGACCGAAGGGCTGCACTCTAACCCAGGAGACTCAGGGTTTTGGGGATTTAAAGTGTGAATGGATGCCTCAAAGAAAAGTAATTAAAGCATCTATTTTCTCCTTTAAAATCAAATTAACTTCTCCCACAGATGTGAATCCAAATTTTAAGCCCCACCCACTCTGTCAGCCATGAAAGATATTTTGATGAGATGCACATAGGGGCTCCCTGACATTTGTTGCATCAATCCCTACCAACAAAGTTTCCTCCCCTCTCTCGCACTGCCCCAAAATCCAAACAAATATAGAAATTTTTAGGAAACTTCTTGGTGACCTAATTTTAACCCTAACCCTAACCTTGTATACCTTAGTTCCTCCAAAAACATACTAAATATAGCTCAACACCTCATAATAGGACACAGTTGAAGCAATTATTTTAAATCTTGTCTATGGAGATTCCCAGTCATCCAGGTCATGGTTATCCCAGAGGTGCTTTTTCAAAAGGCAACTGGATTTTTCCCTGCCTTAAAGACATTTCAATTCTTATCCAAGAAGCTTCTTCAGTTCTGACTGAACTGAAGTCAGAACTGAAGAAGCTTCTTGAATGAGAAGCGAAATATCTTCGAGGAAAAACGAAGTCCAGATGTCTTTTGACAAAGCACCTCTGGGACATATTTGAAATCTTAGTAAATAGCACATTTTAATTGCTTCATCTTGCCTAACATGCCATCTAGCTAACAAAGAAGAAATGGAAAAAGGTAAAATCTGATACACACTGCGCTCAATGGGTATGGAAAATTATTTATAAGTGCAATAACCATATTTTCTTGGAATAAATAAAAGACAAACCTAAAAAAGAAGAAAATCTGAAAGAGGATTCATAAGAATTAAAAATATTTATGTTTATAACTTTGTATTCCAAGGGAAAATTCCAGAGCAAAAGCAAGAAAATAAACAACTAAATCTAATAAATCTAAAAGACAGCTTTCTGAATTGAAGGTTTGTCCCTTATAATAAAGGACATCTGGAGACTGTACTTATAAGTAGAAGATGTGGGAGTTTCCTGCCATTAAAAAAAAATATTTGAAGGCTATAAAGAATTCCTCCGGATCACTATTTCCCACCGATGACCGGTTTCCTGAGAAATGTGGCTGGGTGTATACCAGGGAAGGCTGCGGTCAAACTTACTTCCGTCATTCTTGGTTGCCATATGTGAGAAGTGTTCAGTGGTAATGTCCAATTGCCATAGATTTGGTCTGTGTGAATTAAGCAAGATATTGGGGTTAAAGAGCACAACTAGACAATAAACTTTCTTTTTCCAGAGAAAGGTAATTCTATTTCAGAACAGCCTGAATCCCAGAGATAATAGTGGACATGGGACAGTATATTTCTTCTCCCTCCATCCCATTTATTGATATTATGGTGGTAGGTAGTATGTGTTGAGGAATAAACATTTGTTAAAAATTGGGTATAAATGTATGCTTTTCCTGATTTTCTTATATGGAAATGGCAGTTGGGTATGCCAGGAGAAACAAAATAAATTGAATGCAATGAGGATGGAGTCCTTAAGAAGTATGTGTAGTAAAACGGGAAAAGCTTGGGTCAAGGTGAAGAGGCTGATGATTGAATGTAAACTGACTGGAAAACAGAGGGACCAGGGTAAAAGAAATGCTATGATTCCAACCCTAACTTATAAAGTAAGAATGAATGAATGGGCTGAGAAGAAGAAGAAGACAGAGAAGGTCTTTATTGAATGGAGTTTATGACAGGAAAAAAAAAAGAAAAGTAATATAGGAAAGTGTGTGACCACGGTGGATGCAAGGATAGAAAGATATGGAAAGCTATAGTGAATGAACTAAATCTATCTATATTGCCTTTTCTTACTGTATGCGCTTGATGACTTTGGTTTATAATTAGTTATTTTTTTATACTCTGCATAACATTGCTTAACCCCGAAAGTTCGTATCCAGACCCCAAGATGACTTTGAATGTATGTGTTTTGGACTTTCGTAGACCTCCTAAACGTTGTAATTTCCAAAGTCAAGGGTAAAGAATCTTAGGAAATTCTAATCAGAAAATCTGGAAGGCAACCAATTTGTCTATCGCAACGTTTCTCAACCTTGACAACATATCTAGATGTCTGGCTGGGAAATTCTGGTTCTTGTTTCCAGTCACATCACGTCACATCTACAAGTAGCCCTCAACTTACGGCCACAATTGAGCCCAAAATTTCTGTTGCTAAGCGAGACAGTTAAGTGAGTTTTGCCCCATTTTATGACTTTTCTTCAGTTGTTAAGTGAATTTGGCTTCCCCATTGACTTTGCTTGTCAGAAGGTCGTAAAAGGTGATCACGTAACCCCAGAACACTGCAACCATCATAAATCTAAACTAGTTGCCGCGCAGCAACTTTGATCGCGTGACCGTGCAATGGTCGTGTGAAAAAAACAGTCATAAGTCCCTTTTTTCAGTGCCGTTTTAACTTTGAACAATCACTAAATCAATGTTTGTAAATCGAGGTTTACCTCTTTTGCCATTTGGAAAGCTACTGACTTCCTTCACTCAGTGAAAGGCTTCTGGAGATATTTCTGTTCTAGATCCTCTCAACTTACAGGCTATCCAAGTTTCAATTACCTTCTGGAGGACATTTCCACTTTTCCAGGGCCAAGATGGATTTGGCAGGAACCAGGAATGCCAGGGCACTGGCTTGAAACAGAGGAAGCCTGCCTTACGGAAAGATGGCGGGAGAAAAGTGCATGGATTCAGTGCTGCTGTCAGAAGTCCAGATGAAGTTAGGCTGACGTGAACTTGTAGTTTTATATAAATAAATAAATATTTGCATCTATATATACAGCAAACTAGATAGTCAGGCAAACACAAACTTGTAGTTTTATATAAATAAATATATTTTGCATCTATATATACAGTAGACTAGACAGTCAGGCAAACATGAACTTGTAGTTTTGTATAAATAAATATATTTTACATCTCTATATACAGCAAACTAGATAGTCAGGCAAACAGGAGCATCATGAGGTAAATCACAGAGCACGCAGGCCACACAGAAGAAAAAGGCGGGAAAAAAGGGAAACTCCCCCCCAGCCACAGCAACCAATCACAGCACAGATTGCCTCACACAGGAGCCAGCACTCTCCAATCAATCAATTGTGTGTTCTGGCTCAATGTACAATCCCACTGTTTCAGCTACTAAATTTAAACACCTGAACAGCTTCCCCCTCATAGCGGTCTCTTTTCCGTTACATTCACCAAGGAGCAAACCAGATAAGCCGTACCTAATGCCCACAGTGCTTTGGATGAGGGTGGTAATGCCGACACAGCTGAAGATGGTGCCAATAAGTTGACTGATGGTGTACTGGTCCTTCCCTACACAGAGAGACTCTGCCAGAAGGAAGGGAACGGCGATGGTGCCACTGAAACATGTCAAGTAGTGCTGGAGGAAAGATTAGGGTGGAGGATGTGTCAAACGAGCATAAGATCAGACGATGTCTCCAAACTAACACACAGGCACCACAGCTTTGGGATTCAGCTATATATTCACTGGTTATGTAGGAATGCTGAAATAGCAATAGCAATAGCAGTTAGACTTATATACTGCTTCACAGTGCTTTATAGCCCTCTCTAAGCAGTTTACAGAGTCAGCCTATTGCCCCCAACAATCTGGGTCTTCATTTTATCAACCTTGGAAGGATGGAAGGCTGGCTGAGTCAACCTTGAACCTGGTGGGATTCGATTTGCCAAATTGCAGGCAGCTGGCTGTCAGCAGAAGTAGTTTGCAGTACTGCACTCTAACCACTGCGCCACCGAGGCTCTTCTATACAATTCTATACAACTGAAGCCATAAACTGTTGTTCTAATCTGGATAGTAATTTCCCCAAATAGGGCTTATTCTCTCCCTGTGAAATATTAGTCAAAGACGTTTCCTGAGAGTTCTGTGGCCTTTCTTTAATCTGCGAATTCAGTGGTGAGGACTGCAAGAGTGCGGCCGAAATGGGACTAATGACATGCAAAACAGAGGAGTCGTCATGCTTGGCACATTCTGAGATTTGTTGCAATCTTAAAAAAAAAAAAAAAAACTAAGAGGCAAGAATGGTCTCCTTTGCTCCCATCTTATCCTTTCCCGTTCTACTTCCCTCAGCTACCAAATCCCTTGCTTCCTGTCTCACCCCAAATTATTTCTGCCAAGGGAAAAAAAAAAAAAAGAAATCAGAGCAAAGCACTGAAATATGTATGACTTATTTGGGACACCGACCACCAGGAACCACATATCCTATGTAGAGAATGGGGCACACAATGTTGTGTTCATTCTTGTTGTAGCTCCATTATTAGCACTGAGCCAACAGATGAGATCATAATCTTGGTGGCTTTGTAAGGGTGACATGGCGTATTTTTCTTCTCACTATAAATTTTTCAATTTTGTTTAAAGTGCATCTGAAATAGTCCCAAGATGTGATTGGGGTGTAAAAGTTCTATAAATGCTAATATTGCAGAGATAAATGAACAATAGAAGTAAGATGCAATCACCATTCAGCATAAGAGTCATAGTCAAGGTACGTCTTGTACCTTTTCAACAATGGCACCCATTGATGAGGGAACACACATAGTAACATCTAAATACTTGTAAAGAGTCACTCTGTTATTGTGGGTGGAGAAACAATCGCCATGCCAAATATTTGTTCATTTCAACAAGTCAGGGAGAACAGCAAAAGAGCCCGGAAGGAGCTAACCCAGTTTCTTCTACCTGAAATCCCAAGAGGATGCAGAGGTACCACGGGGGCGCATCTTCGATTGTATAGAGCATATCAAAATTCTTCCGCTCCTCAGAGACTGGTGGAGCCACACAATTCCCATTTGCTGCTTTTTGCTGAAAATTAAAGAGAGCCATAAAGAAAAGGCTAGGAAGATTTCTGTTATAACTGGAGCAGGTGCCATGATAATCCTTCTGTATGCTACAGTGAAAACGATGCACCAGAAATGAACACACTGCCTCCACACTTGTTACAATCTCAACTATAGCCAGCAGGAGTGGATAGGAGTGCTGAAATTCACAGTAATGCCTGACATTATTACCTGTTTTGTTATTCTTACACTTGATATTTCTCCCTGTTTTTGTTATGGGAAAAATGAAAAGTCCTTCTTGGAATCCAAGGAGGAGATTCTTCAGGAATAAAGAAAGTCTGTATATTCTACCACTTCTTAACAATAACTGCCATCTCTTGGATATCTTTGAAAATTCTGAGAAAAGGTGGATCACCCCTCCCTCCCAAACTGAAGACAGTGGGATCCAATTGCACGTGTATCCTCTGAGTCCATGATGAAAGTATGACCACAGTCGGTTTCTGTAATCTCTGGTCATGGAGGAACTCCCAAATTCTCAAAAGCAACTTTCCTCAACCTGGAATCTGCTGAACATATTGCACTACTACTTTTATAGTTGGCTGGGACTTCTGAGGATTGCCGTGATCATAGGTGGAAGCAGAACTAAGGGAGAAATGAATACAGGAATCTGGGAGGCAGATGTGGACAGCAAAAATGGATATATTAATCATGCTGCATTTATCATTGTGTTCTGCCTTATCCAACCATGATCTTCTTTCATATTCTTGATGATGGTGTATGTTCTACTACAACTTCCAGAGTTCATGCAAGAAATTCCAGTTTCTTATAAATAATTCCATCCAGTTGTTTACTCAGAGGTAGACCACAAAGCCAATTTAGTGTGGTGGCTAAGAACCTTGCCCAGAAACCAGAAACTTATGAATTATAGCCTTGCCTTAGACCTGAAAGCCAGTTGGGTGACTTAGGGCCAGTCATTCTCTCTCAGCCCAGCCCATCTCTAAGGGTTGCTGTTGTGGGAAAATGGGAGGAACGAGCACTGAGTATGAACAACACCATTAGTTGATAAAAATAAAGGTGGCGTAAAAATCAAATAAATAAGTAAATAAACAAATAATAAGATAAAGCTACATCCACAATATGAAACCAGTAGAAAAATAAATAGAGGGAGACCTACTGAACATTCAAGAATTACATCCTTTGCTATGCTAAATTCCAGTGCTCCATAACAACGAAGGAATCCACCATGAACGTGGAATCCAACTTCTTTGAGTCATTTCTCACTGCTGCCTTTAAGCATTCCATGGAAAGAAGTGTGAGTGCAGAGCAATACATCTTCAACTTACTCTTCCAAGGTCATAATCAGATATACCACCATATGTATAAACAATATTCTTTAATACAATGGAGGCCACATTAGATGTATGCTTTAGAAAAGTCCACAAGTTTTAGAAAAGCCCACAAGAATTCTGCCATGAATTTGGTATCTGCCCAATCAATTAATCTAAGAATAATCCATGCATTTGAACTACACAAAACATACTGACAAATAATTCATCCAGCCAAAAAAAAAGTTACATTAGAAATTACATGATGTTAAATTGTCCATATGTATCCATATGCAGAAAGATTAATGCTATATGGAAATGCCTTTGACACTATGTCGGGCATGGCTTTATGGCAGCCTCCTGTTGCTTGTTTCTCTGCTAACAGTCAATAAAAACAGCCTATCACCTTCTTCGTTTTAAATTGTGCTTAGTATTTCTGAGAAAGAATAATGTTATCCTTTAAATTTACCTTGCAATGAGAAGAATCTTCAGAGTTGCTTCCCATGTTTGCACAAAGCAAGATCAGACTTTCTAAAGGAAGAGAAAATGTAATAGCAAACGTATTTATCACCTTGAGAAGGACTTTAGACAATGCACCACAGCTTGTCAATCTGTAACTGGAGTTATTGGCTGTTGATTTATATAATAAATTGCATGGTCTGGAAAGTTCACACTTTCATAAGAATATTACCGGGTGAAACTGTCGCCCATTTTTAGAAATGATAGTTTTTTAAACCTTTGTGGGACAAACATAAGAACAGTTGCCATATGTTTAATTTGCTGACTATTTACATTAAATTGCAGCAGCGATGAGTAAGGACCAGGGAGTCAATATATGGCAGCCTGTCGGAATCTATATTTTGGGAAGTATGTCAGTGCAGTCATCTTAGATAACCAGTGATAAGAAAACTTACATGTTAATTTATCTCCCAATACATCATCACCCATCTGACAAGTCTTTCTAACTTTCATCAACCATTGACAGATCAAGCCCCATGTAATATCATATCCTCCCCTGAATTGTATTAATTATGATCATAATAATTCAACAATTCCATAGATTAATTTTAATCAGGACCTGGATAAATCAAACTGGTTTTCATTTATAAGCAAACCACTGTAGTAGGACTGAATGTTTGCTATGACCAAAGTTAAGTGAAAAGACATTCTATATTTTACTGGTGAAGTTGGATTCCAATTAAACTTTAGGAGAATTTGTCATGTATACCAGCCTACCTGCACCAGCACTTACCTTTCCTTCCTGTTGTTATTTGTCACACTTGAATCTGTGATGTTGCTTGCCAGCCTCTCTTTAGCAACCAGATGGTTCTTGGAGAAGATTTCCAGTGTAAAAGAACTTTTCTCCTTTCCAGATTGTGACTCATGAACTCTGGGGCTTTACTTTCTTAAACAGAAAACGATATGTATGCAGAAGACCAGCCAGCATAATTGGCTTACAGAACTGTGGAAAAGCACCACCCACTACAGTCTGTGGAGGTATTTACAGACATCACCATGTGATTGTGGGATGGCAAAATGGTCGTGGTAGTTTCTCTCTCCAAAAGAAAAGAATAAGGTAACTATTCTGGAGGAATTGTGGAATATGGGCAAAAATCTACTTTAAAAGTAGCAGTTCAAATAATTGAATCACCAGAAGGATTGGCTGGTAATTCAAAAGAGAAAATGGAAATGATCAAAACGCAGATTGCCGTGTAGAATGCAATTGATTTACAGACCCATTTGTTAGAAAGAAAGAACAACTTTCTCCCAAGCTCCAAAGAAAGTATGTTTTAGTTATTTTATGGCTGTGGACAAATGAGCAGGCATTCTGCCAACAGTTATATTCTTCTAAAGAAACCATTTTTCTTCAGTTGGCACAGCCACCTTACTCCCTAAGATACACCATATAACTCCTTATCTTTCTCCACCCTTGGCAATGTGCCCGGTGATATTTCTCCACAAATAGGTTGCTCCTAGAAAAGGTAGATATATACATAGAGATGTAGAAATCAACACAGGAGTCTATATGTTTATAGTTGCAAAATGGTTTTGTTGTAGATGTGTTATGGCTAGACTTCTACATTTCTATGTAGAATTATGTAGACACAAAGAATTAACGTTGCTGTGCCATTTGGAAGTGCACAGTATGTAGTTTAATCATAATTGTAAAAAAAAATACTTGAAATACTTGAAACCCTCTCTAATCCATATGTAAAGTTTTAGACAATCGCACTTTATAATTCACGCCTTGATCTCACTCTGTATTGATCTGGACAAATCCAAACTTGTTTGGCCAAATTGCCTAATCCAGATCACAGAACTACCCCGAAATCCAGAAATGACCTTGAAATAATTTCAGGCCATTCTGTATAAAACAGCACCCTTCTCTTTGATTTAGGGATCCAGCCTGAGTTTAGCAGAAGTTTTCAGAATGTTACTCCGGGGCTTCTACCATGAAACTAGAAAAGGATGTAAATATCTGATTCAGACTCCTACTTCTTGGCACTGCTCTTCTATAGTACACATAATCATTAGCTGTAACCACCAACAAATACATAAATCTTCATCACACAAGGACTGGCATTTGCATTATTTGTATATCTTTGACTATGGCTAAATCTGATTTCTCCATGATTAAGTGAACTAGCTGATTAAGTAAACTAGCTGTGTTTTGTTCTGAGCTAGAGGAATATTAGCTTATCCTATTAAAATGTGAAAAATGATCATGTTACCTGGGTAGTTTCTGATTTTATTTTTATTTTTGGTGCCTTCAAGTCAGTCTTGATTCCTAGCAACTGCCTGGACAAGGCCATTTAGTTTTCTGGGCAAACTTTTCCAGAAGTGGCTTACTATTGCCTCCTTCCTTGGGTGGAGAGACAGTGCCTGGGTCCAGGTCACTCCTCTAGTATTGTGCCCAAGACAGGACTGGAACTCACGGTTGCCTGGATTCTAGCCCAGGAATCTCAATCATTACACTGTGGAAAGGGAACTTCATGAGGACAGTAGTGACACCCAAGCAGGAAAAGCCCAAAGGGAATATCAGGCCAGCCATAAAACAAACTTGCATAGGAAAAGAGATTTAATAAAAGGTATTGAAAGAAGCCCCCTAGACAAAAGCCAAGTAATTAAGAAAGCTAGGGAAACAAGAAAAAGAAATCCCTTACAAACAACAGGTCATGCCAAATCAGCAAAACAAATAGACAAAAGACACGAAATAAATTCCATAGCAGACAGGAGATTGCCACAAAACAAATATAAGAAAACATTAGGATGAAACTGATAATCCAATCAAACCACCCCGCAGAGTTTACCCTCTGGCAGAAATGAAGACAACCCCTGACAGGATTTAAAACATTAAGAAATACAAACACAAGCACACACACACAAAAGGAGAAAAGGTATAAAAATCAGGGGTTTATTATACAAAGATGGCTAGCCCCAGGAACGCAGACTTCTTGCTATCTCTTGCCTTCCTGAAAAATAAACCAGCTTCCAAGCAGTTGTCTGTGTCCTTGCACCGGAGCCCTCCCAGCAGGAAAATCGAATCCTCAGAAGAAAGGCATTTTCCAGCCTTTCAACAACACCAATCTAGCTCTCCTATGTTAAGCCATATAATCTGTGTTGGTCTTTTAAATGAAATATGCCCCAAACATGTATTCCAGGAGCCAGCAGCTACAATGAGCTATCAGTTCAACATTTCTCTTACTGATATTCCTTGCCTAAGCAGAAGAACGAGGGGTGCTTCAAACATGCATGGTCTCCATCTCAATTAAAATATGGCACAGGACAAGGTGAACAGACAAAACTGGAAAATTAAGCACTGAGAAGAAAATCAATCCTAACTATACAGAGACAGGAAATCCAAACCCTTCCAGTTTTAGCTGAATTGCATTTCCTACTCTCTCTCGTCATTGGGCATCCAACTCTGAATTAATGAGTAAAGAGATGAGTAATGAATTAATAGCAGAAGGACTGTGATAGCTGAGAGGTCTTTCAATAAGATGGCCAGAGCAAAATGCTCACCATCTTGAAATATTAAAGTGTTTTACAGTATTACTGAGATTAAAGAACTATCTAAGACAAGTTTAAGTGGAAAAATAAGATGGGGTATCCACAGAGGAATTTCCAGAGAAAGAAGGGGGGAATTATATATTCTCACATTTACCCATTCAGTTTTTGGCTATTGCGGTCAACAAATATTTAAGCTCTCTGTGTCTAGACTCAGAGGCAAGGAATGAAGACTTTGTTATATGTGCAGGACAAAGTCCATCTCAGTAGCTCTTTAACTAGCAGTCTATTAATTAGACAATGAAATTAAGAATTAACTACTTGGCTATGTTCCAAAGAATATTTGCCGCTGTGTGATGGAGGAAGTGATCCTTTGCAGAGAAGAGGCACCAGCACTGCATAAAGTTAAGAATCCAAGAAAAGTCTTCTCCAACCATCTTCCCAGACTGCACTCAGTCTGGGAAAATATTCGTTGCCATCACCATCCATCCATTTGTAAATCATGCATTCAATTGCAATTAACAATTAAAATAATATTAGTTTTATATCAGAATTGTTCTGTACAGACATCTGCATACTCGAAATCCGGCAGCCCGGATTGGCTAAAGCGCACGGCCACCGGATTGGCTGAGTGCGCGGCACTGATTGGTCATTCGGAATCGACCGCGATTGGCTGAGCCGATCGCGGGCGATTCAAAACGACCCGATTGGCCGCAACACTCAGCAGAAAGCCTTTTAAGCCGCGCTTCTTCCCCACTCTCCCCACTTGTGCTTTTACCCTAATAAATGAGCTGAACCAAGTCACTGACTCGCGTCCTTTGTTCGTATGAGATATACGACACTGGCGACGAAGGTGGGATCCTAACAAAATCCCACATCGCACGTGGCCCACGGAACCGCAACCGGCAACATGGCCAGTGGCAACGTGCCACCCGCTCCTTTCAACGCGGCTACCGAGGACTGGGAATCTTACATCGACAGATTCCTCATGTTCTTAGAGAGTAGCAATCTCAAGGACGCAAATGGACAGAGGAAACGAGCCGTTTTTCTCACACACTGCGGCCCCGCGGTCTTCAAAATGGCAAAAGCCCTTGCCAAGCCGATCGATGTGAAGATCATGGACTGGGCCGATCTCGAACCCCTGCTGAGGAGCCACTACGCGCCCGCTGTGCCCACCCTCATTCGGCGGCACGAATTCTATCGCCGCGATCAGAAGCTGGGTGAGAGCGTCAGCAAATTTGTGGCTGAACTCAGGGACCTCGGAGGGCTGTGCGGGTTTACCGACTTAGACGAGGCTCTGCGGGACCGCGTCGTCCTCGGTCTCTGGGACACCGTCCTGCAAAGCCGGATCATGGCGAAAGGCGACATCTCCCTCGCCGATGCCCTCGCAGAAGCCACAGCGGCAGAAGCAACCCGGAGATCAGCGGCCCAACTGAAGCAAACCGGTACCGCGGAACGGCCCGCCGCAGCCACGACACCCGAAAAACGGACCGATGACAACTACCGGGCGGCCACATCCACGCACCACGGCGACCTCGAGTCCCCCTCCGGATCGGAAGACGACGAGGAAGACGTCCATCGCCTGCAGACGGGACGAGACAGGCGCGAGCCACGGAACCGAAAATCGAAGTTCCAGTGTGCCGGCTGCTGGGGGGAGCACCCAAGGTCAGAATGCCGTTTTTTCGACGCGATCTGCCGCCATTGCGACAAACGGGGACACATCGCCAAGGTCTGCCGTTTCAAGAGGAACCACAGCCCCCGCCACCGCGACACCACCCCCCGGAGACGCGAAAATGCCAGGCGCAACAACACCCCGCCGAGGAACCGCGATCGGGACGGTGAGAGCCGCTGGAGCCGGGAATCGAGGAGCCGCCGTTTCCACGAAGGCCGCCAGCGCGAGGAAACCCACCAAACGGTCATCGTCGGCCATTCCTCCAACTGGGACGGCCGGAAAGTCCACGTGGAGGTCGAAATCGAGGGCCGCCCCTGCAAAATGGAGGTCGACTCCGGATCGTACCTGTCCATGGTCGCGTGGCGGGAAATTAAGCGACTGGTACCTTCCATGAAGCGGCACGAGCTGGAGAACCAGACGCTCATCCTTAAGGATTACCAGGGGAATCGCATTCCCGTGGTAGGGACCGGGCACTTCAAGGTTACATTCAAAGGGCGCACCGAAATACTTCCGCTAACCGTCGTCGAGCGAGACCGCCCCAGCCTCTTGGGACTGCAATGGTTTGCGCCGCTGGGACTAGAAGTGACCGGAACCAACCACGTCGCCGAGGCGGACTGGGAGGAACAGCTCGTGCGCGAGTTCCAGGAGGTCTTCGACGGCAATCTAGGCAAGTACCGGGGCCCCCCAATATCGTTCAGCCTAGACCCCACCATTGCCCCCATCCGCCTCAAACCCCGGCGAGTGCCTTTCGCTCTCCGACCCAAAATCGATGAGCAATTAAACAAGCTCATCGAACAGGGAGTCCTCGAAGCCACAGACCATGCCCGATGGGAGACCCCTATAGTCACCCCGATAAAGCCAGACGGGTCTGTGAGAATCTGCGGGGACTATAAGGCAACCCTGAACCGCGCGCTACAACAAAGCGCCTACCCCGTCCCAGTAGTACAACACCTCTTGCACTCACTGGGAGGGGGCAGGGTTTTCGCGAAACTCGACCTGGCCCAAGCCTATCAGCAATTGCCGGTCGACGAGGAAACCGCCGAGGCGCAGACAATAGTTACCCACCGGGGAGCATTCCGTTGCAAGAGGCTCCAATTCGGAGTCAGCGTAGCCCCGGGGGTATTTCAAAGCCTCATGGAAAGACTCCTCCGGGGCATAAAAGGGGTAGTGCCTTACTTCGACGATGTGTTGGTAGCCGGGGCTGACCAGAAACAATTAGAGGACCGCCTACGGGAAGTACTGAAGAGATTCCAAAGTGCGGGGCTCAAGGTTAAGAGAGAGAAGTGCCAACTGCACATGGCACGGGTCGAGTTCCTGGGGTACTTACTAGATCAGCATGGAATCCACCCCACCGAGGGCAAAATAAAAGCCGTTAAAGAAGCCCCGAAGCCCCGAAACAAAACGGAATTACAAGCATTCCTGGGGTTGATTAATTTCTACAATGTTTTCCTGCCCCAAAAGGCAACCGTGGCGGAGCCGTTGCATAGGCTGCTCGACAAGGCAGCCACCTGGACGTGGGGGAGACGAGAAGAGGACGCCTTCAACAGAACCAAGGACCTTCTCACATCAGACGCTGTCCTCATCCAGTACAGCGAGACACTCCCCATCACGGTAACGTGCGACGCATCCCCTTTCGGAGTAGGAGCCGTCCTCAGCCATACCCTCGCCGACAGAAAAGAAGCACCCATCGCCTTTTTCTCGAGGACCCTTTCAAAACCCGAACGAAACTACAGCCAATTGGATAAGGAGGCTCTAGCCATCGTCGCGGCCGTAAAGAAATTCCACGAATACCTTTACGGCAGGACCTTCACCATAATCACGGACCACAAACCGCTGCTGGGAATACTGGCAGGAGACCGGGCCACCCCAATCATCCTCTCTCCAAGGATGACAAGGTGGTCCGAATTTCTCGCCGCCTATAATTACCGGCTAATCCACCGCCCCGGTAAGACAATTCCGCACGCAGACGCCCTCAGCCGCACACCACTGCCAACCCTGGACGCCGACCCAGCACCAACCACGTCAACCCTGAGCATCGAGACTTTACCCAACCTACCCCTGACCGCGTCAGACATTGCCCTAGCAACCAATAAAGACAAACGTCTGGCGCAGGTCCTGAGATGGGTGGGGAAAGGCTGGCCGGAAAAAGACGGGGACAGCGAGTTCAAAGCTTACCGGAACTGACAAACAGAACTGTCAATACAAAAAGGTTGCTTACTGTGGGGGGACAGGGTCGTAATCCCGGAAAAACTGCAAAAAAGAGTCCTGAGCATGCTGCACGAAGGGCACCCCGGCATCGTCAGGACAAAAGCCCTGGCCAGAAGCCACGCCTGGTGGCCAGGGATGGACAAGGAGATCGAAGCCTGGGTGGCCTCCTGCAAGCAGTGCCAGGAATCAAAACCAAACCCCCCAGCCGCCCCAATCCGGGAGTGGGAAACCCCCAGGGGGCCATGGTCCCGAATCCACGTAGACTTCGCGGGACCAACCAGAGGACACACCTTCCTGGTAACCGTAGACGCTTACTCCAACTGGCTGGAGGTAAGCAACATGAAGACAACCACCACAGACTCCGTCATCAGACAACTCAGCAAACTCTTCGCAACCCACGGCCTCCCTGATGTCATCGTATCAGACAATGGCCCCCAGTTCACCGCACTACCGTTCGAGAAATTCTTAGCAGAACGAGGGATCCGGCACGCACTAACGGCACCGGCGCACCCGGCGGCGAACGGTAGAGCGGAGAAAATGGTTCAATTTACAAAAAAGACCATTCAAAAGATCGAAACCGGGGACATACAGGACAAGATTAATCGGATGCTCCTAATTCAACACATAACCCCGAGTACCACAACGAACAAAAGCCCAGCGGAGCTACTAATGGGAAGAAAACTGCGATCCCCGCTCGACCGCCTGCACCCCGCATACAACCCGGAAAGACCCCCTGACTCCACCAGCAAACACAGAACATTCTCACCGGGAGACAAGGTCTACGCAAGAAACCTCACCGGAGACCCCCTCTGGATACCGGCAACGATCACCCAAGCAACAGGCCCACTCTCGTACCGCCTCCAAACAGCTGACGGACGAGCGTGGAAACGCCACATCGACCAACTGAGATCAAGAGCCACCGCGGGAAACACAACCGACACGCAGACACCAGGTACAGAAGGGAACCGGCAAGACACCAACCAAGAGGGGAGGGAAGGCCCCAAAGAACAAAAAGAACAAACCCACCCAAAAAGGAACCAGCAATACTCACCACCTGAAGAACCGGAGAGTGACCCACTCGAAGCCTCACCTGGAAGGAGCAGCCGAGCCAGCTCAACCGACCCCGGAAGCCCGAGCGGGAGCAGCCAAGCCAGCTCAACCAGCCCAGAAAAGCCGAGCGGGAGCAGCGAAGCCAGCAGCTCGACCAACCCGGGAAGACCAGGAGGGAACCGCGGCGAGAGGCCTGACTCACCCTTCCAGGCGGTTCCATCAACGAGGCGGAGAGCGACAGGAGTCCCACCCGAACCGGCCGACAACCAGGAGACAACTGACCAGCGCAAGTCAAGTCGGAAAATATGGAGCCCCGCCTACTTACGGGACTACGTCACGTAGGACCAAACCAAGAGGGGAGGGGTGTTCTGTACAGACATCTGCATACTCGAAATCCGGCAGCCCGGATTGGCTAAAGCACACGGCCACCGGATTGGCTGAGTGCGCGGCACTGATTGGTCGTTCGGAATCGACCGCGATTGGCTGAGCCGATCGCGGGCGATTCAAAACGACCCGATTGGCCGCAACACTCAGCAGAAAGCCTTTTAAGCCGCGCTTCTTCCCCACTCTCCCCACTTGTGCTTTTACCCTAATAAATGAGCTGAACCAAGTCACTGACTCGCGTCCTTTGTTCGTATGAGATATACGACAAGAATGGGTAACGTTTTGGGGGCCAATTCTGTAATCCGAACATTGCAAGTAGCCGATTTGATTTCAGGATTGTTTTTCTCATTGACATGAAGTACTCCTGGGATCTTCTTTGTTATATTATCAGAAGATCAACTAGTTCTGTCATGTACTATGATAATACTACATAGAATGCTCTGCAGAGCATTCTATGTAGTATTATCATTACCACTTCAGTAGAATCTCCCAGGAAGTGAATCTTTTTATTCCTGTTGTTCACTAATTAGAGATAATAGCTACTGCCTTCACCAGGCTGATGTTGAGACTGCGATGCCCATAATTTGCAACCCATACTGTCTGGGAATGCATCTTGTAAGTTCTAGTTTGAAGAAGGCAGTGCATATTTTATTTTGTTTTTTTCATAGAATAACTCATAGCTCAAGGGGACTGATTCTTGGTTTATATCAGTAAATGGTGTAACAGAAATTGATGTCTTCAAACTTACACAGCTGCTGTTAAGTTTCTGAAAACTCTAATCAGAGGTAAATCTAATCAGCAGAGAGCTTGCGTAATTGTGCCTAATAGCTCTTCCCCTTAGTTGTGTAATTAATTAAAATGAGTTGTTTCAAGGTAATTAAGTTACTGCTGACAATCCATGAGCTTGGTGACATACTCCGGAATGTGCTACTTCAACTGAATCTAGAGCGCTTTAGGATTTCAGTAGGTAGAACCAGCACCTAATCTGAGTGGGGCTATTCTGATATTATGAAACATGTGAAAAGCATAAAGAAAAGAAACAAACTTTATTACATCTGTATTGAAACTTAAAGCTGTTAAAATTATTGCTTATTTGCTTATTACACAAATTTGTATGCTGCCCAATTACTTTTCAGCGATTCCCACTCAATAACTTCTTCCAGTTGAGTAGTATTCTTGTAAGGATGGATCCTTACAAGACAATTCTTTTAAAGCTTTTCTAGAAAGACTACATAAAAATGGCCAAATAATCTAGAATAGCTTTTGGCTATTCTTAGAAGAAAGTAATTATGACCAAGAAATCTCAAAATGAGGGGATCTGAAACATATCCCTTTGGTCAGAACATCTTAGAAGGTTTGATTCTACTTGGAGCAAAAGGACAAGAAGGATCCAAGCCATACGTACCAATACCTTGAAGTTGAATTGGATCTGGAACTCTACTAGCAGCCATTGCAGACTCTCCAGGATTGGTGCTATTCTAGTAATTTAGTTTATCCTGGTCCATGCAGGACTCTGCATTTTGGTTGAGTCAGATACAGCTTCTGAATGACTTTTAAGGGCAGCTTTATGAAGAGTGAATACCATTTTTGTGACATTAGCAGTACTTCCATGCTAATATTATTTGCAGGATATTATTTTTGTAAAAGTGTAAAACTTAGGTTACAGAAATAATAACTGTCCTAACAGGAATGCTATTCCACCTTTGCTTATGAGATCTCTGAGGTGTGCAAAGGGATAGATTTTATTGAAATCCCACCTGATTTTTCATGAGTTGACTTTGCAGTTTTGCAGTTATTAGTTTCAAGAAAGAATGGTAAGCAATGCCAACGGTGATTTGATCTTCAG
The DNA here is from genome assembly GCF_900518735.1 of Pseudonaja textilis. Next base: position 5,727,283 of record NW_020769355.1, read on the forward strand.
ATCCTGCATTCTCAGAGACGTTATACATTATTTGTGTACAGTATTTATTTGTCTAAATAAAACGTAAGTGTTGGCATTTTAGGACAATGTATACAGCTGCGAATATCCATGCACATGTGCAATTACAATATAATAACATCCACAAATAACCATAACAAAATGCAACAAATGATTAACAAATTGTTTGGTTGAATAACAAAGTGCAAAAAGCAATTAAAGAAAATAAAAGCAACAATTGTCCACTTGCCTGGGCGAATGTTAGCATCTTTAATTTGCAACTATAAAGACTGTAACAGGAGGAAATTTCCCATGCTTGGGTGCCAGTTTGGGCCCATTAATCTCCATGTAGTTAATCAGTTAGTTTGTTTTAAGTATTTATATGTTCATCCATCATCTCTGGGTAGTTTAAAGAAGTCATCAAATTCAAAGAAAGCAAAACATATTGTTAAAAACAGCTAAGATAAGAAAATGGTGATCAGATCAATGTACCATAACGTATCTTACATCATATGTCTGTCTGTCTGTTTATCGCCTCTTTTTTAATGCTTCCTCTGAGTCTCTTCCCTATTTCTTGAAGTTTATTGTTTCAATGGCTGGCTCAACTTATTAGGAAAAGAGTATCCAGTGATGAGATGATTTCTAATTATCCTGCTTTGTAATGTTGGAGGCAGAGGTGGTATTCGGCAGGTTCTGACCAATTTGAGAGAACTCAAATTCCCCTGCCACGGCATGGATATTGTAAAATCTCCAGTCAGAAGTGGTATTTGCCGGTTCTCCGAACTACTCAAAATGTCCGCCACCGGTTCTCTCAAATTGGTCAGAACCCGCCGAACTACCCACCAAGCCACGCCCACAGAACCAGTAGTGAAAAAATTTGAATCCCACCACTGGTCGGATGGATATCTCCCAGGAAGCATAAATAATTCAGGGCTTTAGAATTATGAAAACAATCAAACATGAACTATTTCATGTTTGCACATTCCTCTGAATTAACTATTTATGTTTGCACAGTCCTCTGAAGCATCGCTGGTTCCAAGTGATCTGGTGCTGTATGCCCTGAAACAAAGTTTAACAAATATTCACACCAAGTATGACTCCAACTGTACTAAAATTAAAATAATTAAGAAATATATAATTATTGTAATAGGTACAGTACCAAGTATAATGCAATAAATGGCCAATACCATTTGACCACATGCTCGTTTCTTTTTCCTCCAATCTCTCAACAGGTATATACAGCATGCATTTATATATATGACATTTTCACTTATTCTTGTTCACCAGTCTGAGATTTTATTGTTTTCCTCTTGACTTACCTTGAGTAAACAAAAAACTAGGAAATTCAACATCTAACCTAAAGATTTTCTGTTGTTTTTGTGGAGATCTTTTGTTCCAATTGTTAACCACACCTTCTATGGCACAATTATAGAAATACATCTCGCACTGTGTCTGATGGTGCCTTAGTGTATATCGGATTGCAGATTTGGTAATACTGAGATGCAGGGAAAATGTTTGAGATGTTTCAGGAGGAAGAACTGTAGAAAAATGCTGAGGAACCAAATGGGTCAGAAAAAATGAAACAAAAAAAGAGACTGTTGCTTATATCTTACATACAGTATGTGGACAGTCCTGTATAAATATGATTTCCCATGGGAGAATAAATTACACACTGGCATATGAGTAGTCCCAAGTCCTTTTTGGGCAGTGGGAACATCTGGACTGTTGAGAACATGTCAAGGGTGCTTATCAGAAGAAGACTAGTAATGGGATGACTTCAGTGGTGGGATTCAATTTTTTTTACTACTGGTTCGGTGGGCGTGGCTTGGTGGGTGTGGCAGGGGAAGGATACTGTAAAATTTCCAGCCAGAGGTGGTATTTGCTGGTTCTCCCAACTACTCAAAATTTCCGCTACCGGTTCTCCAGAACTGGTCAGAACCTGCTGAATACCACCTCTGGATGACTTGCTTGCTCATGTACGACTGCTCTGATCTAAAATCCAGCTCATAAATATATAATTTTTTTATATTAAATAAATATATAAAATAAGCTTTTATAAATACAGTATATAAAAGAGGAGAACCAGTTAGTGTAGTGGTTAAGGCACCAGGCGACCAGGAGGTGGTGAATTCCAATTTTTCCTTAGACACAAGGCCAGCTGGGTGATTTTGGGCCAGTCTCTCTGTCTCAGCTAGGAAGCTACAGCAAACCATTTCCCGTAAGCTTTCCATAAAAATTGAAGGATACATCCAGGCACGTGCCAGGATTTGAAGAGAGACAGACAGACAGAGAGAGAGAGGGAGAGAGAGAAGGAGAGAGGGAGAGAGACTCCGTGAATTGAGTTACGCAACCTTTCCACTAATTTGTTGATCATCACACCATTGTGAGAAAGAAAGAAAAACTTCATTCTTTTCCAGGCTGATGGATAATTTTACATTTCTCTGCTACAACTCCTTAATCATTTTGGTTAATATGTTTTCCAGCATATGAGATACCATGACCAGAACTACCTACTGAATTCAAAACATAGCTACATCGTTTGATTAAATAAGGACATTATGATTCGCTTAATGTCAATGGGAAGATGTCACATATATGATATGAATAAAGTATTCAGTGAGAAAAGAATGTGCTTTGTTTCCTGCCCAATTAAAGATAACCATAAAATTCATGCTACAGGGATCAAAGTATAATTTGTGTTAATCTTAGCAATCAATCAGAGCTGCATATACTAGCAATGATCATTATTAATAAAGACATGAACTGCCCAAATTCAGACAGTGGAAAAGGGTGTTGCCAGAAGGGGGAAAGAAACTGCAGAGAGAAAGAGAGAGAGAATATTAAATTTTAACCATTCTTTCAATATAGACTTTAGAAAATCAACAAAGTGAGTTACCAGCCTTCACTATTTCTCTTGGTTTCATTGCAAATGGCTGCTCTAAAGTTTTTCCTTTTTTGTTTGGTATCAATCTTCAATCAAAAGACCTCTGTTTCTGCTTCCCAGAGGTATGTATTTATCTTTTAGCAAAAAAGATAAGAAATATTTTCAGACAATACGGACATATGCCCAAATGGATGAAGAGATCAGAACTTTATATTATCAAATCATTATGGGGAGAAGACTCATAACGAGAAACTTGTAGCATAGACAAATTACATATCAATTTAATGTCAATATATGCCACAGAGAGACTAAACTCAACAAGTCAATTTAGAGTAAAGTTTTAAAAAATTGCCACCTAAAATGAGAAAATGACTCTCTTCCTTCTGATCGAAACAGAATATATATTTTATAAAAACAATACTATAGCCTCTTCTTTGTTTTTCTTTCTCTCAAGCAATTAGGTTTCTGCTAACTTTTTATGATGTAATTAATAAGAGGGTAGTAATCCAAATCTTCATTGATTTCTTAACATTCAGGTCCCAAATTTTTAATAAATCATTGTAAGGGATTTTCCAAAAGAAAATAAACTTTAATAGGTTAATAATAAACTTCAGATCACAACAGTTTTTAATAAGTTAATAAAAAAACTTTATATTGCAATAATGAATAAATTTAGCCATCAAACTGGAATCCTTAAGCTCATTTTATAAGTGGATTAACATAATTTATTACATGCACTATTTTTCCTTGGATGTTAAATCCCATTTTTACCCAAAATGTTTACGAATGGATTCCGTGCAAGTGAATGCTTTACTCTCTCTAGTCCTTGCCTTTTGTATGTTTATTCAGGGATGCAGCCTTAATCTTACCACTTGGGTGCTTTTCCTGCCCAAGTTTGGCTGATCTAGGGATTTCCCAAGAACAGACTGCATGGTTGTTCCCTGAGAGATCAGGTGAATCACGTGATATTGAGAATGAGATCATCACAGTTTTAGAATCAGCTCATTGTTTTGAAACTTGGATAATCATTTCGCCCCCGAAGTTTCCAGTTTCAGGGATGAATAGCCATCCATCAACTGAGAAAGAGGTTATTCCCCCCCATATGTTCCACAGCATCATCACCTACCGGATTTGGTCGTGTCAGGGCCCAACTTCCTCATCTGGTTGGTTTGGGACAATGGGGAATTTCCCTTTGCCCAGAACAACAACATGACTGAAGCAAGAAATCCAAGACTTGCACAACGGCAGGTGCCTGGTGGAGTGGAAGGATTGGGAGGGACTGCTGGTGGATCTATGCATGGATGATTTAAATTTGAAAAACAAGTAAGAAACAGATGATATGCAAGAACTTTGTAACAATATAATCACACACCCCAGAAGTCTTCAATTCCATTTTCTTGATGAATCTATAAAGTGCACCAGATGATTTCTCAAAGTTGGAATTTGATTAGGAAGGGGTATTATTTAGCTCTGAGGTTCAGTGCCAATATTTGTTCCGTCAGCAGAACAATTTCAGTTATAGAAGTTTCCATTATCTTTATAAGGTTATCCAACTGCCTCAAGTGAAATTCAAAGCCCAATATCTCACCAACCTTATTGAGGACCTAGGTTATGAGTCTACCTGCATTAGCATAATAAAACTGATTAAAATATTTCAAAACTAAATTTAGCACGATACACTGAATCTCTGCATTTTTATAGATGTTAAATTAACTGTATACCGTACCTGTTATAGGCCTTGGGGAAGCATGTCATCTCAACTCCAAGTAAAATAGGATGCAATTGATTAAATGACTTTCAATCTACTTATTGCTAAGCATTTTGCCAATTTTGGGGTTAAAACATCCTTAACCACCCTGGTGGTGATTTAAGTAAGATCTTGGAAAAGTGGGGTGGGGGGTGGGTTTCCATTTGGTTCTTCGGATTTCTTGTTGGCCTTCAATACTTCTATCCATAATCAGGAGAGATTATTCTCATTCTCTTCCTTCTCATCTGAAGAACCCGATCTACATATGAACTTAGAGAAAAAGAGGAGAGAACCCAGTTCATGAACCCAGTTCACACCGACCTCTGCTTTATACTTCAGCTGAAGCCTAGAAGGACTTGCCAAACAACCCTAGCCAAAACCTTGAGCCAGATCAACTGGTTTCACCACCTGCCATACTTCTGTTGGCAAAAAAAATTGCCTTCAGACAGGCAAGCAGAGATTTGTTATAACAAGCACACAACTAAATCAACACCCAGCATTTTGGTTTGTTGACCTGAAACTCAAGCCTATATTAGCTAGAATTATCAAAAAAGCTGATTTTCTTGGCAAGTCCTCTTGTGTTCTATTCAACAGAGAAGAAAATGACTCCCAGATAGCCAGGATTCAAGCAGTGGTGGTCCATACAACATCAATAGCCACAGTGGTGGGATTCAGAAATTTTTTTTACTACCGGTTCTGTAGACATGGCTTGGTGGGCGTGGCAGGGAGGGATACTGTAAAAGCTCCAGTCAGAGGTGGTATTTGAACTACTCAAAATTTCCATTACCAGTTCTCCAGAACTGGTCAGAACCTGCTGAATATCACCTCTGAATAGCCACCAGGAGGAGAGACCATATAAACCAAGGGTCTTCAAACTTGGCAAGTTTAAGACTTGTGGACTTTAACTCCTAAAATTCCTGAGTTAACATGACTGGAGGAGAAATTCTGGGAGTTGAAGTCCACAAGTCTTTTTTTTTAATATAAATTTTATTTGGGTTTTCACAAAAACATAATACAAATAAAACACCTTTTTTTGAGAATAGCATGATCCCGGGTTATCACTTCTCCATACAGACACAAACTCAATTTCATATTCAGCTTTGTGTTCTGTTCCATATCTTATTAACATTTTCTCCATAATTTTTCCCCTCCCTTGGTTTTCTCAATGTTATTTTTCTCATATCCAAGTTCAATTATATATCTTTTTCTAAGTTTCAATGTCTTTCTAATCATTATATTTATACTTTTGTCTGTCCTGTTTAAATTTCATATTGTCTTTTCTCATTAAACAAATTTTCCCCTGTAGTTACTAATTGGAGTATGACACTTTTGTATCTTTTAATTTTATCAATTCAACTCTTATTTAAACTTCAATTTATGCCTTTAAAATTATAACATTCAATATAGTACATAACTTCCAGTTGAATTCTGCTTGGTACATTCTTAAAATAATATATATATAATAATATAATATAATATAATATAATATATATATAATATATAAATTATATATAATATAATATAATAT